>CM049814.1:6136096-6736096 GCA_027422405.1 Ptychobarbus kaznakovi
AAAGATTAATTTAATTGTGAGTCTCACTCACTCTCATGTTCCAAACTATCCCTTTAAGAAGCCTGACAGAAAACACCTGCATCCAAAATACAACATAAGCTGGTGAAGATCCATGCAGGTCTGCTGGTCAGACGCGTGGTTTTCAGTATCTCACCTGCTGTCTCTCTCTGGGATCTCTTTGATGGCAATGCGCACCTGGTTACTCAGGTCTCTCCCTGCATAGACCACTCCATAAGTTCCCCTACCCAGAACCACCCTGTCGCCATTCTCATTGTAGTCGTACTCGTACTGCAAAACAATTCAGGAATGAAGTACACCAAGCCTCACAAATCCAACAAAAACAACTATAGGCGAGTTTCTGAAGCTCTTACCTCCAGGGTATCTCCTTCTCCCTCCCCCTCCAGCTCGACAGCATTTCCTGATCCGTCTGTGATCAACTCCTTCACCATGGAGCAGAACCTTCAAATAAGAGACAACCATCCACACATCGGTTACCTCCATGAGCACCACCGCTTGAAAGCTACTTGATCAACTTCAGGAAAACCAACCTTCCACACTGGTCCTCTGTGGAGAAGTAGATCTGGAAGTCGTCCGAGTTGTCATGGACATACAAAAAGCAGCAGCGCTCATCGAATTTGGAGATGCTAGAGCGGAAGAACGCAAGATTTGTTTCACATCTCTGAGATCATGAATGAATTCAATTGAAATGGAAAGATTGCTGCTGAAACTGTGAGATGTTAGCAGTAGCACTGGAGTTTGAACTTATAGTTAAATCATGTCAGTCAGAGATCTGCTAGTTTTCAGACACTGTCTGAAGATGACTCTGGATAAACACTAGGGATGCACTAATAATAAAACTCTGGCATTTTCATGTTATGGCTGATTGATAGCCAATAAAAACACACTAGAAATAAAACTTAAAAATAAATACTATTCTAAATTGAAACATAATTACATAATAATGAATTGAACCATCATCACATAATAATAATTTTTAAAAGATTTGGTGTTATAGTACTTTTAAAGATCAACATTAAGTGGGCCAGTGTTATTTTAGTATTATTTATATACTATTATAGTATCTACTAATATTTTGAATGATCCTTTTTGCTTTATTTTAAAGTTTTAAGAATTTTGTATGTGCTTTTGTCTTTTTTTATTAGTTCTGTAAATATTTCTATTTACTCATTTTTCAGTGTTAGTGTTGGTCATTTCAGTACTTCAACTTATTTCACTTAGTTGCAAAGTTTTTTTAATAGACGTTTTTCATCAAGTATTCCTATTTTATTTCAGCTTTATTTTAATTAACATTTAAATTGTTAAAAGTTTTAGTTAACAGGAACAACACTGCAGTGAGCATTAATCTAAATGCAAAAAGAGGAAAAATGAGCAAAATCAAATAACTAGCATCTCAACCAATATGACAAAAAACAAAACAAAGAAACGGATTAACCAACGATACCGATATCGTGCATCTCTATTGAACAAAATCTTTTACCAGGGCATTCTGAGTTTCGTTTTGTCTTTGCCAAGTAAATCAAGTAGAACTAGTTCCTACTTAAGCATTGTTTTTTTATCCTTGAGCAACATTCCTGTCAAACAGACAGAATTACCCCTCCTAAATCTTTAACCATCAATTACCCCTAACATCTGTGAGGAATGCTACTGTAGGTTGAGAAGGAATGTTTTTAAGCCCTTGACCGAACCCTAAAATCAGGTTAATTTAAATATTGACTATAAAAAAACCTGAAACTGAGAGGTAGACACAGAGAGAACGAATCTCAATCTCACCTAATGCCTTTGATGGATGATGCTGTGAAGTTCCACTCATGTATTCCCTTCTGCAACCATGTCAGTTAGGAAAATGATATTATATACACAAAATAATAATATACGGCAAACATGGCTTCAAATAAACCACTGACCGTCTCAGCAGGCGACACATGCCATATAGAAACATTCTTCTCATCAGCTTCACTGTTAATGGACACGTATGAGGGCTGGTACAATTTTGTTGGCTCCAGAATCAAGACCTTTGTAATGGAAGAAGTAATAAGGTCCATGAAATGCTGTTCAGTCAATACAGGTGTGGACCCAGGTGAGACACTCATGTGAGGTGGTGTACTACCGGAAAACGCAGGCCGTTGGTGGTTCCTTGTGTGGCCTCCACGATAATGTCCATCCAGAAGTTGAGTCTCTCTCTTTGAGGAGAATACTCCGTGTTCTGCTTCTTAAAATGCTGAATCAGCTGAAGGTTTTGGACGACTGATCGCAGGTACCTGAAAGAGGAAATTAATGTGAGCTGCTCCAACTGTATTTCTTAGTTAACATGTACAGTATATCTGTAAATGATTTATTCTATATGTACCATATGGGTGGTTTGAGTTTGAAGAGTTTCTCTGCAGCCTGCACAGCTTTGGGGATGTCATTAGCCAGCATGCTGACAGTAAAGAACTGCCCCATGTCCCAGTAGTTATTCATCTTCTCCAGACTGCCTTTACGGCCAAGCAGACTGTTTAACCTCACACCTGAGAGAGAACGAGAAGGTGCGAGCTGTCGTTAATGAAGTGAATGTTCTGAGAGAGACAGGAAACAGGAAGTGTGTTCCTCCTCACCGATCTTCCGGAGTTCTATGGAAGTCTCAAACTGCTGTCCAGACACTATAAGCAGCACTGCCAGATTAATGCCTGAATAGAGAGTGGGCTGCAACTCAAAGCCTTTTCTATACCTACAACACACACGCATAAATACAAAATTATTGTTTTAATGTGATGCTAGGGTGCTCTGGGTATTATAACACAGTTAAGTTGGTTGATGTAATGCATCTACTAGACTGTTCTGTGTGACTTAATGCATTTAATGCAACATCTTGGTTGTTTTAGCATCGCACATGTAATGTTGTTGATAGGGTGTTTTGTGCACATGTAATGCGGCTGCTAGGGTGTTCTGGTTGATTTTAGTACTTTTAATGCATCTGTGCTGTTGTATTTCAGCACATTAAATGTGGCTGCTAGAGTATTATGGGTATTTTTTATGCATTTAAAGCAGATGCAAGGGTATTCAGTTTTTTTTTTGTATATATAATCCAACTACTTGGGTGTTTTTGACACATTTGATGCACTTGTTGTTTTGGTGCATTTAATGCAGTTTCTAGAGTTTTTTGGTGTTTTTAACACATGCAGTTTCTTGTTCATGGTTCAAGTAAACAGAGCCCAATATGAAAGTTTCCTTAAAGGGAAAGTTCACCCAAAATTGTAAGACCTTTGTTTATATTCGGAACACAAACTAAGATATTTTTGATGTCACGTGGACTATTTTATTGATGTTCTTACTTCATTTCTGGGCCTTAAACATGTCAGTTGTGTCGCTGTCTATGTAGGGTCAGAAAGCTCCCGGATTCAATTAAAACTATATTTTTTGTGTTCTGAAAATGAACGAAGGTCTTATGGGTTTGGAACGACATGAAGGTGCGTAATTAATGACAGAATTGTCATTTTTGGGTGAACAATCCCTTTAATTAAAAAAACAGATACACCTTTAAACATATTGAAATTGTGAGCTTCAAGAAGCTCATTTAACTCACTCACCACTGGATGGCGTTGTCCCTGTTCTTGGTGTCCTTGCAGTCAGAGTCGAGGAAGATGTCCTTATAGATGCGGCCACACAAGCAGAACATGTCAGGTGCAGGGTGCTCACATGACTGAAGAACCTGCAACATCACACGCAACGCTTGCTCTCGATCCCCTGGGCTGTTTCGTCTGTGTTCACACACGCAAACAGAAAGGCATTTGTTCCTGAGATCAAAAGGCTGCAAGGGATGTATGTCTGTTTGCCAAGCATTTGAATAGGAGAATATACCACACAATGCAGATTTGTGGTCACCTATTGAGCGCAAAAGCATAGTGGAACTGAATCATGGGCTGGTTGGCCAAGTCACAGGTGGGCAACATCTCAATGGTCTGTACCAATTTAACCATAGCATCATAGTCCTAAAAAACACACACCAAAGATCATTAAAGCCAACAACAAAGTCTTTAAGTTTTAGACATGGTTTGTTTATAAAGTAGTACATACCTGTATATCTCTGTAGGAGAAAAGCAGGTTCATAACAATGTCCTGAGTCAAAACCTCAGTGTTGTCGATGCGGAGTTTGATACGGGTAAGCTCCTTGGCCAGCTCCTCACCTTGGTATTTATCTCTAGCTTTACGGATGTCGTTCAGCAGCGTGTCTTTATATGAAGCACTGTCAGGGAGGAAGAACATATATCAGAAGATAGAATGGGATTTAGTGTTTGTGGAATAATTTGTAGGTAGTATCAACTTCAAATGAGATGCTTACAGACCATGTGATGCATCTAAACCTCATGCAACAACAAAATAAACTGTGGCTGGTCACTTTACATGTTCTTGTCCAGCTAGTATGAAGTGGGTCAGACTTCATACTAATAGTCAAAATCTGAAACTAGTTACAGGATGTGAAAATCTTGGCACTACGATCTACAAGCAAGTCCTGATATCTGAGCTCAAGGTGAAAGGACACCCTGGAACTTGTTATAAGTTATTGAAGTTCCTAATAAATCTTGCATGCACTTGTGCGTGTCTGTCTTGATGATATAATACGAGCGCTACATCCCATTTGGGTCGAGTCCCATTTCTTTACTCCAGGGACGACGAGGATCATTTGACACCTAGTTTAGATCTATGATACAATGTTCAACACAAGATACAGAATGCCACTGCATTATTGTTGTTATTTAAAAAAAAGCATTTATATTAATCATTCATATAATACTGTTTATCAGTCAAAAACTGGAAGACACTTGCTTGATTTATGTTTAGCTAAATACGGCATGACACCGTTTGGTAACTCTGTAAGGGATCGTCTGAGAATGGGCATCCTGCCAAATGTTATCATAAAGCTAGCAGTCATACCAAGACGTGACATGAATGTCTTTGAGTA
Source organism: Ptychobarbus kaznakovi (assembly GCA_027422405.1). Lineage (NCBI taxonomy): Eukaryota > Metazoa > Chordata > Actinopteri > Cypriniformes > Cyprinidae > Ptychobarbus > Ptychobarbus kaznakovi. The sequence continues at coordinate 6,141,057 of CM049814.1, forward strand.
AGTTGACGAAGCGGTCCATCAATGGGACGCACAGAGGTCCTAAAAGGTTGTCCCAGTTGGGTTGCATGTACTCTGATGCTCTCCGCTGGGCCACGTTCTCACAGCACAAGTACTCGTTGCTGGGCGTCATCACGTATGGGATGAAATAGTAATTCCCGCTGGACGCCTAAAAAAAGATAAACAGATTTTAAATTTCTGTATTAAACCTATTCTTAGTCATGTCATAAAATACATGACTGCCTGCACCACTGTGTAAAAGTACAGACTGTCTGTGTGTTACTGATCATGTTCTCAGCAGCTGGCATTCGAGAAATTCAAAGTGCCAAGGAAATCTTGTTAACAACTTTGTGATCATGTACCGTCCCAGAATTCTAGAGTGAAACGGAGGAGGTGGCCAAAGCACATCTTAGCACTGTGCCACATCAACACCTCAAATGTAAGGGGTCACCTAAAGCCTCTTTCAAGTCAAACATTATATAATTCAAGATTTTAATTGTTAGGCATGAGATCTAATCATAGATACTGAAGCAAATCCTTAGATTCTGAGCTAAAGCATGATGGTATGTATGAAGTATTTATTTTATTTCTTCTATTCTATTGTTATTTTACATATATGCATATAGGAGGACGTGCAGGATCTTCCAAAAAATAAAAAAGATTCAAATAATTAAAATCAGCTGTATAGTTATATGATACAAATCTGTGATCTTGTTATGTAGGCACCTTAAGTCTCTGGATTCACTTAACGGTAACGATTAATCATTTAAAAGTAACCAAGTTTCTCAGCAATAAATAACTCACTGACTTCGATTCAGAGCTCTTAATTCCTCAATGTCAGCCAGACTGAAAGGAAGTGAGTCAGACAGTTACAGACAAAAGTGGTCACTCTCATTCCAGTACATGCATTTGGGATTTTCCCAGCATGCACTAGCATGTCCGCTGTACCTACTTTGTTTCTTAGGCCGGAGCCCCTGTACTCGGGAGGCAACTGGACCCACGGGAAGCCTATTTTAACTGGCCTTGAAGCCTACTCCAGGTAACAGACAAAAGAAGAGAAAGAAAGGAAAAGAATGACAGAAAAAGAATACACAGACTATAGAGTACTGATGGAGGCAAGAAGATACAGATGAACGAGTAAGCCAAAGGGATTTCATACAAAAATTCTGTCATTTACTCATCCTCATGTCATAAATCTGTGGGATTTTCTTTCTTAAGTGGAATCACTCTTTCCTGTGCATTTACAAATGAATAGCTTCAAAGAGAAAACTCATGCTCTATATTACAAGCCTTCTGAAGCCGCACAACAGCGTTGTATGAGTGTTGTGCTAAACTAAAACAATTAAAAAACGTTTTTGTTAATTGAAATTAAGCATAAGTAAAATGTAAACAAAAATGAGAAAAATTAATTGCCAACAAACTAAGAGTGAAATAAATACAAATTAAAGCTAGATAGAAAAAAAGATAAAAAATTCAAATGAAAACTAAAATGATAAAAACAAAAGCTAATTCCAAATATGCTTAAATACTATAATAGTATAAAAAGTACTGGTGGGTGGAACTGATGCACTTTTTTTAAGAATTCTCTTCTGCTCACCAAGCCTGCATTTATTTGATCCAAAATACAGCAAAAGCAGTAATATTGTGAAATATTTTTACTATGTGAAATAACTGCTCTCTATTTGAATATATTTCAAACTGTAAATTATTGCAGTGATCAAAGCTATATTTTCAGCATCATTACTCCAGTCTTCAGTGTCACATGATCCTTCAGAAATCATTCTCATACTGTATGCTGATTTGCTGTTCAAGAAAGATGTATCATTATTAGTATTAATAATAATAATAATATTTAAAACAGTTGAGTATTTTTTTCAGGACTCTGATGGGGGGGGGGGGGGGATCAAATAAATACAGGCTTTGTGAGTAGAAGAGACTTCTTTAAAAAGCATTACAAATCTTACAGTTGAAAAACGTTTGACTGGTCGTGTATATTTAACAATAATGATTTACTGAAAACCTTGACAATCGCCCTAGCTTTCCCTGGTGTTCATGAGAGATGTAATGATTCCTAAATCAATCATTCTTTTGAGTCAAATCTTTTCAATTAAGTGGTTAATCCATATAGGTCTGAATGATTCACTCATGAACTGACGGTGGTTAACAGTACACTTGAAAGTTATTATCACAGATATTACACAGATTGTGTTCCTCACACAAAACTGTCATATGACCCCAGAAGACTTTGAAAATAGCGCTCAATGGTTCTTTTCCATGCTTTTAGAAGCTCTAAAAATATAAAATACCCATTGTACCTGGATAGAAAACAGTAACAAGAAAACAAGTTGTATCAAGTTTGGAATATGAGATTGAGTAAACAATGACAGAATTTGTAACTGTTCCTTAAGGCTGAGAAAATGTAAAAGATTGGTGTGGGGGGGGGGGACATAGAATTTCCTTTCTGTTCACATAACCGATGATATGGAAGTTAACACAGATCCATCTTTTGCTTGTTTTTGGGCATTTCAATGGATCACAGTTATAAAATGCTGTCAAGGTCAGCTTCTTCTCAGCAGCCATTCAACATAAGAGGTTTATTTAAAGACGAGCACTCAATGACCCTCTCCTTTATCAAAACAACTAACACCCACTAACTCAAAGTACCACGACACCTTGAGAACCCAGAATCAGCAATAGTCTGACTGGGACACAGTGATCCACCAGAACCTCGTGTCCACTCACAGGTTAGTGTATGTGCATAAAGGAGAGTTCAGGATATGATCTGCTCACTATGTAAAGCGTTGTATATATTTTAAGGCACAGAAGAGCATGTAAAGGTATGTCATAAGAGCTCCAAAAATAGTCTCATACACAAAGCTTTTGGCACACCAACAACAGATGCCAGCCTGTCTTGCAAGCAGTGTTTTGATACTTACTGTGTTTTTCTGTGCCACCATGTCCTATGCAAGAAAAATAAAATAAAGAATTATTCAGTTGCAAGACAATACATGCATATTACTTTATTTCACAGTATTATATACGACCCAAACCACCTGGAAAGGTTTTGGCATTGTGCCATTTATTACATGATTGATGGCCATGTGATGCAGTGAATGAAACCTGACTGAATCAGCTGGACACAGCAGCATCACAGAACATTTACAAATACACAAACAGATCGCGTGACGCTCCTCCCCATGCGTTATTGTCATCATCTCAGTGCTATGCTAGAACACATGCCTTCCGATGTCTCTGTGGAAACATGGCCATGTGCAGCTGTCCTGGGACTGACTGCATGCCTTAGCTCGAATACAGGCCGTGTTGTTCTGACAGCTCTACTGTCCAGTGCCCAGAAAACATAAACTCCCCCCTAAGCTGAGAATAGCAGGTCAGGACCTGACAGTGGGCGGACTCGTTGTTCAGATGACAGAGATACCAGACGTGAGTGTAACAGCCTATAGGCCTGAGGGTATAGCCTCCCACCAACCCAGGCTAGCGTTTGTGTGGCGGCACTTAGAAAAAGTTATGAGAAGAATATGTAATTCATAAGCTATATTTGTTATAACTAAAAAAAAGTCTAATTTTATGGACATCTTTACAGAAGAAAAGTTGAAAAAAGAAAATTGTTTTATTATTATTTTAAATTGATAAATTATTAAAAAAAATAGCTGAATAAAACAATAAGACAGATTAGATGTCTTTAAAGTGGAAAGATACTCAAGTAATTTTATTTTAAATGAATTAAATACATTATTTGTCTAGAAATTAGTTAAATAAGACTAAGCCTCTTTTGTGGATGTCTTTAAAAGGGGAAAGGTACTTTTTAATTATATTCTTTATTATTATCTTTATTTAAACATACAGCACTAATTGTACTTTCATCAGCGGCACTTAACAGAACTGAAAAATATTATTAATATAACTCCCTATCTTCCATCGTTTGGACAAACAGGTAGTCCTGCCTTAAACTCACAGTATTGATTATTAAATCAATATTACTTGGTTGGCCTTTAAAAAAAAATGATAAAGAGCCATTTATTTTTTGGGCAAGTCAATCTACAAATGGCCTTCTCAAAACCACTGAACATCTGAACCTTTAAAAACAATACAAGCCTACGATATGTCCTTGTTTAGGAAAACATATGTGTGATTATGTGTGTGTACAGGGCCGCTGCTGGCCAAATGGGTGCCCTAAGCAGAATTGTATTGTTGTGCCCCCTCTGTCAAATATTATGGAAGAAAAAAAACAAAAACACATATAGGGATCAAAATAGAACTTATAGAGCTTTAATAAAATATAAAAGTAAATAAATAAATAGTAAGTATATTATTTACAAATTATAATTGTAGCTCTAGACAGTTACCTACAGCTACGATTTACAGTTGTCTGGTTGATTTTATAGTCAGAAATCATTCAGAAATCACACGAAAGAAAATAAGCAGTTTTACTACAATAAAACCATGGTTTATTTGTGTAAGGGTTGTGATGTGGTGTTCATGTTTATATTTTTATGTATGTATATACATATGTTAACTTTATATTTTATTTTTTTTTGAGCAACTGGGATGGTGCCTCCCTGGGAGTTGGTGCCCTACGTAAACTGTGTACAGGGAGCGGCGGTACTGTGTGTGTATTAGACTGTAACTCTCACCTTAATTGACTGTGCCGTGTCAGGGTCCGTGTCGTGGTAGAGGATGACATTGTTGGCCATGTCAAAGCTCTCACGCACACCAAGATGATAAAACAGGGAGGGCTGTCTAAACACATCGCTCATGTCCACAACTGCAATGTCTGCAATTAATCAGAGGCATAGTGAGCATGCATGCAGAATCCCAGTATTGCATACAGTGTGCACCGTCGTACTGCACACTCAGAGCATCAGCCTCATTACCTGTTCTTTAAGAAAAAAACATTCATTTTCAATTCTAGAAAAGTGTTTTTGTTTATTATGACTTTCCATTAAATCATATAAAATACAATCTTTAAATAATCTTTTTAAAGTAGTCCTAAGGGCATATTTGTTCTACTGCATATGGCCATATTTGTTCTTTACCAGTCAAACACAATCTGTGCTTATTCTATGGAAACTACGCAAACATCTGAAAACGTGTTTGAAAGCCATGCAACAGCGTAAGCCGCAAAACACAAGACCAGACTTGATGTAACCAGGAGCTGATGCATGACTCACAGTCTTATTAGGAAAAGGGTGAGGGGGGGGTAATGCAATAACAAGAAACTGATCTGTAGAATGATATATAGAGAGGATATTTCATATACTTCTACTTTGAAAAACGAGACTTCATATTTTCAGCTCTAAAATGCACTTTTTCTGGTCCTCTAGAGTTCCTTCTCCAGAAAAAGTGCTCCACGTGAGCTACATTCTGCGTGCACAAAAACGCACAGGATCAAACTTTTTAAAAGTTGCCCTTTTCACCCTCCCAAAGCTCAGATGTAAGAGTGTTTTGATTACTCAGAGTAACGTGTGCAGCCACACCCGTGAGAGAGAGAGACTTCATAATAGACCTGGCGAAGAAATTCCAGGAAAGGAATGTGCTGGAGGCAGAAGATCCTATTTGCACTCCTCATATTCCTTGAGAGAGATTGTCATATAGTAACACCCTCCCATGGGAAAGCCCAATGACCCTAAGTCTTACCATTTGCATCTTGCATAAGTACATTTAGAAAAACATATTCGGTTTCTAAACTACTATACTGAACTGATAATGTTGCTTTTTGTATCGTTTTGTTTATTTATTATTGTTAATCGTTTTGCCCACTATTAATTACATACATTTAAGCATTTAGCAGACGCTTTTATCCAAAGCGACTTACAGTGCATTCAGACTATACATTTGTATGTGTTCCCTGGGAATCGAACCCACAACCTTTGCTCTGCTAACGCAATGCTCTAACCACTGAGCCACAGGAACACATTTATGACATATTTATCTTTGGAAAAAAATAAGTATTTCAATTTTCAATTAATAATTCAATAACAGACTCAAGCTCTAAATCTATAAAGGCATGTGCCCATGATTTTCTATTCTTCTACATCCTGTACCATCCTGCAGAATTGGCTACTTTGTGGAAACCCCTCAAAACTACTCATTTTGGATGCTTCCTTAATCCAACACACCTGATTCAACTCATCAGTCCATTCTTGAAAAACTAGACCTGTACTGGGAGTGCCAGTTTAGGGAGACGCGCGGAATTACGGGGCTGCAGGAATTATTCTCGCGCACCAAAGCCTTGCAGTGCCATGTTAACCTACCTGCGTCATAAAATGTATCAAGCACTGTTGTCTCCCCAAAGTCTAATCGTCCGAAAGTCACTGTGGTTAATATGGCACTCTCCGCGTCGCAGGCGCGCTGGAGACACTGGAGCGCCCCGGATTCCGGACTGTTCGCGGCTACTGCCTTCAGTCCATCATTCAGCACATAAACCGCCCTCAGGGACCTCTGTTTGGTCACCGGACTCGGGCTGGTCACATCAGTCCTCTCCACGGCTGCAGACATGGAAGACGTAGCGGTGTGGTCGCCACCAGCCTCTGCTGTAGGTTGATTGGACATGATCTCCATAGTGCGAGTAATTGTCCCTCTGCGCGGTCGTGCTTTTCTTTCCGCAGTTAATCAATAATGAATAATCAAAGTTTAGTGCGCACCTGTGGCACGGAGACGCGCGTGGCTGTGACGTCCAGCGTCTTGCGATTCATTAAAGCAGCGCGCATCACTACATATTACAATGTGGTCCAGTTTTATCTCGTTTGCGCCAGCGGTTATGCAACTATACAAACCGCTTTGTGAATTCAGTGCAGAAAGTCAGGCGAACTTGAGGCGCACCGCGCGCGCTGTGTCTCCAAAGACACGCATTACCATCCTATTAGAGGAAGTCATCCCTCCTGCCATTTCTGCATAATGCACGATCCGATCATTTCCTCAAACGTGTGCCCTTCCGTTCAGGCGTGGGTATATTTCACAAGCGAAGCACAACTGCGCAAACCCAGAGCGCGAGGAACGGCTCGCGGCGGTTATTGCGTACAGTCACTGTTAAATCATCTAGAGCAGATGTCTAAATATAAAACGTGTCCGTGTTGATACGCGCATGGCAAACAGAGCTACGGCAGGTCCCGGACTCCAGCTCTCCTAACTGGCTTAACCTTCAACTGTTATTTTCCTTTCGGATCAGATAATAATCGTCAAACTGGACTAGTAGCTTCACAAAATGCCTCGCAAGGCTTCGTGCAAACTTTTCACACGCTCCAGCAAAGTGCATACATTCCAAATAACTTCGTCTTTCCCCCTAAACTTATCATTTCTACCACATCTGAAGTTCTGTATTGGTTTTATAGCATGTGATGGAAATTACATTTAAAAAAAATATTTATCATAAAACAACAGTCTGCTTTTGCTTTCATGGCTAGCGTTTTATGCTAAAAAACACACTTAAAAATGTGTTCACTCTTTTTGGATTATTTTCACGCAACGGTTAACTGACAATTACGCACACTAAGCCTACATACCATACATGATATTTACCTTATTTTCTTAGTTTTTTTACACATCACATGTATGGTTTTGATTTGAACTCGCACGCTTCAGTGACACTGTTGTTTTGGTAAACAAACACTAACTTTTTAAAATTCGTCATATGCGCAAAATAGTTTGTTGTGGTGGAAGTGACGTCATAACTGGGGGATATTCGTAACTGCTATAAAAAATGCACATAACAAATAATATGTATCTTTTTTGTTTATTTCACTATTTTGTATTATATTCATAAACACAACAAATCGTTTTTAAATATTTAAAATACAATATGAATTGCTGATTAATTATATTCTAAAGGCAATTTTCTAAACACCAACCCAAATTCAAATATTGTCTGCCTTGTTTGTAAACAAGTGAAATAGATAATTAAATAAAAACGATATTTTCATTAAGTTTTAATTCACCCCACAAATGTCAAGCATCTCAAACACATTCAGTGAATTTATAAAAAAAACTTTTTTAAGATGGTGTCATACCATTTGACCAATAACTTTACTAGATACTAATATACAAAATACATTACACTGTTCGTTTCTAATTGGTCTTTTGTTCTTTATAAAGACAAACAATAATAGCAAGTGTTTATATTACTAATTTATCATCTATTTCATTTGTTTATGGACATGGCAGCACATATGAGATTGTGAATAATACATCCCGTAACTCACACAAATTACAAACATATCGATTAATTACAACACAGGATTGGTTTCTTCAGACATGTGGTCGACACACTGGCGTCACAGACTGAAATGACTTGATAAAACTGGTTTCTCAGTGCTCAGCTCCTGTGTGGTTGTGGTGTAATGCTAATTATTACAAGCAGTAGTTCCTCAAACTTAACTCTTGTATACAAAAGTGTGTTTAAAGGTTTTAGGATGATACATCTGGTGTTTGAATACAAATGTTTCCAATAGTCTCCATGCAAATTGATATTTTAACTTTTTACACATTTTTTCAAATGATTCACAATTTACAGCCATATCTGCGGTGGGCTCACATCTCCTGGGTTCACCTTCTCAGAGCACTCAGAGGCTCGGATCTTTATTTCTTCATGGGCATCATTAGTGATGTGACCGTCCTTGGAGACCCAGACATCTGCAGGCCTCACTGGACAGCACCCAGGAGACCTGATCCTCAATTACCAAATCAAATACCATAAAGAGCAGCGGATGCCTGTGGAATGATATCAGTGAATGTCTTAAATGTGTTTGAGAGAGGGGGGGGGGGATATGCACACTAGCTGCAGACTCTGTGTACTTCTGAGGGTTCAATCTGAGCTGCTTGAGGTGTGTGATCTTACCGTCTAATTTAAAATGACCTTCCTCTCATAAAAGATCTCACATATACATGACCTTTAAAATGTTATATAACAGTAAATCCTATCAAACACATTTCTAGGAATTTAAGATCTGACCCCAGATCAGGTGTTGATGATTGAATGGAGGCTTCTGATACGTTCTGGAAAGGGAAATACGCTTTCTATTAATGTTATTCTCATTTCAGGTGGTCAGTAAAAATGATTAACACGATTAACTAAGAAATGTAGAATAAATAAATATAAATTTTATTTTTTTAAGTTGTGATTTATAATAAATGTGAAGAGGCCATCCAAAAAAAAACATGAAAGTGAGCTTGTTATTTGTAAACATGTTTTCAAATGTTATTAAATAATAATGTTTTACACACACACACTTTTTAAAAAATATTGATCTATCTATATACACTGCCGCTCAAAAGTTTGGGATCAGTAAGATTTGTAATGTTTTTTGAGGGATTCACTTCTGCTCATCAAGGCTGTATTATTCGATCAAAAATACAGAAAAAAACAGTAATATTGTGAAATCTTAGTACAATTTCTAATATCGGTTTCCTATTTTAATATACTTTAAAATATATTTTATTTCTGAGACGCAGCGCTGCATTTTCAGCATCATTGCTCCAGTCTTCAGTGTCACATGATCCTTCAGAAATCATTCTAATAAGCTGATTTATTATGAGTGTTGAAACTGTTTTGCTGCTTCATATTGTTTTTTGGAACATGTGATACTTTTTTCTTTAATGAATACAAGAACAGTATTTGTTCAAAATAGAAATATTTTCTAACAATACAAGTCTTAAGTTTACTATGACTTTTTATTCATTTAACAAATCCCTCCAGAATAAAAGTATTGATTTCTTTAAAAAAAAAAAAAAACTGACCCCAAACTTTTGAATAGCATTGTATATTGTAACACAAAATTTCCTTTTTATATAAATGCTGTTCTTTTGTAACTTTTTATTAATCTGAGAACCCCCCCCCTTCAAAAAAATCACAGGTAAAAAAAAAAAAAAAAAATGAAGCTGTACAACGGTTTCCAACATTGATTATAAATCAGCATATTAGAGTGATTTCTGAAGGATCATGTGACACTGAAGACTGGAGTAATGATGCTGAAAATTCAGCTTTGATCATAGAAATAAATTATATTTTAAAGTATATTCAAATAAAAAAACTTATTTTAAATTGCAATAATATTTCACAAAAATATTTTTTTGTTTTTTTCATTTTTGATCAAATAGCTACAGCCTTGATGAGCAGAAGAAAATTCTTTAAAAACATAAAAAATCTTACTGATCCCAAATTTTCGAGCGGCAGTGTATAGAATTGAATTAGGGTAATATTATTATTAATTCTACAAATTAAAGACATTGTTATTTTCTTACATAATTGCTTAAATTTATTCAAGTCATTTATTAAAAATACATTTTTAAAGTTCGGAGTACTGAACAAGTGATGATAATAATAATAATATAACTAATTTTGTGTGTGTGTATGAATGACATCAAATAGGCTCGTAAGCATCTAGAATAAACAAAGAAACATTGCAACAATTTTTGCAATCTTTTTTAATAAAATCTGCACACATAATTGCATTTAGTACATTAAAATATAAAAGAATCGAGGCATTAAGTGAGTATAGAGAGATGGTGAGGAGACAGAAGAGTTTGGACAGCTTTGGACAGCTCCAAATAAACAAGGCCTCAATGTGGGGTTGCTGTGGAAATCGCAAGGGTGTGAAATTAAATGCACCTTTGCATATAAAGAACATAACTGAAGGCCTCCAAGTCAAAAGAAAAGAACTTAAGGTGAAGAGTATTTAAGTAAAACACATTGGTTTCTCCTTCATTTGATGTGTTCTCTGACTAGCGTTCAGAGGCAGTACCGGAGAGGGTGGTGATGGGTAACTGTGTCACAGTTGTGCAGGAGACCAGCTAATCCCCATGGTCTCCAGGTGTGGGTCATCACCACCCTTTAATCACATGACCCACAGTAAGGCCACACCCAGGCAACGGGTCTGTGAGTCAGCGGCCAGTCTGAGCATAACACGCAAAAAAAAGCTTCTTAAAAACGAAAGCAGAAAGAGTACAGGTGAATGGGGGGGTAAACAGTTGTTTTCTTTAAGCAATTGTTCTGATCCATTGTTGTTCTTTTGGCACAATCTAATTGGGCTGTGGTGTGGAACCTCAGCCCGACCCTTCATCTGATACATCCAGCATGCTTGAGTTCATTTGGACAGGGATTTCTTAATCTGCTCCACTTCCATCTAAAACAGAGCATACAACAAAGACACGGCATGTTAAACACAGTCACGGGAAATAGAAGCGAAATAAAACATACTTAACATTGTCAGCAAGTTTACTTGATGTTCAAGAATCAAGAGACCAAGGGCCAGATTTACTAACAGCTTGCGTCAGCGCAAACCGTCTTTTGGCGTTAAAATAGTACTGTCAGGTTTTACTAAAGACGCACAGTGAAGAATTAGCGCTGAAAAGGCGTGGACACAGTTATTATATGCGCATGAACTTATTGAATATGCATTTATAGGAGTTTCCCTTTAACACGCAAAATTTATGGGAGGAGAGTGTTAAAATTAATCACACAACATGATTTACTAACATGTGCGCTTGTTAAATTACTGGTATTTGCGCCATTATTTAACGCCCAAAAAAATCACGTCTTAAACTATTAAGCGCCAGTGTCGTAAGTAGATCACTCGCACCTGATGAGCTTAGGCTCTGCTTATTTGCGACTACGCTAATTTGCGCTGCGCTTGGTATATTGCGTTGGTCGATATGTAGATGAGATGTTGTGTCTGTGTTCTTTAATTTGCGCGTTGTCAGTAAATCAGCGGCAGAAATTTCCATGTACATCGGTGCTGTTTTGGAATTGCGCTCTTGCGCTAATTTGTCCTGTTTAGTAAATCTGGCCCCAAGGCTAAATTTATTTGATCAAATAATACAGTAAAATCTGAAATATTATTACATTTTAAAATAACTGTTTTCTATTTTAATATATTTTAAAATGTCATTTATTTCTGTGATAGCAAAGCTACATTTTCAGCATCACAACTCCAGTCACATGATCCTTCAGAAATCATTATAATATACTGATTTGCTGCTAAAGAAACATTTAGTATTATCATCAATGCTTAAAAAATGCTGCATAATATTTTGGTGAAACTATGATACGTTTTTTTCAGGATTCTGTAATGAAGACCAAGCATTCATTTGACAAATTTAGTAAACAATGTCATTTTTTTTAAGTAAGTAAAGTACAGTTTGATACTTGTGATGTATCTTTACTGAATGAAAGTACACCAATCTTTTGAATTGTAGTCAAAGTATTATATATATTTTTTTTAATTAACAAAATTGCTGAATTTAAATTACATACATTAACTTACTCAAAATTTTTGTAAATATTTAAAAATAGACAACAACAGTTGTTAGTCATTTCAGCATATCTCAATATCTTAATATGAATGAATTACTTAAAAATTTAATAATCACATTAAAATGATCAATAAAAATATGAATTGTCAAAATTATTAATGATATTTATAATACCTATTTTAAAATAATAATAATAGCAATGCATATTTGGCTGGTTAAGATTGTTTGAATCACTATAAAAGGTGTTGCAGCTGGTTAGAGCTACGTTCATGACTAGTATAATGCCTCCTTACCTGCAGTGCTATACGAATCCTCTTCTCCTCATCCAGTTCACTCACCAGCTGTTTGATTTCTTGTCTGAGAAAACACATTTGAGAATGAACACACATTTCACAGATATCAATCAACTCGTTCTTCCCACATCTAATTTCCTTCTAAACTTCCCTCCACTTCTACTTCATCTAACCCCCTGTCCCAGTTCATACTTGTGCTGGCTCTTCATGAGCTCCACGGTTCCTTTCAGGTCTCGTAATTGTGCTCGGAGCTCCTCAAGCGTGGCGGCACCATGTTCATTCTTCACTCGGGCGTCAACAGAAGGGGAATGGGACCGCAGACCAGCGCTGCCCTGGTGGAGAGAAGCCCCTCCGGACCCAGAAGATGATGGAGGGACACTGGGCTTAGGGGGCAAAGATGATTTTTCTGGAGCCTGTGGAAAACCCCCATGAGATATTAAGAACAAGAGCATATCAATCACATTTACTCTGTTTATCTTCCATTTCAGGCCGTTCCACAGGGCCTCAGTCTCTCTGTGTGTGTGTGTGTGTGTGTGTATACAGTATAGTGGCACCATAAAGTATTTGGGACACTTAAAGGGATAGTTCACCCAAAAATGAAAACTCATAAACATCATTTACTCATCCTCACATCATTCCAAATCTGTATGACATTCTTTGTACTGTGGAATACAAAAGAACATATTTTGAAAAACTGCTGTCCATTAAAAGTCAATGGGGTCCAAAACAACACAGAGTGCACAGTACACAGGGATTATGTATTTGTAGTAGGCCAAAACCTGAGCACTTCTGGTTTTATCGGCCTGAAGTCAATTGGGTTTTGGTTAAATGAGACTACAGACGTTGTTGGAGACATAATTCATCTGCTCACTAGTTCACTTTTACAGCCTTGTTGTGTTTCTAATCATACTCTTAACTATTCTAACTCAAGCTTTCAGAAGAAAGAATGTCATACAAGTTTGGAACGACATGAGGGTGAGTAAAACATGATAGAATTAAAATTTTTTAGGTTAATTATCCCTTTAAGACACACTTAAAATGCAAAAACACCAAATATATATATTTAAAAATAAAGTGTGACTTGAGTATCCAAAAGTAATACTTTTTTGTGTCACTGTAATAGAATGCTTGACTATGGCGCTCCCTTGTGGTAGGGCAGGGATGTGCATGCAAAAGGAGGGGAGGGTGTCAGGGGGTGGGGTGGCTGGGAGGGGGCGGGGCTTACTGTTATGACTAGCACTGCCTTGGGCATCTTCTTGGAGTTGTCAAGACTTTTGGGAGTGAATGAGACCTGCTCCTCCTTTCCCATCTCCTTGTCTCTCCTCTCCTCCTCTGGAGATGGGGAGTCCAGGAGGTCAGGACTAGAGAGAGAGGACTAAGAAGGAGAGATTTTTAAACGATCGTGACCAGATAACCCACAGACAGGCGAAGCAGGGCAAGCCCATGTGACATTCACACATAGCAAATAGCACAATCATATCTGACGGATTTACGTTGAATGCCTGAAGGGTCACAAATTGATGAGACATCGTCAGCTGATTGCATCTGATAGGTGTGAAAACATCCAAATGTGATTGACTTGACACTTGGTTAAAAATAATAACAAACAAGCATGTTTTGTTGTGTGGTAGGCTTATTATACAGTAGTCAACATTTTAAGTGGATCGATCGACGTTGTCCTAAGACAAGAAAGGGTATTGTTTTGGTTTTAGGACAATTTTTAATATAGACACATATAAAAAAACTAATAAATATAGCAAAATATAACAAAATGATTAAATCTTAAGGATCTGGTGTACTCACAGACGTGAAGATCTGTGATCGTGGCCGTCCGGTCCGTTACACGAGGCCGTGACGCGGTTGGGTGGTTCAGCTTCTCTGTGGATAAGACGACGGAGTCGAAGTCTTCTACATCTTCAACTGAGCGTCACACAATCACAAACATAAACACACAGGACCACATATATATCACATGCATATGAATCACGAACACCGTAAAAAACGCCGGACTGTAATCGCACATCTCCAGAATGCAAGTGAGATGGACAGAGAGCTGTTGTAATCTGATTAGATATGGATTATTAGAAGTCTTATTAGTCATGACAGTGTTATTGCTCTGGACAGGGACTCACCGATATCTACGGATTTGTCTGCAGAGCTTCGCTCAGCTGCCACAACACTGCCGTCTGACTTTGGACTGTCACACCTGTACAAAAGAGATTTAAACCAGAATGAGCTTTATTAAAACAGAGCAAATGTATGGAGAAATAATGTGATAACAGATGGAGAGGATTTCTAATATGTGGAAATGGAAGTCGGATTTATTCTAGTGAATAGGTTTATTCGGAAGGTTTCAAATGAATCTAGTACAAATGAAATAATTAACTGATTAATTGGAATCCCTGCAAAGAAGTTGTTTTAATGGTTTAAATAAATAAATGATTTATTGAGTCACTGCACAGAAGTGGTTTGGTTCGGCTCCAAATGAATCCATTTGCTGCACAGATGCTGTTCGGATGATTCTAAAGGATCCATTCTAAAAAACTAAACGACTCACTGATTCACTGGAATGACTGCAAAAAATATGATTTTCTTCCTTAGTATTTTTGTCTTGTTTTATAGTATAAATATCTACAAATTCTGGAATTAAGATGCGTTTACTTCAGAAGTAAAATGACTCAAGATATTATGTCTTGTTTTATGAAAAAAACATCAACATTTTGTTAGTTTTTGTTTCAAACAATTAAAATATCTGCTAATGGGGTAAGAAAAATAATCTTGTTTAGCCTTTGAATTAAGATTATTTTTCTTACCCCATTGGTAGATATTTTTGATTGTTTTAAGCGAAAACTAACAAAATTTTGATAATATTTTACGAAATTAAATTATGTCACTGTTCTGAGATTCAGTCATGTAAAATAGGGTGTCATTTTATTAATTATTTAGTGTACATTTATCTGTTAAAAGTCTATCTCACACTAATTGAGATCAGCTTTTTTGTGCCAGATAAAATCTGTTCTGTATTTATCTATAAAAAAGAATGATATCATCTGATACTTTGATAAGATATCATGATGCATCATGGTTTATTTAATCATGAATTGTATGATTATGTGATCATATTATGAGGTAATTGTCCATTACTACAACATTCTGCTATCTCAATTACCCTGCTATTATTAGACACTTCTAGCTTATGAATAAATGAACCATGGCTGGAAAATGCACTTTGAAGAAAAATCACTAGGGGTCAGTTTAACGTTTACAATCACTTGTAGCAGCCAGAAGGCTTCCAACAAAACATTCAAAAAGACATAATTCACCAAATATATTTTGTATCTTTTTATAGTTGTATATAACGGGCTGAGAATCTTGCTACTTTGTGTGCAGTCTGTGATCTAGTATTAGTGATGGTGATTCGTGAGTGTTTGAGTGTGAGACTAACGGTATATTGGGCACAGCTGGTCTCTCGGGTCTGTCTGGGCGTTTGGGTGGCAGGGATAACGGTCGATTCAATGAGTTGTTGTTCTTTGGGGGGAGAAGCTTCTTTGGGAGGACAACTGGGAAGGACGGCTTCGCAATCTCACCCTGCTTCGACTCCTCACCTACATGTAATCATCATCATTATGAAAGGGCATAAAAATCATACACGTTTGTTTACAGGAAACTAAGAGAGGGGTTGTTAAAGCAGAAAGGGGAAATGTTATTCCAACATCTGTTTACTTCAGAGAAACAAAAAACGCACAAGCAGTAACCCTTTTAGAGAAGTCAGCACAGAGCTATAGGTTTTGCTGTAGAAGAAGGTCAGAGTCACAGAATTAGAGTTAACCACTGAGAGAGACGTTACCAACCTTTTTCTTCAGCTCTGTGTGGGAGCGATTCAGGCCGCTCTGGTGGAACCTTTTTAGCCTCTGTCTTTTTGTCTGGGGATCGATACACATAACATGAGGTTTCGACGGGACACAGCGGACTCATTACTTAAGCTTTCAGTTAAAGTAACACAGAAACATGTCAAAATGTATAGAGTATGAGACCACACTGAACATCTGTAAAACAAACGCTGTAATATAAAATGAAGAAAAATACTTAAGAGTCTGCACTGTTTATAGGTCACTAGTTAATTTTTAGATATTATTTATTATTGCGTGGCTCTTAATATAGATAATCAGGTGTTCTTGCTGATATTTTTGGGATCATCTAAAACCATGCTGGAGAATATAATCATCAGGTTTTACAACTTGAGTTCTGCTGTTATTAAAGCAAATGGGACATATCCACTGTATCCCACAATGCAATACAGTTTAAAATAGTTTTTTGTAAATTATTATATTAAATTACATTATATTATACTAGAAACATGATTACATAACTGTGTTACATGACTGAGATGGATGTCGAATTGATTAATCGCGATTAATATAATCCAAAATAAAAGTTTGTTTACATAATATATGTGTATGTACTGTGTGTGTGCATGTATATTTATTATATACACACACACACACACACACACACACACACACACACACACACACACACACACACACACACACACACACACACACACACACACACACACACACACACACACACACACACACACACACACACACACACACACACACACACACACACACACACACACACACACACACACACACACACACACATTATGTAAGCAAACTTTTATTTTACAAATTAAACAATTTAATTGCAAGGACATCATTGAAATTACATAAGCACTCAATTTTAACAATAGTGACTCACATACAAACTGATAATGCAAAAATAGTCAAATATCTGTCTATAAATCTTCCACTATTCCATATACCAGTTTTGGAAACAGAACTACTGAGTGATCTCTGCGTTCCTTGTTTGTCTCACACACCTGTTTCATGGTACGTCAGTACGAAGATTATGTGGGCAGTTTTTAAAACCTCTGAACGGAAGCTTTGAAGAACTCTTGTCTATTTATATTTTAAGAGCTTTTTGGGTAATCTGGTTGCATCTATACATATTCAGAGAAAATAGATTCTAATGAGCAGCTGATAGGTTTGTCCTCCACAAGGAGGAGACCTGAATCTTTAATGTATAATAAATTATAATACAATATTAATATAAACCATTATTTTAAATTGCAATAATACTTCATAATATTACTGTTTTTATTCTGTATTTTTGGTCAAATAAATGCAACTTTGATTAGCACAAGAGACTTCTTTAAAAACATGAAACATCTTTTTGATCCCAAACTTTTGAACGGTAGTATACATCACCATATGTAAACAAATCAAGCAGATGGGCATGTAAGCTTGCATACTGAGAGGAATTAAAGACAAAACGCAGAAAGAAGAAGAATGTGTTACCTGTGTTCTGTCTAGTTGTTGGTGCTGCAGGTGGAGGAGGTTTCTTAGGTCTCTGTAAGCACACACACAGTTAAAACAAACAGTACACATATTCAAACACCCACATGCACTCATTAAAACTAAAACACATACAGTTAACCATACACATTTGTCCTTTTAAAAACCCAATCCCTTCAGGCCAAACAGCACTAAAACAGCAGAGAACATGCTGCTACATCAGGCAAAGGGTGAAGAGGGGGTCAAAGGTACAGGGCAGAGGGGAGCGCGCGCGCGTGTGTGTGTGTGTGTGTGTGTGTGTGTGTGTGTGTGTGTGTGTGTGTGTGTGTGTGTTTCACCACAGCTCTGCCTTCACTCAGAGACTGAGGTCCGCTGTCATAAGGACGGGAGTTCCCCGTTGGAAACAGCTGAAGTGTGTCAGTGAGAGATCTCCTCACCTCTTTTTCTGCCTCAGGAATGAATAACTTCACAAAGTTGTCTGGAAACACTCCCTGTTTGCCGTTTAGCTCTCCAAGCCACCAACCAGCGTCTGCACACCCCTACACACAGCGAAAACACATTTCTTCAGTCTATTTGTGTTCTAAGGAGGCCAGACGTGATGTCAGTGACAATTTGTTCAAACCACGTTGAAAGCGTAAAGTAGAATATTTTTGATGTATAGTATACTGTAAAATTATCTGGAGAGGATTTTTGGATCAATGATGTCACTTTTTTCATAAAAAAATATATTTTTCACTTTGTATTTTAGTAAAATTTTTGAGTTGTAATCATCAAACTCACCTTATTGATAATCGTAACGATGTCTCCCTCTTTGATTGACAGCTCATCTTCGTTCTGAGCTTCGTACGGGAAAATTACTTTGCAAAACTTTGCTGTAATTTGAATTTTCACAGTCACAATATCACATCAAGAACCAATTGTCACATCTGCATACAATTTGACTACATAAACAACTTAAGCATTTGAATAATCCACAGCACAGGTGTGATCTAATCCTGTTACCTTTGGCCTTGCTCTCAGGCTCCGCCTTCATGGTTTCCTGGGCAACAGCTGAAGCAACTTTCTTCACCATTTGATGCTAAGGAGAATCAAATACTATGTCAAATACTACAATGATCATTTATAAGCACTACTGTTCAAAGGATTAGGGTTGATAAGATAAAACAAAACACAAAAACAAACATAAAAAGGTAACATTAAAAAAATTGAAAAGTAATATTGTGAAATGTTATTACAATTTAAAATATGTTTTCTATGTAACATACTTTAAAATGTGATTTATTCCTTGAAAGCAAATCTGAATATTCAGCATCATTACTCCAGTCCTCGGTGTCACATAATTCTTCAGAAATCATTGTAATATACTGATTTGCTGATTTTGATATGCTGATTTTGTGATTATGCTGATTTTGAAACGTTTCTTATTATTATCAATGCTGAAAAAAGTTGTGCTCCTTTTCTATTTTTGTGAATATAATATATTCTTTGGTGAATAGAAAGTTTAATAGAGTAGCATTTATTTGAAACAGAAATATTGAGTAAACTTTTGAACAGTAGTGTAAAAAAATAGAAATAGAAATGTATTAGACATTTCATACATACTATTCTACATATTATAAATACACATACATATACATTACTTATAAAATGGTACATTTTACACACACACACACACACACACACACACGCACACACACACACACACACACACACACACACACACACACACACACACACACACACACACACACACACACACACACACACACACACACACACACACACACACAACACACACACACACACACACACACACACACACACACACACACACACACACACACACACACACACACACACACACACACACACAGTATTATAACTGTATACACTGTATAGTGTATATTATAACATATATTCAAAAATGTAAACTATAAACTGTCTGTATGTTAACGGTCATCAATGAAGGCAACTACGAGCACCGACCCTGACCCTGATGAGGGTTCCAACATTTTTGCAAAAACTGATGCATTTATTTCATAGTAATCAGCAATAATTTGACATGCAATTTAATAATTGTACACAATATTGTACATTTCTGAAGCCATAAAAAGCTGCCAGGAGCCCAGTGAATTCATACATACGTGTGTGAATACGAATAGCATACTGTCCATTTAGCTCTATTTATCTGGCCTCTTTCCGGCAGGGGAGCCACAGTCCTTCCACAAACATGGCAGGGAATCAATCCAACCAGACATACAACAAGCTCTTTAACATCCCGTGCTCCCAATGTGGCTTTAACACACACACACAAAAACTCACCCACTCTCCCTCCTCCCTCTCTTCCTTTTCCTCTCATTTAGAGCAGTCATGATGGAGTCGGACTAACAAGCACCATGTGGCAGCCAAAAGTTTAAACGACATAATAGGAACGTCATTACGACATCTGGCTGCACTGCTCTTCTCAAAGGCCACATGACATCTCTGTGAAGACCCTACGGTGACTTCCACCCTCAGAACACCCATAATGCTTTGTCTCAAAGCCCAAATTACAGCCACATGAAGGGAAACACATCTCGGTCGTCGTTTAACAGCTCACTTTTAGCCAGTTTTACATCATTAGTATAGAAAGACAAATGGATAGAGAGAGCGATGCAGATAAAAATAGTTAATTCAATATTTACCTTTTCGCAAAACGACTAAACTATCCTTCAGAAATGGCTGGTGTAGATACCTACATCTGTGTGCGCAAGTCCTGCCTGCAACAGGAACCTCCAACAAGCTTTCAGTCTAACCGCGGTTCACTCCCCCCTGAGTCATGACAGTCTCTTACAGTCTTACAAGCCCTACTTCTGCTTTAAAACAGCCTTATAGTCAGGAAACCACTCAGAGAGAGAGAGAGGAAGAGAGGATATGGAAAGAGAGCCATGTCAGGGTGTGGTAAATTTGTATATGGGTGAAACCTACAGCTTGTAAATGACATCGGATTTCCATATATTCCATAATTGATCACTTGCCTTGCAAAATAGACAATTGTCTCAGTAAGTAACAGGTAGTAAACAGGAATATATAATAATAGACCAATCTGGACAGATTTCCTTCTCTTTCGGACTAAACAAAGTGAGGCTGAGAGACACAATGTGCGGAAGACGTCCCATAAACACCTCTTTGATAATGACTTCCTTTTCTAAGTGGCCGAGAGTGCCAGATCAGCTATTTGTGCACGCACGCACGCACCGCACACACACACACACACACACACACACACACGCACACACACACACACACACACACACACACTCACACACACACACACACACACACACACACACACACACACACACACACACACACACACACACACACACACACACACACACACACACACACACACACACACACACACACTACATTTGAAATGGATTACTTGCCTACTGCATACCGCCAACTATTTCTTTAAATAATATTTGAAGCCATATCATGCAACTACAAACATTTTTAAACAGTACTAAGCCACATTGTTCCACATGAACTCAGTTCGCATCATTTTGCACTTTTGTTCATTTTTGAAAGTTTAAGAAAAAAGAGCTATTACACCTGATTCAATCATTACAGGAAATCAAGTTAAACACATTGCATTATGGATACAATAATTAGGGTAGTGTACACTGTTTTAAACCAATAAATATTTATTTTACATATTTATATTAATTATTTTCGAAAGGAATACTTGCTAAAATTCAACAAGTTAAAATGCAACAAAAATTATTTTAAGAATAAAATGTTAAACTAAAATTAAGTGAATTTATGCCGCACATTATAATGTACAGTATGAAAAATGGATATTAATTTTAATATTTTCTAATTATTACATTTAACTGCATTATGAAATTGTTTGTGCTTTTTAAGATTCAAAAAAATAGGGGAAATTAGCATGCATAATTAATTATCCAAAATCAAGCGATACAGAAGTTTAAAGAAATCAATAACTGATAATGTACCAATTTTGTGCATTCTTAAAGCAATTCACATGCATTTGGTACATACTGTACACTGCAGGAACAGTATGCATAGTATGCTACCTTTTTCACACATAGCCACCGACTGCCTAACTACATTACTCTTGAGCAAGAACTCAAAAAAAGACAGACACACACCAAATGCAAAATGTTCACAATAACACAAACCCCAAAAAATAAATAAAATGTTTGAAAAAATGAAAGAAAGACAAATTACATGTGGGCCTAATAATGAGAGCCAACTATGGATAGAGAAAATGAGCAAAGGGATGCATGCCGCTCTCAGTGGGACAGGAAGACGGGAAGGTTTTAATGAAGAGACTGTGGGGCCGAAGGCAGAGTAAGCGCAGGGGACCAAGATAGAGACGGCCTGACTGTAATTACAGAGTCGTAAAATCCAAGAAACGCACATACACTTTGCTTCATTAAAATACAGATAATACTTCATTAAAATTTGCTTCATTAAAATACAGATAATACAAGCTCACCTTGTCTCCCTCACTGTCCATGTCCAGGGATTGTGGGCGGAGCTTGATGGGCTGGTCTTTGAAGATGTCCCCAAAGCCGAACCCCCGAACCTTTTTGGGATGAATCTCAGAGCTGGAGGACACACTGCCGGTATCAGACCGTAAACTACTGGAGTCGCCGCCATCACTTTCTGAGCCGGTGCTATCCTTTATACCTGCAGATTCACAAACACGTTTCAAAGGAGGAATTGGGTATTTGCACGCAGCCTCTTCACAGCTGCACTGTTAGAGTCCATCTGTCCTGGACAAGAGTCCGTAGGGCTGTCACAATAGTAAAAGCTCAGTAGGTCAGTGATAAATGATTGGGACCCTTAGCATATTAATTTTAGCTGTGACATTGAAATTGACTTTCCTAGTATTGGTATTATGGGTTCAATGTTACAGCTTAAAAGAATATGGTGATAAACAGTAATTTATTTGAAAAATCATCATATAAATAATAACACAATCAATATTGTGTATCGAACTACTGTTCAAAATTCTGGGTTCAGTAAGATTTTTTTTAATGAAATTAAATACTTTTATTAAGCAAGGAAGCATTTAAATGATCAAAAGTAACAGTAAAGATATTAAATGTGTTAAAAAATAATTTCTATCAACCAATGACTGAAAATCCTGTATACAATTTTTTTAATAATAAACACCAAATCAGTTTTCAACATTACCATTAATAATAATTTCTAAGCATCAAATCAACATATTTTCTGGGTTTTGCCATTTTAGAAAATATAAAACAGTTATTTTAAATTTTATATTAATAAAATATACAGTTTACTGTTTTTACTGTATTTTTGATCAAATAAATGCAGCCTTTGTGGGCATAAGATAAATATTTCAAAAACATAAAAAACCTTCTCGACTCCATACTATTCAACAGCAGTGCAAATAATATTAATTAAAAGGAAAGTACAAAAAAACTATATTTATTGGGCAAGGGATTCTCAAACGTTTTTGTCAGCTGAACCCATCTGACCTCAAATACTTAGTTAAGTACCTCCTAAGAATGTTTCAATCATTTAAAAACACATTTGCATGTTCATAGTTCTCTGTTGCTGGTTAATGGTCACATGCCATGCAACAAAACACTTCATCAGCCGTAGGGAGGAGGAAGAGATTCCCCCACACTTAACCTCATTTCACTCTGTAACGTCACGAGACTCAAATTACTGTGGGAGTCGCTTGCCTAATGGTGTGAATCACGATGACATATGCGACGGGATGAAACTTTCATATTTCACCATCTGCCTGCTTGCTGCCTTACCGCTTCAACAAGACAATACGTCTTCAATAAAAAGAAAATATGCTCCAGAATAAATTCCATTCTTTTCTATGTCTGGAAATCTTCAGAGACATGTAGTTGGTAAGATGAGGAAGCAGCTTTAGTGGACAAGTGAGTATGCAGTGCAGACTGACTGGTTCGTGTGCTGCGTGTGTCGTCCTGTGGGGTCAGATCCTCAGCCTCGGCCAACAGCTCCTTGGTGAAGTTAGAGGGGAATATCCCAGATTTGCCATTGAGAAAGCCTTCCCACCATCCCTCCTCCACCTTAGCGAGCAAACACACACAGAAACAGCTTTAAGCACTACAAATAAACAAGAGGTTCTATATTTGAAACAAATATATTTATAATGTGACTAGGATGGTTATGCAGTACTCACCTCTCCCATAATATCAATAACATCCCCGATCTTCAGTTCTAGCTCATCTTCATTCTGCGGAGTGTAGCTGAATGGTAGCTTTGCAACGTCTTTTTCTGATTGCCTCACCTGTTTATGTGAAACACACATAGATAAATATGTTTGTAATCTTTGAAAAGATTGGGGTCAGTAAAATTTCTATTGTTTTTGAAAGAAGTCCTTTATGTTCACCAAGGCTGCATTTATCTGATCAAAAATACAGTTAAAACAGTCATATTGTTAAATATTTGTACAATTTAAAATAACTGTTTTCTATTTTATTATATTTAAAATTATAATTTATTCCTATGATGGAAGAGCTGAATTTGTATCAGCCATTTCTCTGCCACATGATCCTACAAAAACATTTTAATATGCTGATTTGCTGCTCAAGAAACATTTATGTCATCATCTAATATTCACTTAATATTTATGTGGAAATTGTGATACATTATTTCAGAATTAATTATTTATTTGATGAATTAAATGTTCAAAAGAACAGCAGTTATTACATATAGAAATAGTTTGAAACATTGTAAAAATTATCTATCTGTCTGTCTGTCCTGTCTGTCTATCTATCTATCTATCTATCTATCTGTCTATCTCTGTCTGTCTGTCTGTCTGTCTGTCTAACTACACGTCTGTCTGTCTGTCTGTCTGTCTGTCTGTCTGTCTGTCTGTTAACTGTCTGTCTGTCTGTCTAACTACAAGTCTGTCTGTCTGTCTGTCTGTCCTGTCTGTCTGTCTGTCTGTCTGTCTATTTATCGTCTATCTCTGTCTGTCTGTCTCTATCTATCTGTCCTGTATAACTGTCTGTCTCTGTCTGTCTGTCTGTCTGTCTGTCTATATCTATCTGTCTGTCTATCTGTCTAAATCCTTGTCTATATGTCTGTCTGTCTGTCTGTCTCTACTGTCTGTCTCATCTATCTGCCTGTCTATCTGTCTATATATCTGTCTGTCTATCTGTCTATAATAGTGTCTGTCTGTCTATAGTCTATCGTCTGTCTGTCTATCTGTCTGTCAATATCTGTCTATATCTGTCTGTCTTCTGTCTGTCTGTATGTCTGTCTGTCTGTCTATATGTCTGTCTGTCTGTCTATATATCTGTCTGTCTATATATCTGTCTGTCTGTCTGTCTGTCTATATATCTGTCTGTCTGTCTATCTGTCTGTCTGTCTGTCTGTCTGTCTGTCTGTCTGTCTGTCTATCTGTCTGGTAAACAAAAGAACAGAGCAGCACTTACACATTCCAGCACTAGGTGTCGCTCTTCTCTTTAGTTTATGCTAAACAATTAGCTACACATTTTGCTCCAAGACTTCTCACTAAACACACAGTCCTCTGTGGCTCATGACAACAAATAGCCTCTGACAACAGACACCTAGAGTTTCAGTTCTCCACAGAATGGAGAAACTGGGCAGCCCAGCTCTCACCTACTAATATTAATATCTTGATGCCATAAAAGCACTTAGAATGACCAAAGATTTCAATACTTAATACACTGGAGAAAACCAACGAGACACATACTGTCTATTTAGCCTCACATTGTCTTTGAAAGCCAACATTTCTATCTGCAAAACAATTAAAGTCACATGAGCCTACACTAGCGCTGTTGTCTGAAAATCAGGTGATATAAATGTAAACAGGGCTGTAAACAGAGCCTGTGTTCCAGAAACCGGTTGAGTATTTGTCCCATTTAAAGTAAAACAGGGAAAAAGGTATCTGGCAAATGAGTTTTATTTTATGTAATACATCTCTGTGACCTTATTTATTTACTTAATTAATAATTTACTTATGCAAGTAATATTAATCATTTAGTAAACATAATGAAAGTCATATCTTTACATGATTACACAGTATAACTAAAAAAAAATTTGTATTGTTCATTTGTATTTAATTTAATCTCATCTCAAATCTGACCAATTAGAATATTCACACAGTTGCCCCAAAAAGTCAATGTGTCAAGTTTCTGTAATTATCTGAGTTAGGGAAATGTAATAATGTTTAACTACGTACCATCACACTCAGGAAGTGGTAGGAGTAAACAGTTTCTGGTCTGAGGAGAGTGATACTGTACTTACTCTCAAAGGGCTCGCCACATACACTCATTCACTCACTCACACACTCACACTCACCACTCCACACACTCACTCACTCACCACCACACACACTCACATCCACACTCACATCACTCACACACACACTCACACACACACACACACACACACAGCACACACACACACACACACACACACACACACACACACACACACACACACACACACACACACACACACACACACACACACACACACACACACACACACACACACACACACAAAATCCCATTATGATTGGTCTGACTGACATATTCCGGACCCGTATGGGTGACTTGGCAAATTTAAGAATACTTGAGTGTCTTTGAAAGAGTGTATTTTTTTTAACTGTCACTCTTTTCATCAGCCAGAAGCAAAACTGAGCCGGATCTCTGTTTAATTGAATCTTCGATCGACGGAAACCTTAAACGCTCCCCAAATCCTGTCCTGTGAGACATGAGGGGATGTTTGTGTGGGTGTTTTGTGCTGAATAAGCACTGGACTACTTTTCGGATTAGGAACAGATTAGATACACTACCTTTCTTGACGGGTCTGAGGCTGGGTTCTGATTTTGGGCTGGTGCTGCCATTGGACAGGTCTGATTTGGATCTGGCCAAGCTGGACTCCTTCTTCACCTCTTTTTTCGAGTCTTTCTTTATCTCCTAAAAATAGAAAAGGGGCATTTAATGCACAGAAACTCTAGAGGGAGCTCTAGTCCATTCTCATCCACTGTGTGTGTTAAACAGAGACAGACAGACAGAGAGGCGTGACGTAGGCTTTAGTGCAGCAATGCAGAGAGGTGCTCATTTCCTGGATGGGCCATACAGTGACTCAGAATCAACCTCTAACACACACACACACACACACACACACACACACACACACACACACACACACACACACACACACACACACACACACACACACACACACACACACACACACACACACACACACACACACACACACACACACACACACACACCACACACACACACACACACACACACACACACACACACACACACACACACACACACACACACACACACACACACACACACACACACACACACACACACACACACACACACACACACACACACACACACACACACATTTTTTAACACTTCTCCATCTGTCTGTTAGCAGAAGTAGCCGTCTGTACTGTACTTCTCTCTCCCTCCACTAAAGCTGTAAAGGCTGTGAAAATGTGGCTATGATTAACTGTAATACAAATAATTGTGATTAATAATTTATTTGTCTATTTTGCTCATGTCCGTTTAACACACATGAAGAAGTCCATGTTGAACTTGAAAACATAACGGCTTTATAAAATAATAATTTGAATAACACTAAAGATGAACATTTTAAATAATAATAGTAATAACAGCAAAAAAATATATAAACTTTAAATAATATTTTAAATATTAGGTATATATTTTAAGTAGAATATTAATTATATTTTGTATTACATAAATCATAATAAAATAACATTTATTTGGAATCCAGCTCACTTGAATACAGTATTGATTATAATTAACAATATGCCTCAATTTCATTATTTCCTTAATGACGTAATACTAATTTGCAACAATATGTCTTAAATACGTCACTTTCACAAAGTATTTTACAGTAAAGCAATCTGGTTAAACTCTTGCATAGAGGCTGTTGACCGAGTTGATTTTTAATATACTCCTCATTCCAAATCTGCAATAATGCACTCATTTTTTCTTGACTTGGTAACCTGTAATGTCAAAAAGGTAATTATGCAGAAGTGAACCACAAATGAATTGCATTGTATTGTAATGAACAATATATATGCAAATCACACTGTGGATAGCAAACTGCCCATTGCCTGATATGGTCTGTGGTTGTTTGGAGAGCTCATATAATACAATAAGCCATAATGTGATATTTTAAATGCGCAATGATTGCTCATTCTCATAGCGTGAATTTAAGGTATCCGTCTTTAAGGCCTGTGCAAAGGTTAAGAAAACTGCAGAGAAAGATCTCGAGCATCTCTTGGCTCACACAGAGCTGTCATCCTTTCTCAATTTCCTACATGTTATCGTTCTCTGCTGTCGCTGCAAGTTCTTTCTGCGTGTTTTACTCTCTCACTCACTGTGACATGGTTATTTATTTAGAGGAATAAGAACAAACTATCTGCTTCCTGGATACTTCATGCTTGCAGATCAAGTTGTTAGTCAGCAGGTGGACAATATTTAAAACGGCAACATAAATCTCAACTACATTTTCAGGAGCACAGCTTAAATATTTTAAATCTGACTCATGTCTACAAATAACTTCAGCCCTTATTAAAGACCCTATAAGATGGCGAAATATATGCAATTATTTTTTTCCTGTGTTGACATACTTCCAGCTGATACAAGAAGTTAAGGCAGAACATATTCAAGGACTTGTCTTTTGTCTAAAATGTGTGCATTCAGAAAGGATATTCAAGCATAATAATTCTGTGTGTCATCATGCATTTAACATCCGCTCAACAGACCAATCACGTGCACAAGAACTTTGATGCAGACCACAAGATTCTCCTGATATTTGATGTCAATGTTTTTTTATAGTGAAGAAGTCATTAACAGCGATGCACATATGTTTTTCAGTCTGGTTCTCATAAGAGCATCTGGAGATTTGGTTTGGTGCTCACAATGCACAGTGTGACCCATTAAATATAACTATAAAAATGATATATTAGCATATAACTATAAAAATTAAATAATAGTAGCAATTAACAGTATTATTGAACTTTTCTGAATAAAATAAAACAAAATAATAAACGAGTATGAAAATACTACAATACTAATATTTGCATTTCAAATTTCTTTCATTTCTTTATTACTTTGTTCATTTTTTACTTATTTATTTTATCTGAATTGTAATAATTTTAAACCTAAAATCAGCAAGTATGTTTTATGTTAATTTTATTTTGGCGGGTTTCCGGCAAGTTCTCGTCAAGTATATGCACTGCTAGTGAAGCGTGTCAGTGAATGAAATGTCAAAGTTTTGCATTTTACTCAGAAACCAGCAGGACATAAGATTTAAGCCTTCTGTTCTAATAGACATCTTACACAGTATTACAGTTAGTCCATCTAAATAGTGATTGTGCATTAACAGCATCCAGGTCAGTATATAAATAAGCAGTCTGATTTTACACAGCACATTTTTTATTTTGGTCACGAATGTGCACCAGCGCAGCATTTATGTGCATCCCTGGTTATTAAAGTATTTGCTCATCTACACCTAAATATGACACTTAATATAGAACACAATCAACATTTTTGGTCTTTTTTCTAGGAAGAGAAACAACAAATATGAAATGCTTACACTGTACTGCTAAAAGCTTATTTTGCTAACATTTAGAAATACACTAGTATATAGGTATTGGAATTAATGATAAAAAATAAGCTAAAAGAGCACAGTGTGACTTAAAGCTTAACTTAACTCAGCTAAAAAAGAAGCTGTTTTTGCTTGGAAATACAGGAAATATAAGTAAGAGAGAATGCTACTGAGAGCTAAAACCAATATACACACTCAAACACACACATTTGCAGGAAAACCAGGAGATAACTAGATAGATTAAAAGGACAGAGCCCTCTATAGCAAATAAGAGAAGACCTTGAGCAGCATATCACACACTGGATCCTGTCAATGTCTGTATTGTGTTGCTTGCTGTGTGTGTGTGTGTGTGTGTGTGTGTGTGTGTGTGTGTGTGTGTGTGTGTGTAAAATTTCTCCACGTGAAACAAAATGTCCCCACAAGTGTGTCTTTATCTTGTGTGTGAGAAAAAGCTCACACATCATGCAGCAAAAGTTTTTTTTTTTTTTGAAAATTAAAAGCAGAATGTCCTCTAAGTAATTTTAGTGTGTGTGAGCACAATATCACATACTGTGTGTATGTAAACCATTACGCTTGCTGTGTGTGTGTGTGTGTGTGGAAACAACACTTGTGTGTGTGTGTGTGTGTGTGTGTGTGTGTGTGTGTGTGTGTGTGAAACATTCTTTCCAAGACAAAAACCCTGAAAACAAAATTCCATTCACTCTGCCATAACTGCCTTATCAAGCTATTTATGATGAAAAGTGCATACAGCAACCGACCTGCTGAAAAGATCAGAAGAATTTCATGCTAGCTCAAGCTGGTTTATGATGGTTCCTGCTGGTTTGGTGGACCAGTCTAGCTGGTGGACCAGAGAATAGATTGAACTTAACATTTAATTGAATGTGTCCATGCATGTCAACGCCAACCCCAATGAGCACAACAAAGAAACTGAATGCAATCATTTCAGTCCAAACTCTAAGTAAAGTTAAGTTATTACAATAGAGCATTTGACTAGGTTTAGAGAAGGAAGTGTGTGTGTGTGTGTGTGTGTGTGTGTGTGTGTTGCAGGAAATCTTGACACATTGCAGTTACTATTTAGCTTGTGGTTTGGTAACTTTGGCTATTTAAACCATTTCCAAAAATACACAGGTGTGGTGTACTTTTGCATCCATTCCTTTTTCTTTTAAATCAGAAATGAAATAGGGAAGATGTGGTTTCTTCTTTAATGGTTTTAACACTGATGAACAGAATAGGCAAATACAAACCATTTACATAATACAAAATTCTTAATGTGTTATTATTTTTTAAATGTTTATAATGAATAATGATTTATTATAAAACGTTTTGTATAAATGCTAGTTTTATTTATGCTTCCTTAATGGTTCTAACACTTCATGAACAGATACAAACTAATTTTCCTTGAGAATCGAAAGTCGCTTATCTTTATAATTTTGCACACCTAAAAAAAATAATGCAAGACATTTTGACTATGCATTTAATTTTTTACATGTAATCAGCTGTTCCTGTATCTGAAAAGGACACATTTTTACCCTAAACTTGCCATTTGTAATCAATATTTGATGTTTGTAGCACTCAAACACGTTGTGCTTGGACGTCCAATATACTGCCCTATATGAATAAAGACCAAAACACCATCCAAAATGATCGTGACCGTACTTCTATCTGTCTGTTATGTGTTTTATATTGTTCTGCATTGAGAAATTGTTACGTTTAGAAATAGAAGTTGGGTTATGCATTTAAAATCTATAGCATGACTTAAACAATGAACATTGCATGCAAATCAAATTTCACAGCTAAAATTCACATTTCATATTTACAACATTTTTATATAATACTAATTCTATCACTATATTTACAGCTATTTTTTTGCACTCACTGTTTAGCATACACTATGTAAAATTTAATCTGACCCTGTTTGAAGAACATTGGAAAAGGATTTGATTATCAAAATAGTTGCAGGCCTAGCATTAACTATACTGTTTGTTAGTGTGCTAAGTTCTCTGTCACTGATAGCAGAGAGACAGTCCCATTGATTGATGGGTCATCTCCAGGCTCCACATCTCACAAAGTCCTACTGTGTGATTGGGATCGGCCCGTGCCAGCCATCAGCATGGAGCTGATGAACTCTGAAAACATCTGAATACATCACAGTGTTTAGAAGCAAGCGATACTGCAACTATTGTTCTTAGTGTAGAGTACCATCACTGATAAAAGCTCAGTAATCAGTCCTGAATTACGTTTTTGTGGCTGTTGGACCTCTGCTCTAAAAGGTTGAATGGACTTTAACCAATGATTCAAACCACACTTGGTTTCGGTAAGAGAGTGGTAAACAAGTTACAACAAGATAGATGCAGCTCCATCATCACCAACCTAATTAAAGCATAGACGGTGTAGCATATGTGTAATGGTCTACCTGTATACCTTATGGTGCCATTGCTATGGAAACGTATTAAAGCCAGGCCCCTAGGGGCCAAAGTACAGCTGGAGATCACATAGTAGGTCCAACATTGAAACTTGAGCAAGAACAATGGTGAGGATCATACAGACACAAAAACACATTCGAGATGCATCACAATGGCTAACTAATCATCATCATCATTAAAAAAAAAAAAATTCTTTAGATTGTTATATTTTGTTAACTTTTTACATTTTATTTGGCACCCTGTAGAGATTTTGGACTATCGTCTCTATCATGAATACACGCTCATATGATGATGCTGTGCTGTGTGGTCATGAAAAATGATCATTTGCACACATTTTTAAGCATGCGTTTTTGCTGTCGTGTATCCTCGTAAACAGCAATTTAGGTCTTAAGTGAAAGCAAACAGCTGAGAAAAAAAACATTATTTAACAGTATATTGGATCCGGGAGGCTCTTTAAGTAACAGTAACAGCAGTCTGTCATTCATGTTAATCAAACAACAAAAGAGAGAAAATCTCTCACTGCTCTTGATCACTTTTGTAAGTTTAATAAGAAGAAATATATATTTAATTTACACAGTGAAGAATATGCAGTGTTTTTACACATTTGATAACTTGATATAACGTATGTCTTATTTGTTCTACTGTATTTTTGTTTGTACTATTGTTATATCGCTTTTATTTTGGTCGTATCGCTCACCCCTAATTTCAAATAAACCCTGTTCTTTCTATTTTTTAAAACCAGATCACGACTCTTTTTAAATTGATAATAATAACAAATGTTTGTTGAGCAGCAAATCAGCATTTTAGAATGATTTCTGAAGTATCATGTGACAAGACTGATCAAGGATCAATGCTGGAGTAATGACTGCTGAATATGAATGATAACTGACCACATTAATGATAACTGCATTAACTAATGTATCACACAGAACCTAATAATCAAACAACCTAACCATTTTCTTATATGTATATACATATTTAGTTCTGATAATTTAGCAGCATTTAAGCAGCATCCTGTACATTAGCTGTTAGTCAGTTTGCATGAAAATTTAAGCAATCCATCAACTAGTCAATATTTGAAAATACATAGTTTCACTTATCACTACCATATACACAAATATTCACACCTTTGGATTGCTATATGAAAACCATTTAGTGTTCTCAGCAAAACATTTGATACACAATTATAAATTAATTATACAACAAAAATCGTTTAAAGTAGGTAACTGTGGTGTTTGTGGAGGGGACAATCACAACCCGCCATTTATCACTCATCTCGCTTTACGGCACGCAGCTGCAATGCTTTTTTTTTTTAAACATACACTTCCTGCCAAAGTCATAGGCTTCTACAGAGCTCAAGTCAAGTCAAACCACAGTACATAGCTGCAAACTTCTGCAGTGCACCCCTTCTAACGCTACTGTATGCACACACAGACATACAGACCAGACCAGACGAGACCTCCTTCCTTTGAACTGTAAAAATAAACATGCCAGCAAAAACAGTGGTTTTGCAAAGCATTGTGGGAGCAGCAAAGGCCTAATCAGACTCACCTGACAGAAAGGGTCTGTTTATCAAAAGAACAGATTAGAAGGGGGTGTTCACATACTTTATACCACAAAGCAGTCAACTTTCATCTCAAACTGGCCGACTATGCGCACATGAATCACCAAGACGGTTATTCGTTTAACACACTGACACACACACATTCAGCTCCTACTCTGTCACGAGACTCCTTTTCACTGACTTCCTGTTCACAAAAGCATTAACAGAGCTCTGAAAGTGTGTGTGTGTGTGATCTACATTCCTCTCCCCCACTCACTGGGCTGCTCCAGATGGTCAATAGTAGCTGGTTTTCACAGCGTCCCATCATTCCTCGGACTTCCACAACACAGGGAGGAGAAAAAGTCATCATGTGCTTCAGGGAATGACAGGCCCTCTCATACACAACAGCGTAGACGACCTTGGTACGCTGGCGCTGCTCTTTGATCAATGCCACAGGCCTGCTCACGCTGAGAATCAGGCTGCATGGCATACGAAAAAAGTCTTGCAATAATTTACTCTGGTAAAAAGAGATTTCACATTGGAAGACAGAGTAGTTAAATAATGTAAAATGTCTTAATGTCTTAAAAAAACATGTCTTAATGGCTGTTTTTAACCATGTTTATTCCAGAAAGTCTCAGTTATTTGTGCAGGTTTGAATATAAAAGTAGCTTGAACAATAATAGATTCAGATATTTTAATAAAAGTACATTAGATTGATGTCAAAGCTTGAATTTAGCATGCTAAATGACTTACGCCCTGGTTAGATGTCATATTGAATTTAGAGGAAAACTAGGGATAGACTTACAGTCCTTATAATGGCACACGAGGTCATAGATCACATCATTTCCGCCAACTCAGAACTTTTAAAATGTTTTATGGAGATTTTGTCTATTGAAAGTCTTTTCAGACAGACGCTTTAGCAACTGAACAATCGGGTTGTTGTTAAACAGCAGTACAATCCACAGAATGCACTGTATTTCTATCCATCACACCCTTGTTTTCATTTCTATCAAAAAATTAAATATGTCACAACACTGACTAAGGTCTATAGCAGCTATAAAAAAGAACAAGATTGCACGTCCGCATCAACTGTGGCAAAGGGAAATGGTCAACATGTATGAGCTGTGCTGTAGCTAGCAAGTTAGCAACTAGCAAGCTAACATACAGATATGCAATAGGTTCAGGCAGATTGAAATAACACTTGGATGATTAAAAATACAAACAATTCACATGAAAATGTGCAAGTTATTGCATCTGGGTCAGTACGATCGACTGGTTTTGGATTGTCTTATGTTTTGATTTAATTAGCATGCTAATTGTTCTACACTTACGCAACCGGCAGATTAAAATCCTCCTGAAAATATTGTGTACTGTAAATCAGGGCTCTCAAGTCTCACGCATTCACTGTGAGACACACGCATTTCAACCAGTTCACACGCTCTCACGCCACACCATGTATTTCTCACACTGAGAAGGGATAACTTGTCCCGCTATACAATTAATAGACGGAGGTAAGTTCTCTACCGAGTTCATAGCTGTCTCGAGTTATACAGAGTAAAACGCCCCCTACCAGCCAATGAGAATTTACAGATTTACCAGATGTTATAATATCTATTTGTGCTGGTCAATTATGAACAATAGGTCAAATTGAACTGCTAGCAAAAACTTGGGTGCTGCAAATATTTGAGTTGCTCCTCCCTACGAGTGACTCCTCCCCTTTGTGTAGACCCTCCCCTAATCTTTTGCTATAACTTGAGAGCCCTGTGTAAATATTATTCGTTTTTATGATGAACTGCTCTGATGTTCCTCATTTGAAAGTCACTTTGTATAAAGGCGCCTGCTTAATGAATACATGTAAACTTAAATGTACTTTTAACTACCTTCAAAATTCAAACAAACTTTTTTGAGACCACAGCGCTCTTTTACATTTGGTTGCATTCAAACTAGCTGATTATAGAGTTTTAATGTCTTAAGATGTGGTCACATTTACTGTTGTTTACAGGCAAAATTCAGTCATTTTGATATGAATACACACAAACAGGAATTTTGTGTGAAGGTTTCACAACGGGTTCAACTTGTCATGCAAATTGGCTGTGCTTACCAACAGAAAGCTGCTTGGTTTGAAATTGACTTCTGTGTGAGCTGTGCTTCATGCATTGCTACACTATTGACAACAGATAATGGACCTTTTGTCTGCAAAATGATGTAATCTCTCCTAAGTTATACCCTTTAACAAAATAGTCAAATTATTTAGTGCTTCTTTAGTGTTCCTGTGGCTCAGTGGTAGCTCATTGCGTTAGCAGCACAAAAGGTTGTGGGTTCAATTCCCAGGGAACACATATACTGACAATAAATGTATAACCTTAATGCACTGTAAGTCGCTTTGGATAAAAGCGTCTGCTAAATGCATAAATGTAAATGTAAGACCGATCAGTCGGCTGGGCTTTTTATTTTTTAGACGACCCAATGTAGCTCTGCACATGCCTAGTCTTAAGTCCATCACAGACATTTAAACATTTCCAAGGCTTTGTGAAATCCCCCATAAATGTCTATAGCAACAGTGGTGGTGGCTGGGAATACGTCATTTCAAGATTGCAGTGAAGTGCATTTCTAAGTAGAACAGAAGAATGCAATGAGAACAATGGATGACGTAAAACTAAGAATCCAGCACACCACCTAAACACTCTCTCAGGTTAGAAGGTGAGAAGCTAAATGTAAATGCTCTACAACCCAGTTACATCATCAAGTGCGTCAGGATGCAGGGTCCAGGATACAGAATTCCACGTTTCAGGGTGAAATGCATCATTGCCTGTGACACAGTTTTGCGAGCTGCCGCCCCATGGATTATCAGTGCAGTGAAGCAACAACAGAGCCCCATGCTGAGACACACATTCCCACATACAAAAGCACAGATAGGTGGAAATGACACAGAAAAACAACATACACAAGTAGACACATCCATGCATGATTTTGAAGGACTTAGACATTTAAGGGGCCAAAAAAGCTGAAAGTAAAATGTAAAGCCCTTTACAGACAGCATGTTTATGCTATAAAGACAAAAACAAGCAGTGGACAAAAATTTATTAATATATTAAGAAATATGTCATCTCTCTATTACTCTCTATAATACATTCCTTAAAAACAACAAACAATGGCAACGGTCTCTGTGAAATGTTGCAAAGACAACACCAAAAAAATGAAGAGTCTCATTATGCTCATCATGAATATATTCCAAATATTCAATGCCATGAATAAACTTTGCCAATTCCAGTGATTAATTGTTCTGCGTTGCGGACCATCTGACACAGGATCTGAGCAGATCGAGCCTGTGCTGTTGAATCATAAATACTCTGGAGATGCTGGAGTCATGGTCTTTGCAATTTATATGCAATTAATAATACAAAAATATGTTCAATAAGCACTATTTATGCCATTTAAGTTTTGTGACGAAACTCAACATATAAAAATGAAATAAAATAAAATCTAGTGAGATTTAAAACTATAATTACCCTAAAGGACAGAAAAAAAAACGAAGAGAGGAAAACGAAAGGTTAAAAGGTCATTTATGACAGAACATAATCTCCTTATTTGAATTCAGAGAATAGCAGATTATCTGAGGTTAATTAAAGACGTGATACTGAAACAATCCTTGCCGGCTGTGTCGACTTGAATCAGAGAATGAAAGAGAGAAAGAAAAGCAGGCAGATAGAGGGATGGCACGAGTCCAGACATGATTGAGCGCTTGTGAAAAACGGATGCCTGTCTATTCTAAATTACATCGCTCGTTTAATCACAGAAGAGGCTAAATTATCAGTCCATTATCACATCACCAAAACAGGAAGCTGGTGCGCATGCATGACTGAACCAATCTGCCAGAAAGGAAGCCCCCCCCCCCGTACAAGAACTGACCGACCAGCGAGAGCGCTTGCGACTGTGCATTTATCATCCTTCATTATCAAAGCCTCCCCTTTGCATGTGGCAGCTCAGCTGAACTACAAGATATCTGATTGAGCTTTGTGACAGCACAAGCATCATGGCAGATCACAAATCGACAAACAAACAGGATAAGGGTGAGATTTAGTATGAATTATTTCATGACACACTATGTCTGAATGTTCACGCTCTCTTTCTCACAAACCCACAGGGAAGACAAGACAGTACGGAGACGCTCAACAGTTTCTCCTAGAAAGAATTAGGATTAAACGGAGAGAGAACGGAGACTTCTGCTTCTTGGTTTATGCAAGTTTTTTGCTTTCTCTCCTGAGAAAAACACACAAATATATACACACGTGCCTCCCAAGAGTTTCAGAAAAGATTTACCAAAATCCTTTTCCTAAAAAAAGTTAATCAGCATATTAGAATGATTTCTGAAGGATCATGTGACACCGAATACTAAAGTAATGGCTGCGGAACATTCAGCTTTGCCAACACAGGAATAACATTAAAACAATTATTAAAATAGCATTTTTTTTTTACATTTTTATAAAAAAAAGTAAATAATAATTTACATTTTGCAATATTAGTTTTTTTACTGTATTTTTGATCAAATAAAAGCAATCTTTGTGCCATAATAGACACGAAAAACATCAAAACACACACAAAAAAATCTTAACAACCCCAAAATTTAGACCAGTAGTGTAAATCTTAGAAGGAGAAATCCAATAGGTCTCCTGAGGTATTAAATAAAGCATAGGGAAGACATGTTGTACACAATGAGTTAGATAGCTAGCTAGTACCCTCCAGATTGCTACCCATCCATCTTGAACGTGTCTTGATCACACAAAACACCTCAGGAAAACGTTAACTGTTAAATGGGGTGAAGAGATCGTTTACCAAAGAATGTCACTGCCTGGCCTTAGCATCATCAATGAATAAAGAATATTTACATATAGTGCACAGAAATAGAAGATCTGATTTACATGTATTTGTTGGAAAGGCATGTATGTGGTCAGGTATAAATAGAAACCCCAATCAGATAGCAATCATCAAAATAAACAGACCAAAAGAGCGACCTTTGAGGAATAAAACTTTCCTCGAGAAGCGACCTCAATACAAGCCAGCACATTGGCTCACACTCACACATCTGGTTTTTGCTTTAAACGTTTAAGGCCATCAAGCTGCTGAACCCTGAGCACGGTGCATGACTTATGATAGCGTAAACACAAATAAGTGTGAATGTTCCAACCTCGATCGGGTGCTCCAAGACCACTGTGAGCCGTACGATGAGCGTGTGCTCTGAGCTGTTCAGGTGGAAATATGACTCACGGACCGTTTTACTGATACCCCAACTCAGCACTATCCAAACCCACAGAGAGAACATAACAAAACTGGCCCTGCTTCAGTATGCAGGCACCATGAATTGCTTCTGATACGCTTCAATGCTGCCAAAATCTGCTGTTTACGTTAAATGGTCTTGGGTTAGTAAATACTCGTGAGCAACCATTTCCAAGGTAGATTTGCGTTTATTTTAAACGCTATGCAAGATGTGTGGGTGTATGTAATCCAAACCATTTTGAGAATGGAAATGTTGCTCTAGCTTGTTTAGAAGCCAGCTCAAATTCAGCATACTAACAAAATACAATACGCATGGTAACAAGTTATAGTGATACAACGTGATAACAGGCAGATTAATTGACAGTAATATTAATCTAACAGTTACATTCAAATGTTTTCTTAGTAAATGAGTTTTTGTTGTCCTCTCACGTCAAAATCTACCTATATATTTGTTTTGGAAATAGTGCTTGATTTGTGCATATTTCTCACCTGATTCAGATTACTTTTTCACTGAAGAAAGCAACCTTGTAATAAGAGGCCTCGTATTTTACCCAGAAGTGATGGTTTGAAGTTAAAAACAACTTAATCATAGATTTGTTTCTTAATGGCGTTAAATGATTAAATTGATTTTTCTGGATTACTTGTGCATTATTATGTTTTTATCAGCTGTTTGGACTCATTCTGACGGTACCCATTCACCACAGAGGAGCCATTGCTGAGCAAGTTTCAGATTCTCCAGACATGTTCTGATAAAAAAAAAAACGTATCCACATCTTGGATGGCCTGAGGGTGAGTAAATCTTTAGCTAATTTTCATTTTTCAATGAACTATTCCTCTAAACCTGTATGCTACTTTAATCTATGAAACAAAAAATAAAGACATTTCAAAAATAATGTTTTAATTGTTTTTGTTCATATAACCAATGGGAGCAACAATGACTTTCACTGCAAGAAAAGAAAAACTATACGGTACGTTTTCAACTTAGGGTAAACTATCCCACTACCTATTTTTATAATAAAATGTACACAGCCTGTGAAGAAAATCATCAGATTATTTAAAGAAATAACTTGACTATGATTACATGACGACTGTTTTAGTTTGTCGGTTGTGTTTAAGCGGTCAAAAAAGGGTGCACCATTGAATTTCACACCGTCTCACTGTTAAGCATCTACCCTTCCTCAGTGCCATCAGAGGAAGTCTGCACTTCCCTCTACCATGAACCATAGAAAAGGAAGTGACCTCACGAGGCTGCAGAGTCTCTGTACACTGCATAAACTGCATATTTTACAGGCCTACAGACGAACCGAAGGTTGTGAAATCGAAACCTGAACATTTACAATATTTTGTGCTTTTTAAATCCGTCATAAAGATACAAAATATTCTCAAGTAATCTGAGACTACATTTCGACTTGATTTGACTTTTTGAGTGGGCTTTTAGAGAAAGAAAACTTGCCTAAAGTAGATCAATGGTTTGTTTTTAGATGAACAGTTCCTTCCTTACCAAATTTGATTCAAGTCAAAATGTTACACTCTTTCATTTACACAAGTATCTATTAACGAACAAATAAACAGAGACTAAAAGAACAAGAAAATGTATTGTCTTGCAACAGGGTTATAGAACTTGCAAACTATAAACTACTAAAAAACACAAGGGCTTTTGAGACTTGACTTATAAACATTTCAGCCAACCACATAATTAACACTAAAGTTCACACTAATACTAGTGGTATTATTGTTAGAGTATGGTACAAACAAAAGCAGTGTCCAATGAGAACTGTACTAATAAAGTACTAAAAACTATCCCAGTGTGATTAGAAAGAGTCTCATATCACGCCTTCCTGGTGCTAACTAGTATGTAGCGCTACAACGCTAACAAGCTTTCATAGACTCCTCACACCTGAGCTCATGACAATCTGTTGGTGGAGTTCACAGATTTCCTTCTGCAATACACCCCAGATGTACTGGTGTCACAGGAGAGAGAGCGAGAGCACAAGTCATAGCGATACTCTCTCTCTCCCTCTTTCTCTCCAAATCAACACTAGCACCCTGTTCGTCTGTGACCAATACTCTTCCAGTCAGCACACACACAGCAAGTCAGCATTAGTGGCCTGCTGAGTTCAGCTCAACAAAAACATACACACTTGCGAACACACACTCAACAATATAGCTCAACAATATAACAAGTGATGTAATGAAAATTCAATACATATCCCAAAGACTTGTTGGCATCAAAACATGTAGAATTCTTTTTTAAAGGACTTTTTATTTGGAGATACAGTGCCAAATGTACTAAACAGTGCAAATTAGTGTGAGAACGCAATCCCATAAAAGCAAAGAAGGGAGTGGAAAGTTGTACGGGTGATCTGCTGACAAAGCACAAATTATAAAACACAGACGAAGCCGGCTCATTTATATTAATTACCAATGCATTCAACCAAGAGCAACACAAGTGCAAAATATGAACACGTGCTTTTTTCAGATGTTAAATAATGGCAAAATACTAGTAAACTGACAACTGCACATCTTAGTAAGTCACTTTGCATGATTTATTTAAATACTCTCCCTCCCATAAATTGTGTCTGAAAGGTAAACTCCTCCAAATGCAAATGCATTTGTCTGCTGAAAAAAATTTTTTTTACAATTAACTTCTTTCATGAAACATTTTGAATCTACACTACCATTCAGAAGTTTGGGCTCCATAAGATTTTGTATTCATTTTGAAAGCTGTCTCCAATGCTTACCAAGACGTTTATTAGTTGAACAATACAGTAAAAATAGCAATATTGTGAAATAATTCAAATAACTGCTGCTTAAAGGGGTCATCGGATGCAAAATTCACTTTTCAAGTTGTTTGAACATAAATGTGTGTTGGAAGTGTGTGTACACATCCATCCTATAATGATAAAATCCACCCAGTGTTTTGTTTTAAATCCCTATTTTAAAAAAATGTAACTATCTAAACACTCTTTCTCAAATCAGGCTGTTCTGAGATTCCTGTCAGAATGACGTAGCTCTGCACAGACCGCTCCCCACGATAGTTGATTGACAAGGCCATCTTACATTAGACCCACCCTAAGTGAGCTGTCATCAGTCCGCCATTGTGTCAACTCCGGTGCAGGGGAAGACAAGAACGATTGAGATTCTTTGTTGTTGGATGTAATAATGAATATAGCAGTTGCCAGTTACTCCCGACATCTGAGCCGCTGAAGACGCAGATGATTAACGTTACTTTCGTTTTGAAGTGAATGCGCCGATCCCCAATCTGCCTAAATGTGTCTATGTTCACGCGAATCATTCGTGATCCAGCTTCATCTACAGAAGAAGTGAGTGTAAGGTTTTTTTTATGAATCTTTGCAAATCGGCTTTCCTAATAATGTACTAGTTAGCCAGTTTTGCGGCTGAAGTTCACAGTCTGCTCGTCACCCAATGGAAGAGAGGGGCGGGGTCAGCAGAGCTCATTAGCATTTTAAGCAACATGGACTAAAAAAAACAGCTTGCTAAAAACAGAGCTGATTTTAACAGGCTTAAAAGGGTGTTTTTTACACTACCATTAAGAAATGTTAACCAAAGTATGTTATAGACTTTTAATTAAGACCCTAAATAATCATATCAACTTGTGCAAAATGGCATCCGATGACCCCTTTAAGAAACATTTATTATTTTCAATGTTGAAAACAGTTGTGCTGATTAATGTTGAAAAAAAAATTTTTTTTTACAAAATTGTGCAAAGTTCACAAGAACACCATTTGCTTGAAATAGCAATCCTTCGTAACAGTAGTAAATACTTTTACATTAAATAAAACTTAATATCTTACTGTACTGACCCAGAACTTTTGAACGGTAGTGTAATTGATAATATTCGGTGTTTAATTTTTTTTTAAACAAACATTTTCAAAGTACATAAATACAAATTGAGATATGTATTGGATACAGTCAAACGTGTGACATTTCAAGATAGAAGTGTTTTTTTATTTCGCTCAGCCCTAACACTCTATGCGCACTCACTCACACTCTGAGAAAGGTGTTGATAGCTTGATCATGATAAATGAAGGTGAAGAACCGATGGCCTGTGGTTAGACTAGGCTGTGAATCCGTCCACTACCTCCTGCAGGGAACGGTCAAAAGGGAAATGCTGAGTTCAGCACTTACTCTGACAAAGTTGTCGGGGAAGAGCCCCCTCCGACCATCCAGCTCTCCCACCCACCAGCCGCCCTCATCCTTCCTGATGTTACTGATGATGTCACCGACAGCAATGGTCAACTCATCATCGTGCTGGGACTGGTAATCAAACTCCACAATGGCTTCCACTGAGAGAGAGAGAGGAAAACAAACAGAGCGGTTTAGAGGTCATGGTTACATGCAGGAAGCAGGATATACAGTATTACTGTAAAAGACTCACACATACACGTAACTTTCATCAGTGAATGAAAATGACAGCACCATCTACACAACATTCGTTTATATCCCTTATAAAAATCAAGATATAATTGTGATCATTACAATTGACCTTAAAGATGGCTTTTGTAATTCAAGATACGCAACCCACAGAGACCCTGTTGTTGGTAACAACAACACTAGGCTGTTATGGGTGGTTGCTAGGGTGTTGCTATGGAAGTACTAAGATGTTTAAAACGTTTTTAGTGTGTTGTTATTCTGCTGTGTGTTCTTGGCTGGTCGGTCATTCTAACATATTCTGGATGGTTTCTATGGTGTTGCCATGTAATTCCTGGGTGTTGAGGTTGGTTTCTAGGGTGTTACTAAGTGATTATAACACATGGCTAGATAACTCTAGGGTGTTATGGGTGGTTTCCAGGGTGTTTTTATGTTTGAAATATTTTAGAGTGATGCTAGGTGATTCTAGGGTGTTCTGGATGGTTTCTAGGTGATTCTAAGACATGGCTAGATATTCTAGGTGGTTGCCAGGGTGTTTTTATGTTTGGAATATTTTTAGTGTGTTGCTAGGTGATTCTAGGGTATCCTGGATGGTTTCTAGACACCTGTGCGGTCTCTGGGTGGTTGCTATGACGTTGCTATGTTGGTCCTAACACATTGGTTTGTTTATAGGGCGTTTCCAGATGATTTCAATGTATTCTGAATTCATTCTAATGTATTCTAAAATGTTCTGAAATGTTTCTAGGGCATCGATAAGTGATTTTAATGTATTCTGGATCGTTTCTAAGGCATTGCTAGGTGATTATAGGGAGTTCTGGATGGTTGCCAGGGCATTGCTATGTGGGCACTAAAACGATTGAAAGGTTTTTGTGTGTTGTTATGCTGCTATGTGTTCAGAGTTGATTCTAGGGTGTTGCTAGATGACTTTAATGTGTTCTAGATGGTTTATAGGTGTTGCTAGTCAATTCTAGAGTGTTGCTAGGTGACTAATGTTTTCTAGATGGTTTATAGATACTAAGTGATAATTGCACCCGTTTTATTTTTCCTGTTGGAGAAAATTGTAAGTGTAATCACTTTTAATCACAATGATTTATTTTTATTGCAATTTCATTTGTCGCCACTATGGTGTAGAAATTAGACATTGCACCCTTTAAGGTTTATGTAAATCCCCAAATGAACAATAGAAATAGTGATGCTTACCACAAAAAAATACTTTATCATGTGTGCTCTGACAACATCATAACTTATTTGAATCATATATTTACAGCAATAAAACACTTACTGAGATAGCAAGAGAAAGATATGAGTCCTTCCAGGGATAACAGCTAATAGGCCACTGGAGCATTAGCAGGCATCATGTTTTCGCTGCAGATAGGAGGATTACACTAGGTGAGATCAAGGCAGGAGCGAAAGCAACAAAACAAAGATCCGCGAAATTAAAGTGACAAGATATTTTCACGTTACAGCTTATAATATTAAAAAGAAGCTTTTTGAACTCTAGTGAACTACACATGTGCTATTTCTGGTAGGAAAGTGCAAGATGAGAATGTCATCCTCTCGGCTTTGGATTTAAATTTAATTGTGTTGG
Organism: Ptychobarbus kaznakovi; assembly: GCA_027422405.1. NCBI lineage: Eukaryota > Metazoa > Chordata > Actinopteri > Cypriniformes > Cyprinidae > Ptychobarbus > Ptychobarbus kaznakovi. Next base: position 6,185,864 of record CM049814.1, read on the forward strand.
CATGAGGTCAGGACGGTGAGGAGGGGTTACCGTGAGGATGGGGATGAGAGATGGAGATACAACAACATCACAATGATGCGTTTATGAGTCATCAAGTCATGCCACACAAGACGAGATCACATCCATGCCTTGCTCCAATGCAATGCACACTGCACACACACAAACACACTGCAAACATCCTTTGTGACTTCTATATGATGTTTGATCTATATGGCAGCTCTGACTACAGGTTTTATATCGGATACCAACCACCCGGATTATCACTCCGTGCACAAGGGTATCGATAACCTACCATTAGACACTCAAAAATACATTAATGTATGGTCTATATGATCCCTCAGATAACCCTGCAGAATATTCTGGAAACTGATGAGCTGTGCAGGGAGGAAAGCATAAGGTCATATAACAAACACAAAGGTAACAAACATCTGGTGGAACACACCTACACAGCATATGCACAGATATAAAATACCCTACAGGCACAAACCCACACACATATAAATACAGAAATGCTAGTCTGTATTGTTTTATGGAGATTTATCATCTCTAATGGCTGATCAGGCCCAGCCAGACTCTCTGCAGACGTTTCTCTCCTTTCCTCCTCCATTGCTTTGTTGGGAAAAGTGTAGAGTTCGGTTTTAAAACCGTTTGAATGAATCAAAAACAAAACAAATAGGAATGAACAGTACTGGTTAACAGCCACTATGATTGATGATATTTTTCATATAATATGGTTTTGTATGATTCGATTTTTTCATAATATGATATTTGTTATACATTGTATTGGTCAGTACGAGATATTTACTGGCCAATATCTCAAAATAATCGTTTTATATGTTTCATAATGTACATTATAATGTTGTGATGTCTAAACTAACAAAGCTAATAGTTTTCCATTTTTGTATTTTTTATTTAATGTAGGGAATTAAAAAACAAAAAAGTTCAGTATTGGCTAAAAAGTATAAATTAAGTATATACTTAATATGACAACAAACATACAAGGATTGGGAAATGCGTACAATTTATACATTATGCACATTCCATTTCATCATGACCTAAATCACAACTTTCCATCCTTGACGTTTTCACAGGCTTGGAACACAATATTGGATCTTTTATTCTTTAAAGGACTTTATGCTAGACCTTGATAACATTCTGAATGATGACCATCAAGTCGGTCCATCTGTGTTTTTCTTTTGAGGAGTGTCTTCTCTCTCGCTCTCAGTCTCTTTGTCGTCTTCCAGCTGTTTGAGTTTCTAAAGATGTGACAAAGCACAGCTGCCATGTTTATGGTGAAACATCTTCCAAAAAAGCCATCCACCCACACACCGAGAATACTTATGTTTGTCTTGAATCTCCGCCACATCCACAAATGTCAGCCTCTGTCTGACTTTTCAGCACGACCTTTCTTCAACTGACCCACACAAACCCACTTACACACATCAACACAAAAACACAGACAAAAACATAAAACAACAAAGCTGTTTCCTGATGATTCTTGTCTTTCTTCTGCTGTTTTATTGGTCACAAGAGAGACTGGAACAATATTAGCCAGGATCCAGTTATTATATTACTGAAACATCTGATACTTATACTTATATTGTGTTACATCCGGAGAAAGAAATTCAAAATATGGGAACTGCTTTCTGTTAATTGAATTTCATGAACTATATTTTCAAAAGAGCAACTATTATCAAAATAATAACTCATAATTTGTGTTAATTAATTGATTATATATTATAATCAATTCATTATTATTTTATATTATATTATATTAGTATCTGACATCAAGAAAAACAGATTATAAAAAACACAAATGACAAATTGATAAAATATATAACATTTGTGTTAATTATAATTGTAATTGATGTAACAATATAAAAAAAATTTAATATAAATATATCAATATATATATATCATATATATATATGTGTGTGTGTGTGTGTGTGTGTGTGTGTGTGTGTGTGTGTGTGTGTGTGTGTGTGTGTGTGTGTGTGTGTGTGTGTGTGTGTGTGTGTGTGTGTGTGTGTGTGTGTGTGTGTGTGTGTGTGTGTGTGTGTGTGTGTGTGTGTGTGTGTGTAATTAACTGATGTAACTGTAACGGATGTAACAGAATACTTTTATAAATAAAATATTATTTAAAATATAATACAATATATTTAACTACTCTTTATATTTAATTAATTCAATTTAAATAAAATATTTGATAAAAAAGTCCCCATAAATTAAAAAAATATACCAGAATATTAATTCAAAAGGCCAAATAGTGTCCATTAACTAGAAGCTCTGCAGTGTATGCAATGCAAACACCACTCACTTTTTTCACTCATCCTCTTTTCTTCTATATATTAATAACTCCTACAACAACATTTGATCTAAATAAGGACTGTATGTGTTTAACAGGTTAACCACCTGATTCTGATGTCATGTGAATGTGATTCCTCATTTCATGTTCAAAATGACCTATGCACCACGTGTGCGCATTAAAGATTAGTGGTATTGTTTAAACCGGCGTCATTGTGTGCTGGTCATCTCCCTGAGCAGCTATAAATACTCCTCTTCTTAAATAGCTCCTTTAGCCTGTGTGCCTGGACTCAGCTGATTTGCACTGATGTGAGTCAAGTGTTTGTCTGCGTTAGAGGACCTCAGTGAAACCATGTGATGTGCTTTTCACGGCAGCATAACTCTCTGAGCTCATGCATTAAACATCAACACACTCGATTTTTAATACTGACTAAATTTATGTAGGCCCAATCCATTACCTCGTCATATAGGCCTTATACCCATAATCCACTGCATAAATTAAGACTAGCAAGCATTATTGTTAGGTTTCATTGATTCAGAACAAGATCAATAATGTTCCAGCGTTGTACGAACAACCGTTTTGGCTAATGATGTGACTGAGCTGAACTAAAACCCCTCATTGTTCTCGTCTATGGGGAGCTTGTGACTAACAGATGATTTCAATTGGTAATTCTCGCATACTGACTCAGACAGACTGCCTCTCCTTTGAAAAGGTTAATCAAATTTGCGGTATTAGATTGCATTAAATGGAACGGACATGAATTAAATTAATTACATTGGCGAAAGTATTTTTATACAGCAAAGAGCGCATGATTAAGTCTGACTGGATGAGCATTAGGTGCAAACGGCTCATAATGACTGCAAGATGAGTAAAAATAAATAAATAATAATAATAAAAAAGAACTTAGCTGATTTAATTCGCAGCCAAAAAATGTCATGCCATCCTAAACTATCACACCTCAAAATGAACTGCTGGCTGAATATAACTGCATATAACCACTGCAAAAATGGCCAAGGCATAAACAACCACTGCTGAATATAGCAGATTCCAACACAAGCATACTACATGTAGAGCTGTGCTGTGATCGCAGGCGTAGTCCTGACCCATTTCACTAGCTACACTGCGCTGTGGTCTGGTTAAAAGACACATCAATGTCCTTCCGTATGAGTTGAAGTCAGATCTGCCATCACTAGAACAGGGCAACACAGGAAGTAACACCGAGGTGAATAAACATTATTCCATAACCATGTGCTGAATGCAAATTCTATGCTATTTGTCTACGTAAATCATTAAAGCTCAATAGATAAACAAATTGAAATGCTACAACTGAATTTAGGCATCACAACATTATAGTGTGCAGCATGAAAATGGATATTCATTTTGAAAATGCATTTTTCAAGATTAACTTCTTGTTAAATTATTACAATTGAGTTGTAAAACAGGAAATACACAAGCTCAATTAATATACAATATTGATGCAATATTATACTGATAAAAGAATAAACTATTTAACACCATCTTATTACTGATATTGTACTAATACAATGTGGGTAAAACCAAATCTGTTAAGTCTGTTATAATTAAGATTTAAGACATGAAAAGTAGGCTTCTGAACTGATTAATAAAAAAAATTTTAAAAATCACAGCAATATTCTTAACATTTTTTATTTGTTATATGTATTTATTTTGTATTTTGCCAAAAAAAAACATGATAACCATTTCACAATTTCATGGTTTCCCAATATATGGTCTCACACAATGTGATTTGATATTAATTACTTTAAAAAAAAGTTTACACAGAAAAAAAGCAACTAGCTAATGCTGTGAACTTTACAGGGAACCCTCTCATTTAATTAGTACATTAATATAAGCTATTTAATAATTGCTATATGGCAATTATTGGATGTGAGGAGTGTCTACAAATATGTTTAGAGAAGCTTTATTCACACATCAACTGAAAACAGAATAGACTAAAAGACTTGAGATTTAAGAATCGATATAAATGTACTTAATGTTAAAAGGAGCATCTGAGTGCTTTTGGGATATCTAAAGTTACCTCGCATTAGCCTCAGTTCTCTCAGACATTTTCTCTGCTGCATGTGTGTGCGTGGGGTGCAAGTTGAGACTCTGACTGGCAGTCAAGGGGAATGTGCATGTGCAGGTGATCGTCTCTGTTCGGCTGCATTATAACTAAGCAAGCAAATGTTTAGGGATGGGCGATATACCGGTAGACATGATTTTGGACTATCGTCTCTATTGCGGTTAAAAGGCTCATGTTATGTTGCTGTGCTCTGTGGTCACGAAAAATTATTGTTGCATGCATTTTTAAGTATTGCTGTTTAAAAACAAGTGATTTTAAGCCATTGAAATGCAATCAGCATCTAAGATTAGAACTAATTTCATGGTATACGCGTGCTGTCTGAGAGACTGTTTCTGAGCACTGTCAAAGCGGCGCGCATATATATGATCATAGAGCGCGGGAGTATTGAATAGAGTTACTTATGCTGCTTTATGGGCCTTGAATGGTTACACACACTTGTATGTGTCAAAATGTCTGTCTTTGCAAGTATCCTTGTAAACAGTAATTTAGGTCTTAAGTGAAAGCAACAGCCGAGAACGAAAACGTGTGTGTGTTGATCCGGGCAGCTCTTAAAGTGATAGCAGTCTAATATTCCTGCTGTTTGTCGTTCATCTTAATCAAAAAGAAAATCTCCCACTGCTCTTGACTAAATCACTTTTGTAACTTTAGTATGAAAAAATATAGATTTAATTTACACTGTGAAGAATATGCAGTGGTTTTATACATTTGATACTTTATACAAATGATGTAGCATTTGTTTTTTTATTTGTTCTACTGTACTTTTTTATCCTATTGCTTGTAATTGGTTGCGTATTCTTATTTACTCACTGACTGTTTACTTGTGTTTAGTGAGCTTGAGCGTTTTTTATGCTAGTATTAGTTTTTTGGGGATATTGACACCGGTGGCAAGAATTATGACATTTCTATGATGTCAAATTTTGATATCATAACTTATTTAAAGCAAAAATTACTATATTGTGATATATATCGTTACCGTGAAATAAAATTACTCATATCATGATATAAGATTTTGGTCACACCTACGAGGTATCAATTTTAACATGATGATATAAATGATACTCAAACCGATACAACCATAGTTTCTGGAGGACAAACCACAAATGTACAGGACATTTACAGAAGAAAAAGGGAAGATCCTCTTAAATGCATGACTGCATGTGGCTCGCCATGTGTCCCGGCTTCCCGAATTGTGTCAGCCAAGCAAGCCACTGATTATGAGGGTTAGACTTGGGTCATGTACAGAAATTCAGAGAAACTTACAAACGATTGGTGCAAGATACAAAATGACGCACTTTTCCCAGAAGCATGAAACATGCAGTTAGCATGCCATTAAATTATGTAGTATGTAGGACAGACACTCTTGCGCTCAATTCCTGAGCACAAAGTCTAACACTACTTCCTTAAAGCCAACACTCAACAACCTTACAACTCTCTCTTAAAGTTACTGCTCCGAATTCAGACATGTTAATAAATCATGAAGGTACAAAGCACTTGGTTGTTTGTATGTCCTACTGCGGTTATACGAGAACAAACTACAGATTTCTATTTTCTCGCAAAGTTTCATCATAGCTTAAATGCATGATTTAAAAGCCAAATGTTCAATTATTAATCTACAAAAGCTCTTTCAGCAGATGTTTTTTCGACTGTATGTGTGCATAAATATGGAGCTATTGCACAATTTTGTACAAAATTCCCACACTAGCTGTGGTGGAACTTCTCTATTATCGCATGAGGTGACTCTTGAATGGAGCAATCTCCTGCAGACTAACGAAATCAATGATTACTCATGCTCCAAAACACATAACTTTCTTTTTCTACAAGGAAAACTTTATTATTTTCCCTTCTGATACAAAACCTTATGGTTTTTATTATTGCATATTGTGCATTTCCCTACGGTGCTATTCACAGAAAACTATTACGTTGACTCCATCTAAAGAAACTCTCTTCTGGAATATTTTATAAAGATCTATGAATACTAATATCCAACACAGGGATGCCCAGAAGGCATCTGCAGAAAATGTCTGTGCTGCATTCAGGGGAAAATCAGCAGTAATGGATTTAAACATGGCAAGATGTGTTAAACAGAGCATAAAGTACTCTTATTGCTCAAAGAATAATCAAATTAGCCAAATATTTAATAACCATAAACTAAAAAGTTGGAGATGTGTAGAATCTTGTGGTAAGTACAACTACTACTGGTTCCCCTACACTGTTCCCACTGGCAATAAAAGGGCCACTATCATAATATGGAGGAACACAACATAAGGTAGGTGTGTAAATGCTCCACTATATAACGGGAACTCATCATCACACAAAAACATGCCTCTCTCACCACTTCCCTGTTCTCTGCCAAAGGGCAATGAATGAGCATGACACAGCAGTCATAATGGTAAAGAGACCTGAGTAAAGTGCAACACTTTCCAGAATCCAAAGCGCACAACACATCACTCGGGAGGAAAAGCAAAGCTTGAGGCGAAAACAGTAACAGAGGAAGCCAGGGCTTCATTAACTTGCATGCGATATGAGGATTCACAAGGAGCCCTTGATCACTATGAATTAATTTACTGATAGCATGTTTAATTCAAAAATAAGAGCCAAAAGAATGCTGTCAGTCAGGATGTTCAGTGCTGAACCCGAAATCATGGGTGGTTCATGTATACTAGTCTGAAAATGATTCCTTTTGAGGCTTGGCCTGTTAATAATGCTCATTAAAATCACTAAATAAGTCAACGACTATTTCATACATGCATGTCTTTGGAGCGTCACATGAAATTACTGATTTAAAATATTAATGAAGGTGTTGCAAAGTGTTTATCATATTAATGTAGCGAACCTTTGTACCTTTTCCCCTTAAGGGTGCATATTAGTACCTTAAAGGGATAGTTCATCATTAAAGGCCTGTTCACACAAAGAATGACTACTATAAAAATGACTATATTAGGATCTACACTAATGCACAATAACATCCGGTTTATTATAAGCTTGCACTGCAGTTGTCATCTGCCTCTTTATATGCTTGAGCTATTTAAAAGCAGGATGGATTCTGATTGGCTGTCAATGTTTTTATTGTTTATCAGCAGGAAAATACAATCTGAAATTGATTCTAATGATATTGTTCCACTGTGGCGTAGTCGTTAAAGTTATGGCGAGGACCCCGCTACTCTCTTAAATTTAAAATGCTTTTTAGAACTTTATAGTTATTAGAGTTATTGTTCGTGGTGTGAACAGGCCTTTATTCCCCCTCATGTTGTTCCAAAAAATACAATTCTTTCTTCTGCAGAACACAAAAGAAAAAATGTCTCATTGTATTTTTGTCTCAACAATAAAAGTTAATGGGCTCCAGTGTTTTGAACCTCACTGACTTTCTCTGTATACACGAAAAACATTGAAATATTCCTAAAAATAGGCTATCAACCACACCATTTGACAGAAAAAAAAGAAGTTGTACAGGTTTGGTACGACATTAAAAAAAGAGTAAACAATAAGATAGTTTTAATTTTTGGGTTACCCTTTAAAGTACTAACATGTAATCTTTAGGCACTGATAACATACAAATGTGTTTGCGCATTTACTTTCCAACAGTGAAACGATTTTTCATCGCTTTTTAATTTAGAGCAGAGCATGGATCATTTGACTGATTGATTTTGGATCATATCATTCCTGCAGTCCTGTTTGTGTCATAGATTTATGTTTTGAAATAGTTGGTACACACAGCTGGCCCCAAGTTATTAATAACATTAGCGTTTATATTTATGCAGATACAATCAAAACCTTTTCCTAACAAACACTCTGGTGGGTTTGTACACGCATAACATTAGTCACTATAGAATGTAACCAAATGTGCTGTGCGATGTGCTCAAAACCTGTTTAAATTTTCATCATATATGTCTGTTGATCTAAACACTTTGATGAATCTTGCCAAAAGATCAGAGACACGTGTGCGACGGTCTCACGCTGGCGTTTTGTTAAAGATGCTCCCCTTTTGATAAGCTCATCACGCATTGAACAGAATGAATCATAAGAGGATTGTACATCTGTTAGTGCTTCAGTCAATAAGAAGTTGTTTTTAGTTGCTTGATGTAAATCATAAATGGTTGTAATCCAATGTCAATGATAGAATCTGATCTGCTTAGTATGACACTGCATTTGAGATTACAGTGATGACTCTGCAGTTCTGACTGTCTCTTCCACAATAGTGTGGCATTCTTCAAAAATATTTGTCATCCTGTTTTCTCATCAGTGCAATGTGAGAAAACGACACCAGCAACTATTTTTTGGACTGAAATGCTAAAAACAGCTTTGGCTGCAGCTGCCCAGTTATTGACGGTGATAAGCTTGTGGGCGTCAGGGGAGACTGTCTGTGTAAAAAACAAACATACTAACTAATTCAACTCTTTTTAAAGAACAGCACATAGTATGATGGTAACCGATACAAGCTTATGCGAGAAGCATTTGTGGCATTTTGAACTAGACAGAAAATCGGTTTGACCGATATTATTCACACTTTTCTACATGATGAAACGGAAGTAGCGACCAACCTTTTCTTCCGTATTGTGACATACATCCGAGTGAAATGAATTATCGAAAAGAAAAGTAGCTACCAGAAGATCAAATTATGACACTTTGATTAAAATCATGTCCAAAAATTATATAAAATAAAACATGCTTGGTTGCATTTTCGCAGTAACAATTTAGAAAATAGATAAGGTACATTTTTATTTCTTGCAACCTTTAATGCTACAAAACTCAGCATTTTAGAATTTAGTCATAATTGAGTTTCCTTTTGGCAAATTTCACTTAATTTCCATGAACGCTTAATTTATATAAATATTAATTTGATATTCACTAAAATATCTGAAAATAGATAATGTGCATTAAGACTTATTAACAGCTAATGGAGTACAGTTAATGCTGATACTGACAATGTAAAAATATCACCCTGCCAAAATCCGAGTATATTACTATTTATGGATCATTAAAACTATTTATTAATTTTGTCCTATAATTGTATTTATAATCGTCAGCAAAATAGTTAGAGAGTTCAACATATCTATCTATCTATCTATCTATCTATCTATCTATCTATCTATCTATCTATCTATCTATCTATCTATCTATCTATCTATCTGAAACAATATCGGTCGATATGTATTCAGAACTAGGATGTCTAAGGTAATCCCACCGGGCAAACAAATAGAACACGATGAGTAGTTATACTGTGGTCATAATGCATTTATATACATAGGCTATTAAGACGAGCGTTTCTCCACATCCTTATGAAACAATGTAGCAAAAGCCACATCTGTGAAGAGAAACACAACGGACAGCTGGAGGAGAGCAGGAAACATCAGAGGGGAATGAAATGCAGCTTTTAACTCTTCATGATCTCCGAGCAGCGGAGAGGAGAGAAACACGCAAACGTGTCCACATCTTGAAATCATCAGATCTTCTTTCAATGTACTTATAACAGTGCGACGGATGCATGATGCAAACACTTTCAACGATTTTCAGTTTCATCAATGTTTTAAATGACACCTCAATAGCACACTCAGGCCGATATCTGGCTTAAAATAACCCGACAAATTTGTTGTACTCACCCATTTATGAACTTGTTTACGCGGCGTGCTTGTGTAGGATGTTTTTCAATGTAGAGAAAAAGACAGAAATCCGCTACTTTCAGGAGATGTAGCCCCCGGGTCGGAAATACTGCAAATAATCACTTAAAATGAAAGAGATACGCGGCTTCTAAGCATATTTCTTACAGGTTATTCTGCCCCTCATTAAAAAAAGAGGCAGGGGCAACAATGCAGAGGGGAAGAGATTGTGTGGATGTTGCCCCAGCCGTGAGGCGCTTCACTACAGTTTTGCCTCCGTCGCTTTACGAACTCCAGCTTGCCGTCACTGCGCTCAGTGGCGCTCATGAACCGAAAGTTCTCGCGAGAACTGGAGGGATGCGCTGTAATGATTGAGACATCGAACGGGATTTTCCGCTGCTTTACAAACAAATACCTGGGGGTTGCAAATCGCAGGTAATTGTTTCTTTAAAAAAATCATTCTGAGGACATATAGACTGATTTTAGATGAAGGTTTACGCGATTATTATAGAGCTTAATCACTTAAGTTTAGCATATTTGGTTACTTTTTAACTTTAAAGTGTTTGAAAGGAATGTAAACTGACGGGAGACTTGGCAGTGTTTTGTTTAAACGTCTGAAACTGTATGCCAAACTTTGATGTAATTTTCCATAATTTGTATGCTAAATCTACTACATGTTTCTAAACTGTGTAATGTCAAATAGAGGGATGTTGTTACAACCTGGAACACTACTCTTAACCTTAAAAGACTGTGTTACAACTCACCCGTGTATAAAATGTTGTTGTATATGAACATTGTGGTTGATTTGATTCATATAAATTTACAAACGAGCTCTTAATTACTATTCTCAAAACAAATAATCCAAAATCCCCATTTGTTAACCTGTATGAGTTTGCAAATGTACGGTTTTCTTTAGTCTCTGCTGCCACCCTGTGGCTAGTTTAGGATACAACTGCCAGCTTGAATACATTTTTGGCCATGCCTCCTAAATGAATATTCAAATATAAAAGTTTATTTTTAGTATTCCTGTTATTCTGCTTGGTTTAAGTCAGTAAACTTGTTTTCCCTGTTGCGTTTTAGTGTGGCTTAAATGGCTGGTCCCAAGCTCTATTATAGCATGCTGGGAGGACTACTGATCACATAAACACACAGAGACAGAGGAATGTGCTTTAGACAGCAGAAAGTGCAGTCAGCTGCTGTGGAATAATGGTGTGGAATCCAAGAGAGAACGGAGACACATGATAGCAACAGAACACAAACAGGACAGAGACAGACTGCAGGTGAAAGCACTAAAAGAGGAAGAAAAAGTCTGCCAGAGAATGCTTTAGGCATAAACATGCCTTTCTTTCTTGGCTGTTTATCTTCACAGTCCAACAGTCTACTCAATATCAAAGTAAGATTTCAGATTTGGAGTATTTTAGTGTTGCATTGCTAGCTCACCAGTGGATCCTCTGCAGTGAATGGGTGCCATCAGAATGAGAGTTCAAACAGCTGCTGAAAACATCACAATAATCCACAAGTAATCCACATGACTCCAGTCCATCAATTAACGTCTTGAGAAGCAAAAAGCTGCTTGTTTGTAATAAACAAATCCATCATTAAGATGTTTTTATTTTCTAGTCCTCTTTCCATAATACTGCCTTCTCCTGTAAAAAAGACATCTTGTCTGAACCAGGAGAGAAATATGCACAGACCCATGGAAATAGTCTAAAACGTTTCTAGACAAATATGTTGGTGGATTTTAATGTGAGAGGATAACAGGAGATGGACTTCTTCATTGAGGAAGTGTTATTATAAATTATGGACTCGTATTTTGGCCAGAAGCAATGGAAAAAGATTTTAATTTTACAAGATATTAATTGATGGACTGGACTTCTTTGTGGTTTATTGTGATGATTTTACCAACTGTTTGGCTCTCATTCACTGCAGATGATCCAGTGGTGAGCAGGTGATGTGATGCAAAATGTATCCATATCTGTTCTGATCAAGACACATTTACATCTTGAGTGGCCTGAGTAAATAATTTTCAGCACATTTTCATTTTAGTGTGAACTGTCACTTTTATTTTGAGTTCCAAAAAATATATCTAAGCTACTGTTATACTGAAATGACTGCAAGATCAGACATTTTACTTTATTTTAGATAGTTGCCAAGGCTACATTTCTTATTAAGAATAAAAATGACAAAACACAACAAAACGACTAAAACTTTAACTAAAATTTAATTTAAAATGTAAAATAACAAACAAAACTATAGGCCTATTAGTATATTTTAGTAACCTGAATATGTCTTCGTGATTCACAGACTGTATTGTACAGATACGTTTAGCCTCCAGGCATTCAGAAGAAGAGAGGAAGTCCAACCGCCTGGCCTGCTTTCCAACACAGCCATGTGTCTGTTTAAACTGCGCCCTTTCTGCTGAAAGGACTGACACAGACAGAAGGAAATCTTTGTCAACACAGCCAGGTGTCTCTGTTTAAACTGTGCCTTTTCTGCTGAAAGGACTGACACAGACAGAAGGAAATCTTTGTCTTAAACCTCATACAATGGAGGCGAGAAAGAGCATCGAAACTCGGCAACATTGTTAATTACAAGGGGAAGAAACCCCGTTGCCTACATTAAACACAAACGTCTGCGCTTCTGTTTCACATACAGTAAATGATGGAAGTAAAAAATGTCCTCACAATGCAGGAAAAACAGGATCTGCAACGGACAAAAACTGCAGTTCAGACGGCGAAATTAACACGTTAAGCGATGTCTTAATAAAAAGAAACCTAAAGTATTCTGTGTTGTTTAGGGTTAGGGGATAGAAAACATAATTTGCGCAGTACACTACAATAACAAAACACGCCAATGGTCAATAACAAAAAGTCACGTGTGCGTGATTATTAGAGATATGATTACATTGGTGATTGTTTACTAAACTGTGCATACTTTTTCATCGAGTTTCAAAAGGCATATGAATGTATTTTGTAAAATGTATAACCTTCTATGGACTCTCTTAAAAGGAAAACTGAACATCTTTCGGACATGAGATTCACCTCAGCCGCTCTTGAGACTGTTGAAACGTTTACAAACAAGCTGTGGCCATGTGGCGTTTTTAGAGCTCTGGTACTTGTAGTTTCCTGTGCCTCTACCGTCATTCTTCAGCCCGCATAGCAGACTACATTTCCCAGAACTCCCTGCGTCATCAGCTGATTGCCTGTTGTGTTTTTCGGATGTGATGATGGCAATAAAGCACCCAACGGACCGTTTTTTTCCAGACGATCTTTGGGTTCACTGCTGAAATAGAAATGACCGCCGACGGGTAGACGAGCACAGTTTTCCTTGACTGATTTTTACATTTTACATACTGACGAGACTTTCACAACAAACTCTTCACTTTTTATACTGGTAACGTTACGTTTATTATTGGTAATATATTATGAAATGTATTCTATTCTATCCTGTTACAGTTTTGTAGCTATGATAACTTACAATATACTTACAATATATGAGTATGAAACACATCTTTTGACATTTCATTTAACAAATGTTTAATCATAATGTATGTATTTACTTTTGAGTCCCATGCAAACAATGCAAAAATATTATTTGTGCACTTTTATCTAAAATTCTTAATATTGAGGTAACGTTATCTGTTATTAACAGTGAGGAATAACTGCGACACTAAAATTATGGTCTGCTCTTTTGGGACTTTCGCTAAGCTTACAGTATGCTATAAATATGTTTTTAATTAACCGTTTATTAGTTCATTCCGTTTGACTTAATAATTTCGTTATGCCTGACATTAGTCGCGATTTAGTGGTATAACAAATATATATATGATTAATGTCCCCAGTCGACTCGTCCTGGCAGGTCCTTTTTTGAAGTAGATTTTGTTGACGTTCCCGAAGTTCTTTGTTTTGATCCACTTGTTGAATAAGGAAGTGACCGCTAGAGGGCAGCACCAGAAAATAATCATGTTTAGTGTAAAGGTGAAAACACCTGGGGCATTGAGAGGGCAATGTGAGACTAATTAAAAGGTTGCCAGGCTGTCTGTGCAATGGCAATTTAAAGATAATTAAGGGTTGATAAAGTCCAACATTTTTTAGAAAGTACATTTTCGTACTTTTGTTTAAAAAAACATTTTAACCTGTATTAAAATAGGTTAAATAGGTAATGTGTGTTGTTTTCTGGCAACATGGCAACACTTTGTTGACATGATACTGTGTGGTTGTGACATTAGCTACTACTTCATGTTTTGCGCATTTAGCCTGAAAAGCTGCATAAGCTTTTGTTGTTGTTTCAAAGTTATTTTAATTTCATAAAGCATGTTTTTATATTTTATGTATCACCACTTAAAGGTTACAAAAGCTATGACTCAAAAATGTGACTCTTTGTCATTTTATATAATTATAACAAGTTCATGAATTTCCTGATTAAAATAATGTTTCTCTTTTTAATTTCAGCTGAGGCACCATTTTCTTCTATTGTCTACAAGGCCTTGGGCCTCATTGGGCTAAAAGCAATGGTACTTATTCTGGGCAGAAGAATGAACCGGGAGGACTCTGGAGTCCGGGAGTCCCCAGCAGTTAAGCGAAAGGTTCTGGAGATGGACAACAAGTCTCTCAGTAATCACGATGTGTTCGATTTCTCCAACGGCCCGTGCCACTCCGAGAGCATTCTGCAGATGTTTAATGAGTTCCGTGATGGGCGACTGTTCACAGACGTGGTGATCAGCGTAGAGGGTCGTGAGTTCCCTTGTCACCGTGCCGTGTTGTCAGCTTGCAGTAGCTACTTCCGTGCAATGTTCTGCAATGACCACCGGGAGAGCCGTGAGATGTTAGTGGAGATCAATGGCATCCGTGTTGAAGCCATGGACACCTTCCTGCAGTACGTTTACACTGGACGTGCCCGCATCACTACAGATAACGTGCAGTTCCTCTTCGAGACCTCTAGCCTCTTCCAGATCGGCACTCTGCGTGATGCCTGTGCCAAGTTCTTGGAAGACCAACTTGATCCTTGCAACTGCCTGGGCATCCAGCGTTTTGCTGACACGCACTCCCTCAAGCAACTGGCCAGCCGCTGCCGCTCTTACGTGCTGCAGAGCTTTACCGATGTGGCCCAGCATGAAGAATTCTTGGACTTGCGTAAGGAGGAACTGGATGAGTACATTGCTAGTGACGAGCTAGTCATTGAAAAGGAGGAGACAGTGTTTGAGGCAGTGATACGTTGGGTGTTCTATGACGTGGACCACCGCCGAATCATGCTTAGAGATCTTCTCACCCACGTCCGCCTGCCCCTGCTGCATCCAAATTATTTCGTGCAGACGGTAGAAGGTAACCAGTTGATCCAAAATGCACCGGAGTGCTACCAGCTTCTGCACGAAGCCAGACGCTATCATGTTTTGGGCAATGAAATGATGTCACCTAGAACCCGTCCACGCAGGTATTACTGGCATCTTACAATGTACCCTGAAGGTCTTTATTAAATTTATGACCTAGAAATGTTCACTGATGCAAGCACCAATCTAAGGCTTAGTCTTTAGCAGTACAGAAAGAGGAGGCCGAAGAGTTTTCCATGCCTTATCCTAAACTGTTTGTCCAATTCACTGTCAAAGAGTTTGTTTACCATGATTTGACTTCAAATATTTGACCACCAAGAAGAACATATAGAATCAAGCTAATGGCGGTTTACTACCCTAAACTGTTTGTCCAATTCACTGTCAAAGAGTTTGTTTACCATGACTTGACTTCAAATTATTGGCCACCAAGAACTGGCAAATGGTGGTTTACTAGTCATAGTTATCTCGCTCAGTGGAAATGCATTCTTCCAAGTACTTAAAGATCCCAGATACTTCTGGAACCTTTTCAATAAAGGCTACAATTATAGATTCAGTCGTCCTCAAACCGCGAAGGCATGATTCAACAAGTGAAGTAACTTGAAGGCTTGTAAAACTACACTCTGTAGTTGAGCATTGGGAAAACCGTTGCATAAATTTATGGATATGGAACAATCCAAGCCACATTGTAAGTACAGCGAGACGGAGCAAGAAGAGATGGCCCCTTCAGGCCTGCTGCATTGCAGTGCACTGAGGGAAAAATAATGTCTCGGCGGGGCTTGCCCATACAAATTCTTCCTCCACAAACTTCATAACACACAAACACCTGAGTTTCGAAACATGTTCCTGTTGACCTGATCCTGCTTGTGGCGTGCGCTTTTTTTTGTCATGTCTGGAGAAACATGGGGTGAGAGAGAGCAGGGAGGGGGGGACTGCACACTTGTGTTTTTCTCAGAGCCGAATGTATAGTGACCTAGAATCTGCCTGAACGTGATTTGCTGAAGGATCTGCCGACGTTACAGGGCGTATTTATTTACAGCCTCATTATAGAATGCTTGCATAGAGATGTAGCACAGTCATTAGGATAACTGCAGCCCCAATCACATGCAACCAGCTAAATATTGACAAAAACTTGCTATATATTTGTGCAAAACCAAAGAGTACGCTTTATTTACAACTTTGGTTTGGTGAAAAAGGGACACTCTCAAAACACCTCCTCAGCTTCAGACTGGTGTCGGTTTACAGTTGGCAGAAGGTCCACCTCTGTTTCCAGGCAGATTTGGGATGTTTCTTAAATTAGAATTATTGGATAGGGCCTGGCCGATCTCCCCTAATTATTTTCAGGCATTGTGTGGGTGCGGCGCATTTTAGCTAATTACATCACACATGTTAGACTGATCTGAATTTTCCATGTTTGCATGAATTGACCAGGCGACGGACTCAATACATTCTAATCTCTTCCCCCGGAGAGTGTATTCAAAGTTCAACTCTAACTTTAGCGTCTTCGCTTATGGCACTCTCCAACCCCCTGATCATTTACACAGAGAGTACAGTCTTCTAGGCAGATGATTTCAGGGGAAAAACTGGGGGGAGTTAGTTCTGGATGAATTGTGTTTGCCTGTGGATTGGTTCTTTGCACAGAGAATGTACATTGTTCTCCGGGCTCTAGTAGACAGTGTTGTTTACTGCTATTCTTAGAAAGGGTTCTGAACTCTTCTCATTTCAGTCTCACTGCAGAGAACAAATAGACTAAAAATGACAAGAAAACTAAATGTAAACAATGAGTTTGTTCAGTGATAGATGACTGAGAGTGTCCCTTTCCATGTTTCATGACTATTAATGATTTACATTTGTCCATGTGTCCAAGTTTGTCATCCTGTCGTGTCCCTGTAGGTCTACTGGATTCTCAGAAGTCATTGTGGTAGTCGGAGGCTGTGAGAGGATGGGGGGTTTCAACCTGCCGTATACCGAATGCTATGATCCTGTAACTGGGGAATGGAAATCATTAGCCAAACTCCCAGAGTTCACCAAGTCAGAATATGCTGTGTGTGCCCTCAGGAACGACATTCTGGTCTCAGGTAAACATGAATATTTGTAATAATGTTTCATAAATGCTAAATTTTTTCGCAGGCAGTGGTGGTAAGACATGGCCTAGTATTCTTCCTTGTGTTGATGCATTTCCTACCGAGACATGAAGTTTAGGCAGGAAATATCAAAGCCCTTTTCCCCTTTTGAAAACACCAGTAGCCAGGAAGATGATTTGCTACTTGCTAATGCTAGTATTAAGGGGAGGCACATTCTCATTCTAGACAGCATTTGATTGGATAACATTTTGAAAATCTTGTCAGTGCAATATGAGCTACTAATATTTTTGGTCTGACATAGACTATACATTTTGAATGTGTATATCTGCTAATTTCGTCCGTTTATTAAGATATAGATGACATTAAAGCTACAGTAACATAAATATTAATATTTAATATGAATATTACTTATTGTAAAATGAAAGATTGAGTGTGTATTGTGTTCATTTGATAACTATAAGGCTTGCTTTTGTATGCCCTTCATCTGCCAATCATGTGAATCCTCTGTCATTAATTTCTCAATTATTCTAGATGACCTAGTTTGATGTTTACCTCTTGGCTGGTTTAGTCTGCATGGATTTGTTAGACACAGCAGGGCACCACGCTTTACAGAGCAGCTCGCTTTGAACAGTTCAGCATAAGACTGTGAGACATGATTAAAAGAGACCAGGACTACCAGCTGTCTCAGGAGAAAAGACTGTTAGAGAGGGAGAGAGAGCGCAAGGCGTGAGTGAGGGGGCTGGAATCCTGAGCGCTCGCTTTGCATTCTGCATGTGCCAAGCACTCACGTGTTTCCATGAGAAGAGTTCTTCTAGTTAACACTTCTCTCTCTGTCTCTCTAGTTTCATCCTCCTTTAAGTTCATTCCTTCCCCACACATCATGTTTCTTCTCCTTCGTTGAAGTTTCTTCAGTTAGCCAGGGCCAGGCAGGCTTTTTCCAAGGCAGGAAGCCTGTATGTGTGTCGAACTATATATATATATCGTACACGTCAAACTCAAGACTAAGATATGTGAGTCAGAAAATAATGGAAATTGACACAATAGAAAGATGAATTTCAGGTTGAGCAGCTTTGCTGAGTCCAGTGTGTTCTTTCCACACTGCCTGTGCTTCCTTGATTAGCCTTTGTTGGCATAATCACACAGATGTACACATGTTAACCGATGCAATACCAGCCAAATGTTTGCTCCCATTTTCCACTTACCTAGTCATTCTTTATTACTACTATTTTAACATTGTGTAGTTGTAGTTAAGACACTCAAACTATGAAATAATGGAGAAAAGGAAGTATGGGAATTATGTGTTGACTAAATGAACGTTATACAAATCATATCATTTTAGTTTTTCAAAGGAGCTTAGATTATAGCTCTGGTCAGTTTTTCAAGGTGCATCCTGGGATGCTTTCTAAACAGTAGAATGCCAGACACTTGTTAGCTGATTTTTCTTTACTATCTGTTATAAAATTAAAAATACAATTACGTAAAATTGTATTCAAATGTTTGTTGGTAAAGAAATGTACATACTGTTTATTTATGTTTTTGCACAAAACAATTTAAGCATTGAAGTATTAGTAAAGGATTTTAAGATGTTTCAGGGAAACAAACTCATAGTATAAAATCAATCATAAAAATCAGTTAGTTGTGAATAGCAGTGTATATGCAAATAATACATTTGGTTATTCATTGTGTTGCGTAATTATTTGAATAAGTTCTTAACAGCATATTTCTGGTTAAGCTGGTCTCTAATTATGTTGCTTCACTGGGAATCATCTCAGAACTGGGGCAAGATGTCTGCAATTATAGTTTTATTATTCTCATATCATTCATGTGTTTATGTAAGATAACAAGGAACATTCACTAAGTGTGTCATTGGTCTTTTACCTATTTACATTATTGCATAAGTATTATAATAAGTGCATAATGAGACATCAAAAATTGGTTGTGATGGTTTGGTGATGCAATTTCAGGTGGTAGAATCAACAGCAGGGATGTCTGGATGTACAACGCCCAGCTCAACATCTGGATCAGGGTTGCCTCCTTGAACAAGGGCCGTTGGAGACACAAAATGGCAGTTTTGTTGGGAAAGGTGAGTTCAATCTCTCCAAGATCTGTTTTGAAAGATAGCCGAAATGATGCTGAACACAAATAATACAAATTAATTGGTGTATAAACTTTTAAAAGAAAGGAGAAAATGCTTCCCATATCTTTTGTTTTTGACATCAAAGGCAACGCATCCAATGATACGAAAGTATTTATCTATTTATGGGGCTTTATAGATGCTAGCCAAATTTGGCTCATGCCAACATGGACGGGTTGTTTAACATGTTTTTAACTATGAACAAAACTGCAGAAGTAAAGACTACACAGACTGTTTAATACCAGTTGACTGAAACAATACATTCAAACTTTTAAGGGTGTTTTTGTTGCCACATTGAAGAAGATGATTTCTTGTTTTGATGATGGCTATGGTTTACATAACTCTAACCATGATTAATAGTTCCTACATATAGAAATGGGTGTTGTTGGGGTATCTTAACACATATTTAGCTTTCAAACATGTTCCCACCCTTATAATTTATTGCCTGTTTGTCATTTACTGCTCTTTGTCTTGTCCTCAATTTGTCTATCACTCTCAACGCCTCCATTTGTCCCTCTTTTCCCACTTGGAACTTGTTCCTTGTTTTTATTCAACATTGACATCATTTTTAACCTCCCCCTGAAGCTGGTTTTTGTAATCAGTAACTGACGTTGAAGTGATCAGACATGTGAACGGCCCATAACATAAAGGAAAGACTCTGCCAAAAGCATTTGAATCTGTTTACTCAAGTTGGTATTGCATCACTTATATCAGGCTGTTTAAAAAAATTTTTTTTTATAATTTGACAACAATAATCAGCTCCAGAGATCTGATTTACTTTGGCAGGGGGTAAAGCAGCTTTGTTCTGTTTGTGAAAGATCTGCTGCATTTTATGTACTCCGTGAGTAACCAGCTCAAAGGTTTAATAAATTAAGACTGTCTTCTTGAGAATGGAATGAGCCAAGTCAACAAAAGCTACTTGTGAAATAACCAATAAGCATGCGCTGTAAGTTATAGCCAGCTGTCTGCATGAACGCCTCTTTCTCTTGGTTTGTTTGTTTGATGCTTTGTATTGTGGCTTATTCAGATATTTTCCCCCAGCTTCCTGTCTCTGGGTGTCTGCTATAGTCTCTCCAACTCTTTGTGTTTCTGTTCAGGCAGATAATGGTTTTGACCCCAAAAGATAATTTGTGTTTGTTTTTGAGCAGCAGCCTTTCAGACATATGGATTGTTTGACTGCGGTTGGATTTATCGGTTACGAAAGATTTATGACTGACGGATGAAATCTAATCAACTGAAGTCACCAAGACGAGGAAAAAAAAAAGTTTCCTCATGCTGCCATAATGTGATGTGAGCTGTGCTGACACTGGTTAGATATACCGTATGTGATTATTGTGTATGTGTGATTTAACATTTACATAAATGACTGTCAGCATATATTAGGCTTTTCACTTATGCACACACTGAACAGGAAACTGAATTCTACTGAACTGATGAAGCATGGTTGTTATAGCTATTTTGCTGATATACTATCTTATCAGTCCCAGGGGTGAAAGGACTGTCTCAATAATACCGGAGTCGGAACAAAGAGCTCAGCAGAAAGCACATGGCTTTGTTTTTGAGTAAGTGGCGTGTGGCCCCTCTGTGTTCGAGCATGTTAGTGCACCGCCACTGGTCCAACCGGTTTTCCATTAAGGGAAACATGTTTATGTTCTTTATGGAGACATGAGGCGGGAGAGGGAGGAGACATAATCTTCAGGGCATTTGTGATCCACGTGTTTTCATTTTAGAGTTGACAAGACATTTCTAGAAAACTCTTTGGGGACGTAGAAAAACAAGTCATTGAGTGATGCATTACAACACAGAACTGTCAACACATTGCACTCAGAAAGGTCATGTTTTTGCAGCGGTTATGTTTTGGTTACATCTATTGGATGCTGCCAATGAGTCTTACATTGACTGCTTAATAACCCAGGTCACAGAAATTTCTTCAACTGTCTTAAGTTATTTATGCAAAACCTTATCTGCTCACATTGACTTTCACCCCGTTACCCCTATTTTGCTCTGCATGTTAGCTCTGGCATCTTGGCGACTTATTTGATAATAGATAATAATTGGCATGCTAATAAGCATAGGGAGAATTGGTCTCTATGCTAAAGTGTTACCAGGTGTTCTTGCTGTAATAAAATAAATTACTTTTTCATTACATATTTTTTATTTATTTAAAATATTTATACTGAAGTAGCATTGATATAAAAAAAACTTAGAATTACAACTTATCAAAAAAAACAATGGTTTAGGTTTTTTAAATGTCAAATGGTATAAACCCATATAATGGTATAACCCCAAGATTAGCTCAGTTTTTAACTGTAAAATGGTATAACCCCATAAAAACATTACATTCAATATATAATCTAAAAAAATAATATATTTGACCTTAACAGAAGTTTGAACTATTTTTTTATAATGTACAACAATATTTGTTTTTCGCTTAATTATTATATATACTACAGTACATTGCCTATGTTGGCTTTGTCATGTAACCTAGTGAGTTGCGATGCTTCACTACTCTCTTTACACTGTTTTATGAACACAATGAATTCATACATACTACCTATTCCACATACTGCTGTACACGTACCGTTTTGTAGGAAAGTGGGTGTATTCAGATGCACAGTATTTTGTTGGAAGACAAGTAATTATGGCATTTCTAAGAACTTTTCACATGTGATTTTATTTATTTAGTTTCAGAAGTAATGTGATCACCTAATGATTGTTTATAATGCAAACTCATTTGAATGTAGAATTTCCTGTGAATTGCCATTTGTCGTCAAGCTGGCTGGACTGGGTTTGTTTAGTCCACTTGCGTAATAAAAAGCAGGTATAATCATAGATTTGTTTTGTCACTAATGCAGTCTAGCCTCTGGGTTCATGCATGTACGTGTGTCTGTAACAATCCCTTTGTCATTACATCAATTTCAGAATCGCGACATGAAAGGGTAAACAGTTCTTGCTTGGCTAGATCTACATGCTTCATTTCACCTCCAGATTGTGTCATCCACAGAAACGTCATGTGTACAATTCAAAACAGACAAAACCAATTTGAACATACCTACATTACACAACACTAATAATATGGCGTTTGAAATGTATTGTGTACAGGCTCCATAACTTAAATTGTGTGCATCTACAGGTGTATGCTGTTGGTGGATATGACGGCCAATCACGACTAAGCAGTGTCGAATGCTACGACTCTTTCTCAAACCGCTGGACGGAGGTGGCACCCATGAAGGAGGCCGTCAGCTCACCAGCCGTCGCCAGCTGTATCAACAAGCTGTTTGTGATTGGAGGAGGACCTGATGACAACACATGCTCGGATAAGGTTTGTTGAAGAGTATGACGCATGGTGTTGAGGAGTAGGGTGTCTTTGAAAACCGCCCTGTTAGTTATCTCTGCATGTCATTGTGCATTTACTGCATGTAAACATTACATTTATTTTTGGGTCACACGCTACTGGAGGGTGTGACACGCTTTGTTTTCCAGTGTAGTCATCTTGGGATTTCTCTAAACAGTGCAGTGGACCATAAACCCAGCCACAGTAAATGAAAGAGCTCTGATTGTAAAGTTTAAATTTAGAAATGGGTGATGCTGTCTTTATTTGTATTGCTATGCTGTTACTATAGTAAATCCTTATGTCCTATTAAAGTCTGTTGGCCATCACGTAGGATAGTTAAAGAGTGAAAATGTCATTGTTGTATTACTTAGTAGTAGAAGTACTACCTGTACTTAAAGAAAAGATTTTGGAAAAATGTTCCAAAAAAATAGTCATTGTGTTTTGATCATAAAAAAAGTTTAAACATTCTTCAAAATATCTTCTGAAGAGGAGGAAAGTCATACAGGTTTGGAACAATGTTAGGTTTAACTTATTTATGTACTACTATTATCGTATTTATTAATACATCGAATTAGATTTTGTAAATTTTTAGTTTAAATTTAAGTAAAAAAATGTATTGGTACTTTATTGTTTTTTGTATTTTAAATATTTATATTTATTATTTCAGTCTTATTTTTTTTTATTTTACTACTTCAAGTTTTTTTTCAGTTAATTGCCAAGGCAATATTTCTAAATTTCATTTCAGTTTGTTTTTAATCTAGCATTTTAAAAAATTCTATTTCAACTTTATTTTATTTAATGAAAATGTTTTTTTGAGTTTTAGGTTTAAAGTGTTTGCTCATGCAAAAAAATGTTGTCATCATTTACTCATGTCATTCAAATCTGAGCTTCTTTCTTACGTTGAACATAAAAGAAGATATTTTGAAGAATGCTGGTAATCAAATCGTCGATTGTCCCCATTGACTTCCGTAGTATTTCTTTTACTTCTATGGAAGCCAATGGGGACCAACAACTGTTTGGTTATTGAACAATATTCTAAATATCTTCTTTTGTGTTCAACATAGAGATACAGGTTTACAGGTTTATACTTATACAGGCTTGGAATGACATGAGGGTGACTAAATGACAACGTGTTCAATTTTGGGTGAACTATTCCTTAAACAATAGCAGCAGTTTTATACTCAAGCTTAATAACTCATCAATGTACAGTATAATTGAGTTGAAACGGAGGTCATTCTATTTTTAAATACGCTCAGTTGACGAATGACAGGAAGTTTAAGTATACAAAGTCCCTTCTATGGTAACTACGACATTGTGTGTGACCAAAAAGGCATCAATTGCTTAAACCCTGAGTGTGCCAGCTGTTAGATACTTCCCTTTGTTACATGATAGCAGCTTGTTTACTTTTACACTGTGGTTGGATAAAGTATTTCCCTTCATCGTGGCCTAACTTTGCCTTAACTGAACAATAGATTGGAGAGACGATGCATGTGCTGTCCACTGCCCCTAATGGAGATCAACAGTTACGACCATCTGACCTGGATCTGTCAGCCCGCTCTGATACATTCTCCAGGTGTCTCTTTGGAGAGAAACACTCATCCGCAGATATTTTGTTGGATTCCCTTAATGCATTTCACTGCGATTCAGTGTCTTGGTTCTGAACTAGCTGACCTTTAATTCCCAAACAAAACTTCTTTGGACCCATAATTCCACTGAGTTCAGCTTGACATTGTATTTTTGAAATATTTGTTGTGATGGTTAGTATATTGAAGAAAAGGGCCTCAGGGAATTCGATACTGTTTGAGCATTTCCTGCTTCCTTATAAGAAGTTCTTATGGTATTTATGCCACCTGTCTTAACTCTGATTCATTTGTGCCCAGAGCGTCAATAGTGTCTGCTATTTCCAAAATGTGTGAAGCCCCTGTAATACCATCCCCTCCCATATCACATCCTCCACACAGAGAGGGAGATTAAAATGCACTCCGGTTTTTCTCAGGAGATATTGCGTCTGTGTGTGATTATGTTTCCTTTTAAGGACACGTTATCGCTGATTTCTGTTTTTGTGAGTTCGCATTTCCTCAAGGCAGTTTCATATTTTTAAGACCACAAAAAGACTGTGAAGTTGTTATCAACAACCCTTGTTTCTAAAATGGCATGAGGATTGATAGATGTCTGTAACTCCGGAAACTGTTTTGCGGCCTGAGGTGACATTACATAGTACAAGTGGTATTTTTTTTTAATGTCAGCTTTGTGTTTTCCCCCAGGTTCAGTGCTATGACCCAGAGTCTGACTCCTGGTTGCTAAGGGCCAACATCCCCATTGCTAAGCGCTGCATCACAGCGGTATCGCTGAACAATCTAATCTATGTTTCTGGAGGCCTGACCAAATCCATCTACTGCTATGACCCCGCTGAAGATTACTGGATGCATGTAGTCCACACATTCAGCAAGCAGGTACCGGCTGTTATGAAGTTAAGATTTAACATGCTTCAGAGTGCAAAATGGATTTTCCTCTAGAAGGGTTTTTCTTATGCACTTTCTCAGTAGAGAATTAAAAAAGTTCTCCAATAAAGAGTTCTATGAAACAGAATCACATTAGAAAAAAATCATGATTTAATTCTAATTTTTAATTAAAAAAATTACAACTATATAAGTTTATGATATTGCAAAATATATATGGTATAAATATATACGATTTAACTATGTATTACTATGTCTTTGGAAGGCGTTTTTCTTTCAAACATTAAAATCCACAAATTCACATTATTTCTTATTTGCGTGTAATGCAGAGATTCTTCAACTTTTTTTGTCTCGAACCTCTTCCACCTAGTCTATTTACTTGAAGTACCCCTGAGATTTTAAAATAAATATTTTAATAAGTATCACATTTGCATGTTCAGGGTTCTCTGTTGGTTAATGGTCACATGACATGCAGGTAAACGAATAAAATGTTTCATTTTTTAGTAAGTATTTTATTTGGATTATTTACATTTTGTTATGATTTAATTAAATATTAGCTTTTCGTTAAACTCACGCACGCCCTGCAGTTTCTTTACAAACCCCAGTTTGGGAAACCTTGACACAATGTAATGTTGTTAATTACAACAAATGGAATATATTTTCTTACTCATGTATTTTTATATCAATATAGTAAATAAACAATTATCCTATTTAAATCAGTGTGATAAATGAGTAGGTCAACCGTAATCAAAAAGTAGTCAGATTACTTAAAATGTGTAATGGATTACGTTACTAACTACAATTTTTGTTATGTAATTTGGCATAAGCAATAGATTATAATTTGTAAGTAATCTACCCAGTATTGAACTCATGTATTGCACTTTCTTGACGCACACTTGAGTAAACAGACCAGCATGTTTATGCTCTCGCTCTTGTTTTTCAGGAAAGTTGCGGTATGTCGGTATGTAACGGAAAGATCTATATCCTGGGTGGCCGTGGTGAAACCGGAGAGGCGTCAGACACCATCCTGTGCTATGACCCATCCACCGGTATCATCACGGGCGTGGCCGCCATGCCCCGCCCCATTTCTTACCACGGCTGCGTCACCATCCATCGCTACAATGAGAAGTTCTACCATTCATGACATGAAAAAGCACACTTACACAGGGACATGAATAAACTGAGCCTTACTATAGATAATGTAGCATTATAATAGATAAGGTGATTCCCAAACCCCTCAGTTCACAAGCTTTGAGATCAGTCAGTTAAACCGACGGTTACACAATAACTAATTTCAGTGTACAGTATAAACATTCTATCATTTACTCACCCTCACATCGTTACAAACCCATATGACTTTCCTTCTAAAGAAAACAAAAGACGATAATTTTGCCAAAACAAAATTAGACCACAACTGACTTTCATTGTGATATTTGTTTTCTATCTTCTACCAGCCTGATTGACAGATACAGATTGTGTATGAATTTGCATATTTCCAAATCCGTTACCCAAATACTTCTAAGCTGATTGGCTGTGAATTCTAGCTGGTCTCTGATCTCTCATCCTCTCTTTGTTATTCCCGTTGATTAAGTGTCTTTATTAGTGATTTTGTTTCTTCCACTTCATTACTATTATTGCATTGTATTCTAATGTATGGTGTAAGTGGTTGTTTTGAGTGGGTGAATGGTGTGATATTTGTGTCTGGTGGATAGTGTTCGACTGTGATGGATCCATGTGTCTATAGGTGTGTTTGAAACGATTCAACTAGATATGTGTGCGTGATAGACACAGAATATGCAGGAACTACTTTTTGTCGAGCTGCCATTTCTAATGGGTAAATAGTTCACAAAAATCCATCAGGCAACGGAAATTGTTTCTTTTAATATTTCTTTACGTATGCATGTATTTGGGTGATAATAATTGTATTTAGTAGTAGAAATTGTGGCTATCATGACATTTAACAAAATGTATTTGCTTTTATAGTATTGACATCCACATGGAGCATTACTATTGTGTATCATTTAGCAACATGCTTTCTTGCATATCATGTAGAATACAAGCAGCGATGTCTTGTTTATAAGTGAATCATATTATGTTCTTTCACTTTTTTTAAGTTATTTATTGTTTTATAGATATCTGAAAGCCCCAACCAGGCACTTAAGTCAATATATTAGTGTCCCGGATGTAAATATGAATTTGATGATCCTTCTTCAGGTTTACTGTATCAGTAAGTGTTTGCAATGGTGAAGCATCAGGCCAAATGGCCAGTTCACACTCTCCGCTCCCATAAAACTCTTTTTTGTTTTCACAATAATCTGAGCTCAGTATTTGTGTGTACAGTGCAGTAAAGGGAAAGCAGGAAAAGATTGTGTTTTTGTGCGCTGGGGATTTCAAGAGCAGTGATGTCAGCTCTGTTGTCTGCTTTTGGTTAGCAGGATTGTTTAGTTTTGTCAGCTGCAAGGCCAGAACAATAGAGGACACACATTTTTCGTTTTACTCTGAGAATTGTACAATGTAACTGCAAGACCCTGCACACATACAATTCTGCAACATCTCTGTCTCCTCTCCACCAATAAGCTGGTGTGTGGTGAGCGTTCTGGTGAAGTATGGCTGCCGTCACATCGATCCAGGTGGATGCTGCACACTGGTGGTGGATGAGGAGATCCCCCTCACAATGTAAAGCGCTCTATAAATGCAATTCATTATTATTATTACAATATGCACATAACACAACATGGCCTTTCTATAAACTCTTTGAGTGTAGCTTTTGGTGTGTAGTTATATGACCGTATGTTTGTGTAAATAAACAGTGTGAGTTTGGTGTCTTTTTGCCATATAGGCTTGTTTTTTTCTGATAACTCTCGGTTGCTAAAAGCCATAGACCGAATGAGTGTTTCTTTTTTTTTCTTACAAATGTTTATTTTTGAATGAGTCTTTATACACTTTAGGGTATTGAATTATATGTGCATGCCAAAAATTATTCAACTTGTATGTAAAAAAAACAACAACTAATTGTTATGGCAAGAATGCGCCTTTAATGCTAATTATAGTGATGGTTTGGCAGAGTAAAGTGCCAACTTAAGAAAATATTACTTAAGTGCATTAAAATAAATTATTATTTTGTGCCCTGTGGGGGAATGATACACAGAGCCAAATTTTGACAACTAGCCAAAGATGTGTGATTGGTTCTGTCTGTGTTTATTCCAGGACAATATTGTAAAAGAAACTGCAAGCCTTTTATGTCATCATTTTATATGTGCAAAACTGTCGCTAAATTTTCCATGTTCTGAGTACCTGAAATGTATGAGAGCTTAATGTATACACACATGCATACGTTTCTTCAATAAAGCATTTTTTAGTATGGATTTGTACACTTTGTTTTTTTGTTATTTGTTTTCTTTCTCGAACCTCAAATTTATATGAAACCAATACACTGAAAAATGGTGTGGGATTTTTTTTAAACAGTACAAGTATTAAAATCATCATGCACTGATACAAACAAGCATAATACCTCTTATTGTGAGACGTGCTATTATATTTCGAACTGATCGGATTTACAGTTTTTGCCTCAAAGATGATTCCAATCCAATATTATGCTAAACAAGGGAACCAGAGTCATATATAAAGACCACAATATCTTTCAGATATTGAATATTTTAGCAACTTCAAATGCATCACTGTAGTAAGTTTTTCTCAGGTAAACACTACTCGTATTTTTTTAGAAACCTTAACCTAAATAGTAAATACTGTTCAGTTGTCAGGTCATGTTTTTCTGCTGTAGCATTGCCAGAATCAGTCCTGGATTCCATCCAGTGTACTGAGGCATTAATTTGTGTACTAACTAA
Source organism: Ptychobarbus kaznakovi (assembly GCA_027422405.1). Lineage (NCBI taxonomy): Eukaryota > Metazoa > Chordata > Actinopteri > Cypriniformes > Cyprinidae > Ptychobarbus > Ptychobarbus kaznakovi. The sequence goes on from CM049814.1 coordinate 6,215,043, forward strand.
GATACTTTGAATAAAAACCGTCTGCTAACTGACAATAACGCCACACTAGTCAAACAACAAGCAGATGAAGTGTTGAATTACAGAACCACCTGCAGAAGTTATCACCAAAGGGAGCAACTGTACCTGCCACTGTACACAGGACACTAGGGGAGGAACTGTAACTGTCGCCACAGGCAACATGGGAAAATGTATCAATTGGACATACTGATCATGTTGAAAACGGTACAACACGTGACATGGAATCTGACTCTTGCTTAAGGCTATGACTTCTTTCTCATGAATGATAATTTGTTTTTCACTGGAAAAACCAAAATAATGCATAGAATTCTGACATGCAAAATCAGTATTTGCTTTTAGAGTAAAAAGAAGAGGGGCGTTTGGGAAGATCTTAGTGTTTAAAGATACACATTAGCCTACAATATGTCCGGGAAATCATTAATATTCATGTATACTCTGCCCCACTGAAACAGAAAATCTCATAACACCGGCACTTTTCAACAACATTGGAACAGATTCATGTTTAAAGGTTTATCTGTTTTAACCTGGAATTATTTCTGCGCACATAAATACGCAAGAAGTTACATTTGAATGAGCTTCATTGTTTAGGCCTACATTTTTGTTGTCCATAACTGAGATTGTGTGTGACTATATGAACCTATATAGCATGATATATTTTTGTTTTTAACAGACATTAGTCCACAAGTAAGAGCACAGCTGACTTGGGATAGCAATGAGGCACTTTGACTGAAGGCGTTGTTATTACAAAACAGCAGGATGGGTGAGAGAGTGTATTTCCCCACAGGTGAATTCATGTGAATTACCTGTTATAAGCCAAGAACAAAAAAAAGGTGTTTTGTTCAGACCTGTGGAATTCTTTTTAGAAAAGTCGTAGTCATAATAAATGATATTTTCCTCCCAGGTATGGATATGGTTTACCTTTAACCTACTTTTGAATTCTACAAAAACCTTTAGAAAACTGCCAAAAGCTCAAGTTTTCTTATTTAGTCTCAACCGGCATGCCTGCCATTCACAGGGTGAACAAAGGATGATTCCTTTACAAAAATATCACGTCTGGCTGCAGGCAAGACGGATTGAGACGTTTAATGCTGTACATGTACAATAAGAAAGTGTAGATTATTTGAATACTGAGAAAGCTGTTTTTTTTTTATTTTTTCTGTCATAGACGCTGGATAATAGAAGTCAAACAGAAGCATTCTGTGGTCATGTAATTCAAATAGGCTACATAACCAGAAGGTGTCAGTATAAGACAGAAAATGTAGCTTTACTGTGAGCAGTCCAAATAAAACTGCTGTAAGTGATTCTCTCAAATTCCAAGCATAAAACGTCCATATGCCACGGTGTCCTGCTAAATCACACATATTTTATGAGACAGCTGTCAACTCTAAACAGCAAAAAAGACAGTCTGACAGTCGCAGTTATTACATGTTAGTCAGTCAGAAAACTTGAAGGCAGTTCCCTGCAAAAATTGACCAATGGCACGAGGTATGACTTGCTATTTTAGAAAGAAACGAGAGAGCATATATGGCTTAGTGTACACACACACACACACACACACACACACACACACACACACACACACACACACACACACACACACACACACACACACACACACACACACACACACACACACACACACACACACACACACACACACACACACACACACACACACACACACACACACACACACACACACACACACACACACACACACACACACACACACACACACACACACACACACACACACACACACACACACACACACAGAGAGAGTGTATGGGAAACATAATGGAAATATATGGTGCTATACACTCATCAGCCCATAGGGACCCCTGTTGAGCTGCAGTACAATGATCAACAGCACAGTAGATTATGTATGTACAGCATCACCTGTGGGCTTGGAAATCTGTGTTAGGGAATGACGGGAACTCTCCCCGCTCTAATGAACCAGCAGCTACGGCTGCAGAATCCCTGAAAGTCACCGCAACTGTCTCTCCATTTCTAACTGAATACAGAGTTTCTGTCCTATGCGTGTTTAGTTTGGCAGGCAAGGCCAGCCACCCTCAAAGCTGTGTCATTTTTCATCCTCCATTCTGCACTGACACGCATGTAATATGATCTGAAATCCATGAAGAAGGTGCGGGGTGGGAGAGGAGGGGGATATACATGCACTCAGCAAGAGAAACACGTGTCTTTATGCTTCTCCACACATGCGTGTTTAATGTAATGCCCCACATTACCAAGCTCCTGCACATTTAAACATGTTTAACATTTACCAACATTATATGGACAATACTGTGATTCCAGAGACACATTGCATGCTTGGCTACCTACTCAGTACCTCTAAAATAAAATTGATGCAAACTGTTGTACCCCTTACTGAGATTTACCATGGTAACCATAGTTTCTGCCAAAGAGTCAAGGCTGGTTAGCATGGTCCAGTTAGACCCTGCTGGTAAATGGCGTAACTACACCATCTGGCTGCAAAAAGCATCTTTCTCCATTGATGGCAAGTTGGCAACTCAAAAGTAGCTCTTACTAAGTAAACATTTAAGTGGGAAATGCAATGTTATGTACTAAAATACATATTCAAAATTCAAATACATAAATCTTATATTTAAGCCTAAATACTTTTAAAGGTGGAATTATATATCAAGGCCTAAATAAGTAGAGTAAGTAAATAAATAATAATAATAATAATGTAAGCAGATAATATTTCTGTGATAGCACTAATGCTTAATGTGTTTTAGATACACCATAACTAGGTTTGTATAATCAAAAAATCTAAATTTGTTTCAATTACACATAGGTTCTTCAGATGTTAGTTCTTTATGAAACCATTTAGACAAAAAGGGTCTTCTATGGCATCGTGAAGCAACTTTATTTTTAAGAGTGTACCTGTGAAAATCTTATGTATGAATAATAACAAATGCATCACATTAGGTTTATTAGTTTATAATAAACTTTATACTCTAAATTTTATCCTACAATGACTGATGACGTTATAGAACACCTGACAAGAGATCAGTAAAAATATCCCCTCCATGACGGTGCTTCTTCTCTTCAGTGTTTCTACAGGGTTCAGGTCAGAGGACTGGAATGGCCATAGCAGAAGCTTGGTTTTGTGCTCAGTGACCCGTTTTTGTGTTGTTTTTGAGGTTTGTGTTTGGATTATTGTATGGTTGGAAGATCCAAGCATGGCCCATTATAAGATTTCTAACAGAGTCAGTCACTTATTGATTTTTTATCTGTTGGTATTTGATAGAATCCATGATGCCATGTGTCTAAACAAGATGTCCAGGACCTCCAGCAGAAATATAGGCCCACAACATCAAACATACAGCAGTATATTTCATTGTACACATGGTGTACTTTTTATCCCTGTGCTCACCAAACCCATCTTGAGTGTTTGCTGCTAAAAATTTTAAAAAGCAATTTTTTTTGGTTCATCTGACCATAGAAGTTTGGTTCATATGTCCCATTTGAAGTTCCAGTCGTGTCTGATAACTGAATATGCTGGATTTTGTTTTTGGATGAGCTAGGATATTTTTTATTGAAACCCTCCCAAACAACATGTGGTGATGAAAACATTTTTTTAAGGTTTTCTGATCCCGAGACTCAACTATTTTCTGCAATTCTCCTGCCGTGGTCCTTGGAGAGAGTGCATTAGGTTTTATGTTCCTGTAAAAAAGGATAAACAAAAGGAAGTCAATAAGATGCAGTTGAATCATTTTATTAAGGGAAAAAATCTGTCCAAAACTACATGGCCCGGCATGAAAAATGTTAAATCATGAAAGAACTGTGATTAACCACATTATTTTAGAAAGCTGAGAGACAAAAACCTGCCACTTAAATAGTCTGAAAGGTTTTGAAGCATGCTTAAAGACCAACACATCATGCCGCGATCTAAAGATATTCAAGAACAGATTAAAATATTACATAAAGAGAAACAAAATGTTGACATAGTCATGAAGTTATATAAGCCATGAAAAGGTTTTGGAACTAGCCATTGCCATTGTCCACAAATGGAGAAAACTTGGAACAGTGGTGGTGAACCTTCCCAGGAGTGGCCGGCCTACCAAAATTACTCCAAGAGCGCAAGGACAACTCATCCAGGAGGTAATAAACGAACCCAGAACAACATCTAAAGACCTGTCCTCACTTGCCTCAATTAAGGTCAGTGTTCATGATTCAACAATAAGAAAGAGACTGGGCAAAAACGGCATCCATTGGAGAGTTCCAAGGCAAAATCCACTGACCAAAAAGGTCACAAAGGCTCATCTCATATTTGCCAAAAAATATCTTTATTATGTTCAGGGCTTCAGACTTCTGGGCAAATATTCTGTGGACTGATGAGACTAAAGTTGAACTTTTTGGAAGGTGTGTGTCCTGTTACATCTGTCATAAAACCAACACAGGATTTCTTAAAAAGAACGCCATACCAACAGTCAAACATGGTGGAGGTAGTGTGATGGTCTGGGGCTGCTTTCCAGCTTCAGGACCTGGACGACTTGCCATAATTGATGGAACCATGAATTCTGCACTCAATCAGAAAAAGAATGTCCGGCCATCAGTTTGTGACCTCAAGCTTAAGTGCACTTGGGTTATGCAGCAGGACAATGATCCCAAACACACCAGCAAGTCCACCTCTGAATGGCTCAAGAAAAACTAAATTAAGGTTTTGGAGTGGCCAAGTCAAAGTCCGGTCTTAAATCTGATTGAGATGCCATGGCATGAACTTAAAAAGTCCTTTCATGCTTGAAAACCCTCCAAAGTGGCTGAATTAAAACAATTCTGCAAAGAAGAATTGGCCAAAATAACTCCACAGCGATGTAAAAGATGCCAGTTATCGCAAATGCTTGATTGCAGTTGTTGCTGCCAAGGGTGGCACAACCAGTTATTAGATTTAGGGGGCAAATAATTTTTCACGTTGGGCCAGTCAGGTTTGCACAGCTTTTTTCCCTTAATAAATGAAATCATTATTACAAAACTACATTTTGTATTTACTCGGGTTATCTCTGTGTAATATAAAAATGAGTTTGATGATCTGAATGACAAATATGCAAAAAATAAAAAAACAGGAGGGGGGCAAATACCTTTTTATACATGTGTGTGTATAATATATATATACATATACATCTCTCTCTCTCTCTTATATATATATATATATATAAATAATGTTACTTTATAAAATAAAATACTAAAATTATTCTCTAAAAAACCTATTTACTCTAATACTCTAGTAATCTAATATATTATAGGCTTAGATTTAAGATTTAGTATTAAAATTGCATATAACATTTCTATCCATTTGTATATATTATTATATTTTACAGTATAGAGCACATATCAATTCAATTTCTTCACATTTGTGGTAAGGTATGACAATGCTGATATTTCCAAGTATGTTTTGGGTGATCATTTGATTGTACCTGACAGGAGAAGTGTTTTCAGTCATGCCCTGTGACACGATATACATCACAACAAGCCAGACCGCTTTAGCTTGTGTCCAACAATGCTTCTCCCATTCATATACACCCTGCGGCCGGCTGGGAGCGAGAGAGAGAGAGAGAAACCAAAGAAGCTTCAACCTTCTGAAATATCCATGAGCATGCCAAAGCATGAATTACACTCAAGAGCTGTTATCCACTGCACTCTCTGTGTGTCAGTGTGTCTGAGCACCCTCAATATGTTCTAAAATATCATCCAAATGCTTCCTCACTTATCTGTATGATGAGAGAGACTACATTATCTGTGCTTTCTCTTTCATCCCCTACTTAGTATGCAGGTGCACGCTTGGGTTCGGTATGCCCTCTGCTCTCTCATTGATGTTTTGCAGCAGAGAGAGAGAGCCGGGGCGATTCCTCCCTCCCCTGTGTAGTTCTGCTTCTGTCAGTGGTGCTGCTTCTTATGAATGAGATTGAGAGCTGAATGGAAGGCAAAGGGGCTCCACAGTCTCCCCTAAACAATCCAATTGCATTCAGGTCACAGACGACTCGAGAATGAGAATGAAGCCTGGGCTTGCATGTGCACGGACAGCACAGCCAATGGGAGGCTTCCATCCGCAGGGAGGATGCAGTGAGTTTGTGAGATGCATCCAAAATCCCTGATGTCTGGGCAATAGAGCCCAGGTGAAAGACAGGGTTGTGCTGAGAGAGGAAGTGAGCTGTGTTAATGGAATGTAAACATTTATCTCTTAAATTGCTATTCTCACCTATTAATTTAATAATTTGCAACAGGAGAAAGCTTAAGTGTCAATACTAAAATCTACAAAATGAAAAAAAAGACAGTGTTGCAGTATAAAACGTATCAATGGTATGTTAGCTTACTAGGTTAATGTGGCAATTATCTTGAAGTACTGTAATTTTAAGATTTTTTAAAAGCAAAAGATTTCCTTACAATGTACTGTTAAAGACACTAGAAGAATATTCCTTAAAAGTCCTTATATGTTGCATCACAATTGTTTATATTTTAGTCTTTTTTGTATTTCCTACTGTATATATTTAAAACATTTTCTTTATATAAAATGTAGTGCTGTCAAACGATTAATCGTGACTAATCGCATCCAAAATAAACGTTTTTGTTTACGTAATATGTGTGTGTACTGTGTATATTTATTTTGTCTATATAAATACACACACTTATTTAAGAAAAAATCTGTTATGTTTATATACTAAATATATAAATATGTAAATAAATGTCAAATTTTCAAAATAAATACTGTATGTGTTTATATTTATATACACAGTACACACATATATTATGTAAACAAAAACGTTTATTTTGGATGTGATTAATCGTGATTAATCGTTGACAGCACTAATTAAAATATATAAACAATTAAAATACAAAAAAATGTCAAATATTGTGGGTTAAATAATTGTATTATTAAAATATTATATGTATAACAAATGTAAAAATTAAAATACTTTTTTATTTACACTATATTTACTATAAAATAAATAAATATATGCCCCCAGCCACCAGTGCTGTCAATTTGTGCTGTCAATTTCTAGCATCCAATATATATATATACAGTATATATATATATATATATATATATATATATGGATATTTCTGTATATACTCTTTAAGGGCCACATGTAAAAGGATGCCCCTCAATACCATTATGGTTTCACCCTGTTAACTGAGAAGCACAGGGAAGCACAGGTTAGTGGGACAGGGGTCTGTGCAATTTAGAAGACATGATGATGTAATCAAGGCATGAGTTCATCCTTAGATAAAAAAATAATGACCATGGTCTGTTCTGAACATTCATATGATGGATAGATTGATAGATAGATAATATAGAGTAGATTGGATTAGAAGCTTTATATAATTTGTGTTGCATTCTCTAATGTATTTATCTGTTAATCTGCAATCACTGTGTGTTACTTCTGTACATCAAAATCTAGAACCACAGAATTTAAAAACATGGTAAAGCCAACCCAGAAATATGCACACACCTTTAAAATCTCAAAAACACACACACATGCATACATGCACAAGTAATACGATGGATTTGCATCTGCTGGATTGCAGCAGAGAACACATCTGCCCGTGGTTTTTGCATCTTGTTTGCACAGTCTGTACATTCCCACTCTCTTACAGCGCAGGAAATCTAATCTGTTCAGGGGCTAAACCCCCTAATAAGCTCTCAAAGCAGTATGGCAAACATCTAAGCAGAGTTTCACTAATGAAAGCCCAGCTCACCGACCAGCTCCCCCTCCCAAACACATCACAGAATTTACTAGACGCTTGCGGACCTTCTTACCAGATGAAAGTCAGATGGCATAGACTAACATTTTAATGAAGCAATCATTACTTAGCACTTATAATGAATGCAGATTGATTAAATCACTGATGTTTCTTGTATTTGTCTTTAACTTGCCCAGAGATCATACCAGTTGTCAGCTAAATCACCAAGGTCACCTTGAAATACAGTTGCATTAATGCTAGAAAATACATGCATTCTATAAAATGCAGCACTGAATTCATCATAAGATATATCCCCCAAAATAATGTTATTATAATATTGATTGTATGGGCTGTGTGCAGTATGTATCGGCTGTTTTAGGATTATAAAAATGGTTAAAAGTAACTGCCTCTATAATACTGTGCCAGGTTAAGATCAGGTCACCATGAACACTGTGTGCTGATGAGACCTCACTGTATGATCTTAGCTAGGCAGAGGTTATGGCCAGTCAGGTTGTGTGTGTGGGTATGTGTGTGAGAGAGAGAGAGATGCACAGGAGATTATCTGATGTTTCCGCTCTCCTGATTTTTCCCTCCCTTGCCCTCCCTCGCCGTTTCTCTCGTTCTCTCTTCTCTTCAGTGTGTGATTAAAATCTGCTAGCAACCATCAAGAGTATAAAAGCCTTTAAAACCCAATACACGCACACATATAAACACGCAAAGAGAAAACCTTGGGTTTAGCAAATGTTTTATGACTACAGAGTTTTTATCCTGGACTGCACCTTGTAAAAGTGCTCTGCTGGATGGCCATATGTACATAAAACAATATATCGTTTTTATTAAACACTGACCTATTTTCTTGCAGACACTGGAGTATGAGCAAAAGGATGCAGAACAAAGTGAACTGTATGTGATGGATTGCATTACCATGTGCTTTTATGAGAAAGGATCAGACAATATTTCTTGCTGATTGGTATGTCTGTTTTTCAACCACATCATTAAAGGGTTAGTTACTCACCCTAACCCTGTAAGACACCTTCGTTCATTTTCAGAACAAAAATTTAGATATTTTTGATGAAATCCGAGAGCTTTCTGACCCTGCATAGACAGCAATGCAACTACCATGTTCAAGGCCCAGAAAGGTAGGATATTGTTAAAATTGTCCATGTGACATCAGTGGTTCAACCGTAATGTTATGAAGCTATTTTAATAGTTTTTGTGTTCAAAGAAAACAAAAACAATTAATTTATTCAACACTTTTTTTCTCTCTTGTGGTACTCTTGTGAATGTTAGCACAACACGACGGAAACAAGCCACAAAATTAGCACAACACGACGGAGACAAGCCGCAAAACAACGAAATTAGCACAACACGACGGAAACAAGCCACAACACGATGAAATTAGCACAACACAACAGAAACCACGACAGAAGCCACAACACAATCACAATGAAATTAGCACAACACAACAGAAACAAGCCACAACACAATGAAATTAGCACAACAAAACGGAGAAAAAAACACAAATAACTAAATTACCATACTTTAAGGACTTTTTAGTAATGTTAATTATAATGCTACAGATTTGGTGCTGATGAAGGGGTACTTAAGCGTTTCTGAAAGGACTTTGTTTGACCTAAGACAAAAAAGTGTAGGCTACACCTGAAATCTGAGCGATCAAAGGTTTTCGCGCATGGACAATACATTCTGAGAGTCAAAATCCCAGCTTGCAATCAATCCTCTGACATCCTTTCTTGTCATGCCTTACTCTGGACATATGCTTGCTTTGTCCCGACCTTGACTATAATCTGCCAACTTACCCGGGACTGCGGGCCGACAGACCCTGATTGACAGGCAGTAGGTCTAAAACCAGTGCCCGGTCCCCCTCGTGTCCACGCTGATTAATATCCCCCAGGATCGGTGATGTAACGCCACAGGCTGGACTCTTTCCCCCTCTTACTGTAATAGACCTCTGACCGCTTTTCCCAAGAGCATTCCTCCGAAAATTGAAGGTCTTAATCTGTCCTGTAATGCTGTTTTTCTGGACAGGCCGAACAGAGGGGATCAGCTATATGAAGGACAGAGTTGTTCTGTTGGCATCAATGCAGGCTAGAACTAGGAGTTCTGTTAGTAAGTTTGGCTGTACTTTTGCTTCTGAGATATAAAATCCAATATAATGCCGGTACATGCTGTTACAGGGGTTAAATACACTAGTGAGAGCACTAGACGAGGAACTATGTGTGCATCAGTACTCTGATTTTGTTTGTGTGTCAGAATATGGGCCCTGAGACTCTGGAAATGATGGGTCAGGAAGAGACAGACTGTTCTCAGTAAACCCTTTAATCTAATTTTCTTCCTACTGAATTCTCAATGAATGGACATACATGTACACAAAACACAAATGCAGTACATTTGTATGAAAAAATGCATATGTGCAAATCATTAAATCTGAAAATATGTTTTATGTAGGAACATATGAAAAAAATGTTGCAGAAATAATTTTCATTCAGAAATTGCTAGTAAATTTCACAAAGAAACAGCAGGTAACACTGAATTAATGTAAAAATGTAGAAAAGGTGAAATTTTATTTTAAATGTATTACAATGTATTTCAATAATCTTTGTTTTATTTATTTTAATTTTGAACAAGCATTTATTCGCAATGTAAGAGCAACAAAATACAGCGATGTTTACATTTAAAAGAAGAAAACTAGATAAAAAACGATTAAAAAAGAACTTAAAAAGAAGTTACACAATCTCTGTCTGTTTCTGTCTGTGTATTAATGTAGATTATACAGGCACATCTAAAAAAAATTGAATATAGTGAAAAAGTTAATTTTTTCTTGTAACTTATTTCAAAAAGTTACATTTTCATACATTTTAGATTCATTACATGTAAAGTAAAACACTTAAAAAGTTTTTTTGTTTTAAATTTTGATGATTATAGCTTACAGCTAATGAAAGTCAAAAATCAGTATCTCAAAAGATTAGAATTTTCCATTTGAGTTTCAATAAATGACCATCCATACCGTATCAATTCTGGGTATCTCTTGTTCTTTGAAACCACAATAATGGGGAACACTGCTGACTTGGCAATGGTCCAGAAGACAATCATTGACATCTTCCACAAAGAGGGTAAGTCACAGAGGGTCATTACTGAAAGGGGTGGCTGTTCAAGGAGTGCTGTATCAAAGCATATTCAATGCAAAGTTGACTGGAAGTAAGAAATTGGGTAGGAAAATGTGCACAAGCAACAGGGATGACCGCAAGCTTGAGAATACTGTCAAGCAAAGCCGATTCAAACACTTGGGAGAGCAAGTTCAAGTTCACAAGGAGTGAACTAAAGCTGGAGTCAGTGCATCAAGAGTCACCACGCTCAGACATCTTCAGGAAAAGGGCTACCAAGCCACTTCTGAAACAGAAAAATCGACAGAAGCATCTTACCTGGGCTAAGGAGAAAAATAACTAGACTGTTGCTCAGTGGTCCAAAGTCCTCTTTTTTAGATGAAAGTAAATTTTGCTTTTCATTTGGAAATCAAGGTTCCAGAGTCTGGAGGAAGAGTGGAGAGGCACAGAATCCATGTTGCTTGAAGTCCAGTGTGAAGTTTCCACAGTCAGTGATGATTTGGGCTGCCATGTCATCTGCTGGTGTTGGTCCACTGTGTTTTCTGAAGTCCACAGTCAACGCAGCCATCTACCAGGAAATTTTAGAGCACTTTATGCTTCCTTCTGCTGACAAGCTTTATGGAGATTTCATTTTCCAGCAGGACTTGGCAACTGCACACACTGCCAAAGGTACCAAAAGCTGGTTCAATGACCATGGTGTTACTGTGCTTGATTGGCCAGCAAACTCGCCTGACCTGAACCCCATAGAGAATCTATGGGTTATTGTCAAGAGGAAGATGAGAGACACCAGACCCAACAATGCAGATGACCTGAAGGCCGCTATCAAAGCAACCTGGGCTTCCATTACACCTGAGCAGTGCCACAGGCTGATTGCCTCCATGCCACGCCGCATTGATGCAGTAACGCATGAAAAAGGAGGCCCAACCAAGTATTGAGTGCATATAAATGAACATACTTTTCAGAAGCCTGATATTTCTGTTTAAAATATCCTTTTGTTATTGATCTTATGTAATATTCAAATTTTCTGAAACACTGAATTTTGGGTTTTCATTATCTGTAAGCCATAATCATAAAAATTTCAAGAAATAAAGGCTTGAAATATTTCACTCTATATGTAATGAATCTATATAATATATGGGTTTCAATTTCTGAAATGAGTGACAAAAATTATTGACCTTTTTCTTGATATTCTAATTTTTTTGAGACGTACCTGTATAATGTATGCAGAAACCGATAATGTGGCTTGAACTAAACAAACAATGATATAAACACTGAACGATGATGTAAACATTGAATATCTCTCTTGCATAATATTTTGCAGATTCCCTTAAAATAAAATGGATTTGATAAAGCAGAGAGACCGAAGTTAACTTCTCCTTTTCTTTCTCTATTTTTAAGGAAAAAGTGCTCAATATCCCTAATGGAGTTAAAGTTGTAAGACTGGATATAACACACTCACATACATGCAGTCTAAACAACCTAACACACACCACACACACACACACACACACACACACACACACACACACACACACACACACACACACACACACACACACACACACACACACACACACACACACACACACACACACACACACACACACACACACACACACACACACACACACACACACACACACACACACACACACACACACACACACCAGCCCTTACATGCTCCTAAACACACTCACACAATTAATGTTTGCCCATATGTGTTAAGTGAATGCTGCCATGCATAAATAATGGATGCATTTGCTTGTGACAGATCAATTTGCAGGCCTCATCATCACTAATTAGACGAGCCCCTCGGGGAGAGTGTAATTGGTGGCAGTTAGGCTGCTCTCTGCAACACCGTCCAAGCCCAGTTTTGCACACAGTCCCATCTCACCCTCTATCTTTCTTTGTTTTCAGTATAAAGTACCTCAGAGACAGTGAGATATCAAGCTGAATAATGAATCTTGTATATTCTGAGTAGTGCACTCTTTCCCCCTCTCTCTTCCTCTTATCTTTTCTCAGACAGTAAAGAAGGATGGCTGTGCCTGTAATTTGTATCATTAGGGTACATTTGCAAATCTAAAACTACTGCAAAGACGGTTGCATGGAGAGACTGTTGCTATGGGAACAGTTCCATGTGGCTCAACCTCTCCAAACTTTGAGAGCTGATTTGGACTGGTGTGTGTGTTTGTGTGTGTGTTTGCGCGAATGTGAATGTGTGCGAGATGAAGTTGAGTGTATGTGTGTGTGTGAACGAGATAGAGACAGATGTGCATGCATGATTTACAATGACTTTTACACCAGAACAACAGGGCATTTCATCAGCACTGGATGACATCATAAAAATAATTTATATATACTGTCTTCACCAGAAATACTGGCCTACATTTCTCAGTACATTTAAGGCAAGAAAGACATTTATACTTAAGCCCATACAAGAGTTTGTGGTATTCTTACATGTATTTATCAGTAAATAAGTACACACACACACACACACACACACACACACACACACACACACACACACACACACACACACACACACACACACACACACACACACACACACACACACACACACACACACACACACACACACACACACACGTATACTGTACATACAGTATCTCACAGAAGTGAGTACACCCCTCACATTTTTGTCAATATTTTATTATATCTTTTCATGTGACAACACTGAAGAAATGACACTTCACTACAATCTAAAGTAATGAGTGTACAGCTTGTATAACAGTGTAAATTTGCTGTCCCCTCAAAATAACTCAACACACAGCCATTAATGTCTAAACCGCTGGCCACAAAAGTGAGTACACCCCAATGGCCCAATTAGCCATTTTCTCTCCTCGGTGTCATGTGACTCATTTGTGTTACAAGGTCTCAGGTGTGAATGGGGACCAGGTGTGTTAAATTTGGTGTTATCACTCTCACTCTCTCATACTGGTCACTGGAAGTTCAAAATAGCACCTCATGGCAAAGAACTCTCTGAGGATCTGAAAACACATAAACTACATAAAGATGGCGTGGGCTATAAAAAGATTGCCAAGACCCTGAAATTGAGCTGCAGCACGGCGGCCAAGACCATACAGCGGTTTAACAGGACAGGTTCCACTCAGAACAGGCCTCGCCATGGTCGACCAAAGAAGTTGAGTGCATGTGCTCAGCGTCATATCCAGAGGTTGTGTTTGGGAAATATACGTATGAGTGCTGCCAGCATTGCTGCAGAGGTTGAAGGGGTGGGGGGTCAGCCTGTCAGTGCTCAGACCACACACCACACACTGCATCAAACTGGTCTGCATGGCTGTCGTCCCAGAAGGAAGCCTCTTCTAAAGATGATGCACAAGAAAGCCCGCAAACAGTTTGCTGAAGACAAGCAGACTATGTATATGGATTACTGGAACCATATCCTGTGGTCTGATGAGACCTAGATAAACTTATTTGGTTCAGATGGTGTCAAGCGTGTGTGGCGGCAACCAGGTGAGGAGTAAAAAGACAAGTGTATCTTGCCTACAGTCAAGCATGGTGGTGGGAGTGTCATGGTCTGGGGCTGTATGAGTGCTGCCAGCACTGGAGAGCTACAGTTCATTGAGGGAACCATGAATGCCAACATGTACTGTGACATACTGAAGCAGAGCATGATCCCCTCCCTTCGGAGACTGGACATGTAATCTTATACGATCATTAGATATAAAACAGCATAAAAACTGTAACGTTATGAATAAAAAGTCGACAGATGAAGAGGTAATAATTGTCAAGCTTTGGGGTGTTGATCGACTCCATCTACGTTTTGATTATCATTCTGAATCCAATTAATCATATAATCTTTTTTCAGCTTTTTGTTCAAAACGTTGTTTATTTGTTTATTTTTTATTTATGAAACTTACCCACATTCAAGTGTGTAAAAAAAGAATGCAAGATGCTAGACTAAATTTTTTTGTTTACAAGCAGATATCTGTTCTTTCTTTTGATGTTTTGTATGTTCAGATATTCATACAACAAAATATATACAAATGAATACATAAATAGGGACATTGTAGTATGCTTAAAGTATGGTTTAAAGTTCACTTAAAGAAAACCTACGAGTATACTTTCAGTATAAAACTACTAAACTAGTTGTTTACTGAGACTATACTTCAAAGTGTACTAAAATGCTACTACACGTATTTAATTAGTAAACTATCAGAATACCTTTAAGTTCACTTTTATTATAGTTGCAGTACAAGCTAAAAACTTTGATGTAAACAAGTTGTGTCCTGAATGTTTACTACTGTACTGTTATACTTAAAGTATACTTAAAAGTGTACTTTCATATACTAGAAAGTGGGCCAATTTAGTCCCAAGGAGTATTGAAATAGTACAGTATACTACTAGTACACTGATATTTGTATACTTACTGCATAAAGTATACTTAAAAATATACTTGAACTTTAGTTAATTATACTACTTTTTGGTAAAGGTAATCATGAAATATTTTTTTTTTGCTTTTACAGTATTTATAGATAAAACAAGACAACATATTTATTTTAACTGTGAACAATAATTTATTTGCAATGTAAGAGCAAAACAAATATTTATATTTATAAGAAGACAAAAATGCCAATGGGATAATAAAAATAAAAATAAAAAATATCTTAATTATATCCACAATTTTACTTTTATTTTTACTGGAAAACAAGATAAAATACTAAAGAGCTTCTTTTTGAGAATTTTTTAAACAAATATGCCTTAGAAAATTACAGTATCTTTCTGTCAGTGTATTAGATTATATAATGTATGCAGAAACTGATATTGTGGCCTAAACTAAAACACATAATGTAAACATATGAAGAAAAGAAATGCCAACATGGTTAGAAAAATAAAGGTATAAGTGTATCTTCTGCTTATGGCCGTAAGACATGGCCATAACAAATTTTGGGCAACATGATAAACTTTTAGTCTGATTAGTAGAAGCAGCAAGCTGTTTCCAAGAACAAACATGGCTAGAGGGAATCACGTAACGACTACTCTGTTCAGCTCAGACTTGCAGCGGGAGTGTATTTCGACTGCTGTGTGAGTGATAATATAGTCTGGCGGTTCCCTGGAATAAAACCTCTCATCCCTAAGATGACATTTTTGTCTGAGGCGTAATGCCAAGTCATTTACACGCTAACGAGGTTATGTAAGTCTGTGATTCTTCCGTCCCTCAGCTGTCACTCACAAACACAGATGAACCCACACACACGTCACTGTGCTTTCACCATGGGCATCAGGGTCTTTTCACTGCCTACGATGCACAAAAAACAATAAACGTCCCACCAAATCTTCGCACACCTCCTCCTCCGCCTCGTCTCAGTTCATCGTTATGTTCTCTTCTACCCTTCACATCCTTTAGTTTGACACAAAAGCCACCCGCTCTCTTCACAAACATCTGCGACTGAACCGAACTGTCAGCATGTGTCTGATAAACTCATAGCTCTGTACAGCTGCTCACCTGTGTGTGTGTGTGTGTGTGTGTGTGTGTGTGTGTGTGTGTGTGTGTGTGTGTGTGTGTGTGTGTGTGTGTGTGTGTGTGTGTGTGTGTGTGTGTGTGTGTGTGTGTGAAATGCTCAGATGTAGCTTTAGAAAGTGCGATTCATTCTAGTGAATCAGTTCACCCTAAACTGTTCTCTTACATAGGCCTAAGTAGTCTCAGCCTCTCAGCCTCAGACGTCATGCCCACATGGCTGAACATCTGATGCATATGGCACACAAAAGTGGAAACACTTCAGGAGTTTCGAATTCGTCATTGGATTGGTTGAACTATACAAGATTTCCGAGAGACGTGTGTGTCACATTCTTTAACGTTCAGCCTGGAAACAAAGAGGCCTTGATGCCAAACCCCCTCACAAAAGAAGAAAGCCATCATGTTTACAACTTGTATTAACATTTACCATTTCTTGTTATGATTTTAAATCTGTATTTAACCGCAGAACAATCTCAAAGTAAAAAGAGGTGCTAAATTCTGAATTTGTGGTGGCTGTTTATTAAAATAAAACTATTATAATCAATTCAAATGAAGGATTTTGAAAGTCTGACAGTAATTAGTGTTGAGTATTACTGCATAACCACCTCGGGTGTGCATTATTTTTCTAATAATTCAACGGCCCGTCGTCAATTAATCCTTAATTAATAAAAGCAATTGGAGTAGTTACACTACTTATTACATTTTAAATAGTGTAACTTGTAATCTGTAACATATTACATTTCCAAAATAATCTTCCCAACACTGCATGTGTAACATTAATTCTAGTGAATCTTTTCTTCCTAAATGGTTTACTCTCACACATGTAGCATTAGACAATCTGATTCGTTCTAGAGAATATTTTCATCCTAAACTGTTCTCACTTGCTATCATGTAGCATTGTAACATCTGATTTATTCTAAGTGAATTAGTTCGTCCTAAACAGTTCTCGCTCACATATGTAACATTATGTGAGATTCATTATATTGAAGCGGTCTGTCCCAAATGGTTCTCACTCTCTCATTATGTAGCATTGGAATGTCGGTTCTCTCTAACATGGCATTATAAAGTCTGATACCGTATTGAATCAGTTGGTCCTAAAAAAAATGTACTCTCTCATTTTGTACAACTGGAATATCTGAATCATTCTAGTGAGTCGGTTTGTCCTAAACGGTTTCTCACATAGAGTATGTAGCAGTAGAATGTTCCAAGTGAATGGATTCATGGGGTTGGACAGGTCAATTCTGTCTACTGAAATGGTTCTTGTCGATGAACAGATTTAAATATGATTTACAGATTGAAGTCTCTGTGCCGTTTGACAGAGTACTGTATAAATTTACCAGTTCAAGTTTGATGTTGTCATCGTAATTGATATTATTTGATTAAAACCCCTCATTGTTTTTGCAAACTAATTCATAGCTGTAACTGTTTGCAGCTTGCAATGTCACTAATAAACTTATTAGTTTCTAAGTAGTCTCCCAAAACTCTCCAGTTGACACACTCGGGACAGAATGTAATTGTGGGTAATACATGGAGTGTGTCTGTGAAATCTATAGGGCGTTTTCTGAAATAATTAATCCATGATGATCTCTGGACAGTGACCCTTTCATCCGCCCACTTACATGACAAATGATATCGGCCCGTGTGACGGAAGAGGTCAATGCGTGATAAATTGCACAACAATCAAATGAACGCTGATCCCCAAACACATACAGAGGCATCTCCAGTCACACAAACACACAGCACAGAGCAGCACACTTTCAATCAGTTTCTAATTACAGTACACTGTCTTTCCACCAGGTGTTTCTCAAAGCATGTGTATGTGTTTGTGTGTACATCTGTTGTGTGGTAATAATGGCATTTGCCCCAAATCTTTTGTAATTAAGTTGTTTCCATGGGGACATGCTTGAAACCTTGAGACAGGAACCCATCGTTCAAAGGCAAAGGAGAGGCTTCAGAAGATGCAGTATGTGGGAGAGAAGAAGAGAGAAAATATGAAAGCTATTTCATCATAAGGAGCTCAGTGAATATTTCATCATGTGATCAAAAATAGCTATACACTCTCTCTGCTGTTTTGCTTCTCTCCGTGCTCCTTCATACAGCAGTTAACTTCCTTCAGTCGTGTTCTAATATGAATTTGAATGATGCTTATGTGAACTCTCACCTTTACATCTTTATCAAGCAAACAGACACATTTAAACGTTTATATTGTAGGGCTGTTAATGGACTACTAAGAAAATAACAAATTATAAGTCAAAAGTTATCCAAAGACCGTTTATTTATTTACAATGCGGGTAAAACATATTTCCCTTATTCATATTGTTAATAAAAGTTCAAAGTTTACTATAGGCCTAAATTAATTTGTCATTGTAGGCTATAGCCCTTTTTATTATTAATAATAATTACAATAATGAGCCAATAAGCATTCGTTTGAAGTAAGGGGAAAATCCAAAAACCTTTTATTTATTTGTTACAACGTGGGTAGCCTATGTCTTATTCATTCAGTTAATAAACGTTTATGTTTAATATAAGCTACTTTTACTGATGTTGTGTGTGGGATTTTTTTTCCATTAAGAGTAGCCTAATACTGAATCAACCTTAAGCATTAATTTTGTTCCAAGGATATGAAAGATCTAACGTTAAAGATCTAAATAAGCGCTGCAGAGGCGAGAATGCGAGAGTGGCTGCTGCTGAGGTAAACAAACGCTCTCGATCTTTCTCTGCTGTATCTTTGCAATGACTGTAGAAATGGTCTTTCACGATCAATTTGATTCGACTTAATTCATGTTCTACTGTTGTCATTGAAGGATTAGGCTTCTTTTTTCTATTAATTTTAATGAATATACAAATCAAATAAAAAAAGAATTATTTATTTTCTGGCACCCAGCAACCCCATTTTTTCTTGGGCTACACGCCAGGGGATGCTGCAGCACCCTCAGCACCCCTACTTCCCGCGGTAATGTATCCAGCCACTACCAAACTGTCACTTGCAATATTTTGATCAAATAATTAAATATATGTATATGTTTTTGTCATTTCAGACGCATCTGAAACGTCATATCATTGATATTACCTAACAAGTTAAAGTAAATACGTTAGAAACCTGCGCGCTCTCAAGGACACGCATTTAATACATGTGCGGAATGTAGTCGCACACCGCACGAGAAGCGCAGCCGCGTTTAGAACCACTCACCCAATTCAAGACAGCAGTCTAAAACAGTTCATATAAAAGCCCACTTCAGGAATAAACAAAGTTGCATCGATGAGTTTGAAGTTGCGTTTGTTTGACTAAACAGAGCAAACGGAAAGAGAAAGCGCAATCTATGGCTATTAGCTCCCTATATAAAGCATACTGACAGAAAGACAAATGTTGTGCGGAAAGATACACAATCTTTCAGCCTAGGGTAAACTCATGAACATCAACAATAATTTGGGACAAATATAATGTTTTTGGTAAACTATATAAGTGGCACTCTGGTGCAGCAGGATTTGGAACAGCATCCTGAGTCGCAGCGGACAGTCTTTGACTTTAAATTAATGTTGTTCAACTGAATGTACAAATCAAACTGTTAGCTGAAATATCCACAAAATAAAAAACAACACTGATATAAGAGCGTGCAGATTATCTGTCAATCAGATGCGTACGAGATTCGTTACTACAGCAACAGCAGAGTATTCTTTCAGAATCATCCTGGGTTCAATTAAATTAATATTAAAATA
The DNA here is from genome assembly GCA_027422405.1 of Ptychobarbus kaznakovi. Classification (NCBI taxonomy): domain Eukaryota; kingdom Metazoa; phylum Chordata; class Actinopteri; order Cypriniformes; family Cyprinidae; genus Ptychobarbus; species Ptychobarbus kaznakovi. The sequence continues at coordinate 6,235,104 of CM049814.1, forward strand.
AAGTGATGTGTGATTAAAGGGATAGTTCACCCAAAAATTCTGTCATCATTTACTTATCCTCAAGTAGTTGCAAACCTGTATGAATGTCTTTGTTCTGCCGAACACAAAAGAAGATATTTTGAAGAAAGCTTGTAACCAGGCTGTTTTGGGGCACCATTGCCCCCCCCCAAAAAAAATATGGAAGTCAATGGTGCCCCAAAACTGATCTGTTTCCCACATTCTTCAGAATATCTTCCTTTGTGTTCAGCAGAACAAATACATTCATACAGGCTTGGAACTACTGGGTGAGTAAATGATGACAGGGCGCACTATCCCTTTAAGACACCCAGCGCTCTGATGCTGATGTTGTTGGTTCACAAAATCATAATTGTGTAATTATTGTCTGTTAAACATACTATAACAAATGAATAAAAAAAAAGAAACTCCGTAAGCTTATGGGGGTTTCGGGTTTATGTCCCCACCAATGTTGAAAGCAAACCTACGCCCTTGGTTGAGAGTATGAGTATCTAGATTTTTACATTATGAGAACATATTAACTCTCTGTAATTCAACAGGCTAAATAATACTGAACAATGTATTATAAAAAATGAAAAAGGTTTTCTTTGAGGTTTGGGTTTTAGGGTTAGGGCATAGAAAATATAATTACCTGTTATGCTGGAAAACTTGTATGCCAGTGTTGTGAGTGTGTGGTGTGTGTGTGTGTGTGTGTGTCGTGTGTGGGTGTGTGTGTGTGTGTGTGTGTGTGTGACGAGAGAGAGACATGGCAGCCGTGCGTGTTAATAGTTGTGCGTGTGTCTGTTCCTGCGAACAAAAGCACAGGGTTTCAGCCCTGGATACAAATACACTGGCCCTATAAATTATGATCAAGACTTAATAAAAAGCCTGTTGTACAAAATCTACTACATGTCTTCAGTTTTCTGATTGATATTTCATACTTTTTTAGCAAGTAAAACGACTGTTAGCATAGTTCTAAAAATGCCCACCTTCATGGTGGTGTTCTGTCTTTTTACAAAGTTAAACATGTTGTAAATCTTTGAGATTTATTGGACTATTTTTCATTTTTTTGTGTGTGAGTAATAGAACACCACTGTATCTGATGATAATTGCTTCAACAGGCTATCACTGTGAATTTATTTGAATTTTTACTGCAGTGCATTACATTATATGTATATAGAGTGACAAATTATATTTATATGCATTTTATGTAAGTGGTCTCATGTGTGTGTGTTTTTTTCCAATTTAGGCCTCTCAATATAAAGGCTGGCGAATCATCTCTGAGAAACATATCATACTTTGTTCATCCATAAGACCCTGATGTTTCAAATATGATCCTAAATAAAGAGTGAAAACTAAATTTTTCACTTGAATTAAACCTACAATATTTCCACTGAAAGACTTAGCTGGTAATATTTTCTGGCTTTCCTATATCTCTCCCTCTCATACTCTCTCTCCTCTCCATACACTAAGATATGTCTAAATATGATCCTACCTTCAGCTGGTGCGTGTCTTTTTACAATGTGGGTGATGCGCACACTTGATTGTATGTCTCTCAAGACTCTAGCTGGTGTGTGGTGAGCGCATACACTTGATTGGCTCTATGACTCTCTCTCCTCTCCACCTGTAGCTGGTGTGTGGTGAGCGCATACACTTGATTGTCTCTATGACTCTCTCTCCTCTCCACCTGTAGCTGGTGTGTGGTGAGCGCATACACTTGATTGTCTCTATGACTCTCTCTCCTCTCCACCTGTAGCTGGTGTGTGGTGAGCGCATACACTTGATTGGCTCTATGACTCTCTCTCCTCTCCACCTGTAGCTGGTGTGTGGTGAGCGCATACACTTGATTGGCTCTATGACTCTCTCTCCTCTCCACCTGTAGCTGGTGTGTGGTGAGCGCATACACTTGATTGGCTCTATGACTCTCTCTCCTCTCCACCTGTAGCTGGTGTGTGGTGAGCGCATACACTTGATTGTCTCTATGACTCTCTCTCCTCTCCACCTGTAGCTGGTGTGTGGTGAGCGCATACACTTGATTGTCTCTATGACTCTCTCTCCTCTCCACCTGTAGCTGGTGTGTGGTGAGCGCATTGATTGTCCTATGACTCTCTCTCCTCTCCACCTGTAGCTGGTGTGTGGTGAGCTTGATGACTCTCATCTCCTCTCCACCTGTAGCTGGTGTGTGTGTGAGCGCATACACTATTGTCTCTCTCATCTCACACCTGTAGCTGGTGTGTGGTGAGCGCATCCACTCTCACTGTATCCTTTGGTGTGTCATGGTGAGTACACTTAGTCATGGCCTGACTTCACCTGTAGCTGGTGTGTGGTGAGCGCACTTGAAAACTAGCTGAAACTAGTCTGTCTGCGGTTGTCACACATACTGTATATTTGCCATAATTGGGTCATGTGATCAAAGGGTTCTCATAGCCTCAGTAATGAGGGTAGTTCGCACTGTCACTGTGAAGACAAGCTACGGACACTGGGGTACTGGGCTTGGATTCAGGTTGCCATGGTGATGCGCATCCTATCTAGAGTGGGTGCCGTGAGTAACCGTGGAAACTGGAGATGCCTGAGGGGGTCGGAGGTAATTGACAGGAATGATGGTGGCAGCCACTTTCTTCTGTGGTGCAGAGCTTGATGGCTGGGAAAACAGCTTCTTTTATTTGTTTGTTTTTCTTTTTGGTTAATCTCTGGAGCTGAGGGCTTTTTTTACACACGGGTAACTCACAGCCGATGATGGATGTGCGAGTGGGTGCGGAAGGGTCACAGAGAGGGAGGAAGAGAAGAAAAGAGGCAGGAGAGGAGGTATATATGTGTTTTGGCTCAGGCAAAACAGTGTCAGCCAGCTTTGGACTAAGATACATTTCAGATATATTCAGATCAAGGCAAAAGTAAAAGATATGAGTCAAATAGTTTGAAAACTTTGGATGCTTTTGTGCATCTTCAATAAACTTTGTTTTTGTATGTCATGCAGTATGTGATATATATATATATATACGGTAGTGTGTAAAATTACATTTTAATTGGCTAAGTAGCAGACACAAATCCGTTTAATTTCTAGTAAAAATATTCAAGCATCATTAAACAAGATACATTTACTTTACAAACAAAATTGTTAAAGATAATACATTTTCAATTAATATTTCTTCATATTTAATAAATATAAATATCTTACAATTTTAAAATAAATGTTTTTCTTGTTTTACACATAAACCTTAATAAAGTAAAAATTTCCAATGAGAAAAAAAAATATTCTCAAATTTTTATGTGAACAAACTTTCTGCAAAGTTGTGAAGCTGACAGTGCACGATAAATGGTTATTGTCTATAAAAAAAAGAGTCAGCTGGCAATCGCCTAAACGAGTTATCAGTAATTTGAATCTTATTCTGTTACGGCTGTATGTCACTAAGTAACACATTTGCATAATATCCGCCCATGGCTGTCATTCGCGCTGTACGCGGTAGACCAATCACAAAGGACTGCGCTATCTGACCAATCACAGCAGTGAGGGCTCACGGAAAGGAGGGGTCTAGAGAGACCGATTCTTTGAACTATTTCGCACAAGTCGTTTAGGAATCATTTCGAAATTAGGTAAAATTAAAGCAATTTTTTGAGAAAACTAACGTTTTTTTTTTACCTTGGATGCATGTAAACCTGTTTTAGTACACTCCTAAAACAATACAGCAACCTTAAACTATATTCTTTTAAATGTATCTTATATAACGTTGTCTTACAAAATTTGTGTTTGAATACATTTTGTTTATATATTATGTTTAACTAAACTTATAACTGAATCATATGAATAAACTTTATATTCTAACCAAGCTTTAACCACTAAAACAAAATCAACAATGATCGCAAATGTCACTTCTGTTCATAACAGATCCTCAGCAATGCCAGGCGTTTTCACCCTCCATACTCTCGTAATCCCACTCTTTCCAGTTTTATCTGATAATTCTATATTTCTGGGTCAAGCTAAAGGTATCTACTACCTGTCACTCTGAATTACATTTCATATACTGTGCTTGATATGAACGCTGTGTGTGTTTCTAAAACTTGCAGGAATGTGTTCTTGTTGCAGGGATGAAAATGGAAACAAAACAATTGGAAAAGATCCTGTTTAGGAGGCTCTGGGTTTAATCTGGTAACCAGGCAACAGCTGAGCCAGGATCCTCCGCTAGCAAGCGCAGCTTCTCCACGTGCATCTACCACACGTGCTGCAGCGTTCACAAGCATACACACACACCTTCTGTACTGTTCACACAAACACTTGCACACAGTACTGTTAATGAGCATTGGGATTATCTCATGCATAAGTGACTTCTACTAAGTTTTAATTGGGACAGTCATCCAAACCTTTCACTGTGCTCCTGATCTCACCCAGGGAATGCCCATGTGGACCCCCTTAACAAGAGAACCAACCATCCGTAACATACTGCTCTCAACCACAGGACACAATACTGTAACTACACATAATATATTAGGAACAGCATCTCACATTTCACAATTTTTCCATATATTTCCTGACATAAACGGCTCTTTTAATGTGAAATGAGTGTTTGATTATATTCTGCTTTTTCTACACACTATACACTGATTCTAAATAACTAGGACAACTTTATGCGCCTTGCTTATTTGCATTGTTTTGCATAGTGTGTGTCTGCTTATTTTTATTCTTTTTTCTATTTTATTAACATTAGATATGAATGATTTTGATACAGACATTCGCTGATCAATATGAATACTGCAAAAACTGCATAAGGTTGTTTTTCTGAAAAATAACAGCAGCAATACTGATTTTGGAACATCATGTGGGTGAGTAACAGAATTATTCATTTCACTTTAGCTGAAGGCGGGCGAAATTAACAGCTTTGTCTAAAAGCTGTCAAACTTGAGCAGATAGCTACATTTACTCTAAAATGTTTGCAGACTCAATGTGGTTATTATTTAATCAGTCCGAAAAAACGATTCACTAATGAATCAGACTTTCCAACTTTATACACAGCAGAGAGGACCTTTTTGAGTGCATTTGATTCCACCTTTTTTCCTATGCCCTATGATGCTTTGTGCAAATAATAAGAGTAACTTCTGTATACACTGTAAACAATTAGCAAAAGGTTTGCTCTATGAATGCAGTAATAAGCATTTTCAAAAACTGGGTACAATGAGGTGGCATTATTTGACTTACCCTTTAACCATCGATCATTAAAAGTAAATTTAAAAGCATTAACAAATAGCTTTCAACATACATCGAATAACTCCAAAAATCCTCCTATCCACAGCGATATTACGAACGTGTTAAATTATCGCCAATATATGTCTATAATTCGTAACAATTACATTTAACATTATCTGTGTGAAAACAAAACCTAAAAATGAAAGACAATGAGGCATGGGCAAAGAAGCAATTCCTAGATTTGTTGTTATATCACGTCACATCAATAAACCAAACATAACGTTATTCTCCAGACTTTTGAAAATAGAAAATTAATGAAAATGTACAGTCATGTTTCAGTCAAAATGATTGATACTGATTATTTGTAGTGCAATTTTATGATTTTAAATTATTTGTTGCAGCCTTTTTTACTGGAACTTCCCCAAACCTGAAGTGCCTCTCATAATTTATAAAGCAGTAGCCTCATTAGGAAAAAGGTGGATAGGCTCTCAGTAAACGTGTGAAAACACGTGACATTAAATCAACTTTATATAGTTTTCTGTATATTTTTTGGACTTTGGAGCCCCTATGGTTAAGTGAGTGGAATTCACTATCGTGAATATATCAAATTACAGTGGATAGCTGTACACTTGCGTTTGTTGCTGGCCTGTGAGCAATCCACATTTTCACAGAATTTTGTACCCACTCACTAAACTTACATCCTCCCAGAATATTTAAATGTACTGACATATTAACAAACAATTTAAGTATAAAACTTGTATTGAGTATTTTAAACATTGTTTTGCTGAACTACAGTATTGGTGTTGGTGTGCTTGAAGCAAACTTGTAGAGAATCTATGGGGTGTTGTCCTGCAGATGATGAAGGCCACTGTCAAAGAAACCTGGGCTTCATACCACCTCAGCAGTGCCACAAGATCACCTCCATGTTGAGGCAGTAGTACCAAGTATTGAGTTGAAGGCCAACAATTCATAAAAATACTTTCCAGAAAGCCAACAATTCACTAAACTGTTTTTTTTATTGGTCTTATGAATTATTCTAATTTGTTGAGATTGAATTGGAGGTTTTTTGTTAAATGTGAGTCAAAATCACAATTAAAATAACCAAATACTTAAACTACTTCAGTTTGTGCATTGAATTTATTTAATACACGAGTTTCCCAATTTGTTTGAATTACTGTAAATGAACTTTTCCACGTTCTATATAGATGCACCTTTATTAAGTTGTCCTTGATTGTAAGCTGCCTGTGTAATCTAGTGAAGTAATTTGAGATGTGTGATACATTTTTTTATAAGTTTGTTCTGTATGGTCATATAACGGTATTAATTTTATTTATGCATGTCTTAAACAGTAGGCTATTAAATTTGATTTCAAACCTCAGCCGATACCCTTGCCTCTGTACAGTAAATATAGCTCTTAAATAATTTACCCTGACATTAAATTTCGACTGATGTTGTTTTATCTTCTTTCCCTTAATAAGCGTTGCTTAAGGCATAATCTGCAGATATTATTAGCTACGGAATAGATAAAGAAGATCGTGCAAACCCATGCCCAGTTGTATAAATACACAAAAGCAGCACATCTCTAATCTACCTCGCTCTTCTTCTTTCTTTCTTACTCTCTCTTGAGGGAGGTGGAATCCAGCCTCACGGCAGATTTTAAATGTAGGTCACATGAACGTGACAGAAAGAGACAGGAACTGACCAGGTGCCAAGACAATCTCTGACTGGCAGCTTATGGACCACTGATACAAATGGTAAGTGACCGGCAGTGCCAACTGAGGTTGATTCACCCCCCCATGTTTCTCTTCATGTTTTCTGGTTGCTCACTGTTGCTTTCTCACATGCTTTATAAAAGTGGTGGTCTGGTCTTAGTCTCTTAGTGTCATCTGAGGCTATACACAAACTGGAAAGCATTTGCTGAATTAAGAATAAACTGACTAATTGTATCACCTGTGTTCATACGTTTCTAACTGAGCTTATATTTTATGTTGTGAGTTTCATTGCATCTGACTGAGAGTGTAACTGGGTTTCCTAGTCTAATAAAATGAAAACGTCTGCTCAGAGTTTCTTAAGGAAAAGTTGGATAAGCAGTCAGAAACTTTGGTAATTAGACTGTGCATTCCTGCATGCTCCTCGTCAGTGGGAAAAAGAGAGTCGGAGATTACTGAAAAGATGAGGTTATGAAGGAAAAATGTAACAAATGATCTAGTTGTACTCTAGTTTTTACCTATGTTCATGTCTCCAGCAAGAAGAGAGGAATACTGTCTGTGGATTTTTTAGAAATTGACTCCTTTAAATATGTTCTTCAAGTACAGTAGTTTTAATTTTTAATTCTTAATTTAATTTCAGACTCATGTTGTTCCAAACCTGTATGAATTTCTCCCTTCTGTTGAACACAAAACGAGATAATAAATAATATTTACTTTTGTATAATTTCACTGGAAACGACACAATATAATATTCCATTCTTATAATTACCTTGTTTTCTTCTTTGATTTTTTTTCAAATCATCATGTGTCATATTTCATCTCAGCCTCTTCACAGATGCTGTTGTCGTTTTGATAACACGTACAGTAAAAATATTTATAATGGGTGGTTGTTGAAGAAAATGACACCACAACTAATGTATAGTCACAAATTGGGAAAAATAAAATGTATAGATTATTTAAAAAATTTATATTACAATACTTTATTGAACTTGTGGTTTAGAACATTAATTATATATACTCACAAAAATAAATTTGCTTCACGGTGCCATAGAATAATTTTTTTTGTCTTTAAATCTGAAAAGCCTTTAAAGAACCTTATTTGTGGGCTGAATTATAAAAAGGTAAGAAAGAGATTTCTTTAAAGAACCTTTGACTGAATGGTTCTTTGTGGAACTAAAAATCGTTCTTCTATGCCATCACTGTGAAGAACCTTTTAAGCACCTTTAGTTTTAAGAGTATATATTGACAGGAATATTATACTTTTGTTATGGATTTTCATAGTTTAGCTTTACATTGAAATCCTGGCTTTAAATAACCCAGTGACATAAAAATATCCCTAGCTGGCAAATGATTTAGGCTATGTATAATGTGTCCATTCACTGATTAATGACAATTGACATAGTTGTCACTCTTATTGCAAACATTTTCACGGTTCTTATCTTCACACAAACACTCTGGAGCGTTATTGATTATTTGTTTCCCTCATCAGGTCGTTTTGATCGGCAGGAGATGTTTCTTGGCTCAGTGGAAGAACAATGTATTTATTATAGTAGTGATTGTACTCAATCTCTTTCTTTTCTACTGCAGGACTTTTCAGACAGGCATCATTGACAGGATATAGACAAGTCCTCCAGCCTTTGCTGAAAACACACGTCATTGACATCTGGGGCTAGATCAACATATGGCCCTGCGCCAATAGCTGAAGGACACGATTAATTCTGAAAAACAGGAAGGTTAATGCTTCCCTTGAGCAAACATTTAATGCTGATCAAAGTTCTTCAACTAACATTTGAGGTAATTCATCAGACATTTGCACTGATCATTTCTCTAATACATGGGTGTGTGCTTTTCAGGATTTTTACCCATCAATCTTTTTTTGGCGTTAACCCTCCACACACACATGTTCAATGGCAAACTTTCTTTGTCTCAACTTCTCTCCACAGTTTCTGTAGTCGTGCTTTATTTTAATACGAGTCAATCAGTAAAAGGCTGCCAGCTCTTGCTCATTGATCCAGGCAAGCACATCTCCCAGCTGCCTAAAGAACCCAGACTTGCCACATTGATTGGAGCAAGCGAGTCTTCAGCAAGCAGGCAGTCTCCTGAGGGAGCTTCACACACACACACACACACACACACACACACACACACACACACACACACACACACACCACACACACACGCCACCACACACACACCACACACACACACACACACACACACACACACACACACACACACACACACACACACACACACACACACACACACACACACACACACACACACACACACCGCCTGTAATCTGCTTTTATGGGTGGTTTTCGAGTTATCAACAGGAGGGAATTTCAGAAACACAATGCAGTACAGGCCCTAATGTACACAATACATTTTGGCCCTAATTTCTGCGAGGACTCTAATGCTTACAGTTCAGTTTAGTGCATAGCAGGATGAAGTAAATGTGTTACTAGGCTATTTTTGTTTATTTGTTTATGAAGTTTAAATTGAAACACACGGGGAACAGGATTATTAAAAAGTGTACAAATGTTCTGTCTGCTCTTTTGGGCCTGTTACATTTTTTTTGAAATTAAAATTCCTTAAAACTAATTTTTCAAACTAAGTAAATATACCAATGTCCTGCAGTGACTCAAGAATTCTGTAATTTCCAACACATACAAAAAACAAAACAAAAAAACAACAACAATACTTTGGTAAATCATAATTATGACTTGTCAGATAAAAAGTCATAAGTAATTATGACATAAGTTAAACACTTTTGTCATTCCCTAGTATTTCATAGTTTTGGATTTTATGTCATAATATGGACATTTTGTCATAAACATTTGTCTCATAATGTCATAACTGAGATTAAAAGTCATAATTATGACATAAGTTAAAATTATTAGTCACAACATAGTTTCTTATAAATTACATTTTATCCTATAATTGCAGCTGTTGTTATTTTTTTTCTTATAATTATAACTCTTTGGGTCATTTTTGATTTTATGTAAAATAAAATAAAAATGTCCTCATAATTATGGTTTATAATTTCACCTTTTTATCTATTTATTAAAAACAAATCATAATAATAACTTGCTACGACTTCTAACTTTAATAATCATAGGATTAACAAAAGCATGACTTTTTATAACATGGCCAAAATGGCCATCCATACAAAAATCAGTTTTGGAGTAAAGCAGCCAATTGCTTTGTTGTTGTTTTTAAGCCCACAAATAACATTTTCACACTTTTTTTGACAAAACGGCTTGATTCGAAATTATACAGTTGTACTCTGAAGAGGAAGATTGACTTAAATAATTACAATTTTGCTCTAAAGCTATTAGATATATTTAGAAACCTTGAACTTTTCTGTTCTTTTTGAGCTCGACAGCTTCACATAAAGTACAATTCGCAGCTTATCCCGGCCAACTTCGACAGAACAGAATGTCTGACTTATAAGGTCAGACTGACATCCGACTATTCGGGTTGGATATATTAGGAGGTTGTTAATAAATTTGCCACTCATGGCTGTCGCTGCATATATAACAGAAATTCGCAGAAAATGCTCCTCTTCATAAACATGAGCAAAACTAATTTTTTTACGTAAATCATTTGCTTGACCACTCTTACTAAATTCAAATATCCAAAATATATAACTGCGAGTTTTGAATGACATATGGGTGAGTAAATGATGACAAATTTGGATTTGTCAGTGAGCTATGCCTTTAAGGCAAAAGATGCAACCAAAGTCTGTTTTCACACCAACAAGCATATCGCTTGCATCTTGCATATCGTATGCAAGAGAGACATGTTGTTAAACTGTGCTCCAGGACTTGTGCTTCATGATATGAGACAATTTACATAGTCATCAGATTTTTTTTAAAAGCCATTGAAAATAATAAGACGGTAGAGTGAGAGAGAAACAGAAGGATGGCAAAGACGCAAGGCAGATGTGTCCTGTCACCCACAAGTATCTCCCCCACGCTCTGAGAACCGTCACGTCCCTGGGGCCTGCAGAGTTGGCACGAGAGACAGACGGCTTGCCCTAGTTTTCCTGAAGCCTCTGAACAATAACTACTCTACAGAGTGCGCTCTTACCCAAAACATCTCCTGTTGAAGACGGATCGTGCAGAAAAATCAAAAGACATGCTTTCGGATCATGAATAAGAGGCTAAAGAATAACTTTGGAGCAGGATGGTGCAAAACAGCATCTCAATGTGTTATTGTACAGTTGTTTAATAGTTTTCAAGTAGAAAAGATTTCAGAATGTAACCAAGATAAAGTCTAACATTAACATCTAATGGTTTTTGTATTTGATATTATGTATATTTAGATTTTTCCCTGAATTCTTAAAAATAATTCTAAATATTTTCTTGGTCTGTCTCAGCACTGAGAGATCTACATGAGTCTTTATATAAGTATTTAGCCTGCCTTTTCAAGTATTATCAGCATACACGAAAACTTACATAACAGGCAGCGAGGATCCAGTGGACGACTGGCTATCTGTGTGGCTGTCATTGCCAGTTTGCTTCTCTCTACCGCAATAATTCCAGTGGTTTGCTCAAAGACCTCACAGATTGAATCAGGAACACAAAAGAGCACGAGTCACTGCTGTCAACTTATTATCAGATTGTGATCTAACAAAGCCCAGAGATTTCTTCCTTGATTGAATGAGATGGTGGTAGGTCGGTTCACAGTTCTGTCAAAGAGAGGTTCTGATGACAATACAAACATTGCAAAGTGATATCCTCTATAAATAGAGTTGATCTAGGCTACAGCATCATCCAAAAGCCTGAGACCATCGTGAATATTTCATCTTTAAATATCTATATCTATATACAAATTTATGTCATGAAACTCTAGATGGTGCAGTCCGATAGGTCTAACTCAATCTGACATAATGGCATTATCACATGGCGCAGCTGATTGCTTCTTTTTGTATCAGCAGCCAATGAGGTCGCTGCACAACATTCAAATACCTGTGTTATTTGTAGCAGTTGCAGAGCTTTTCAGAAACCTTCCACCTTCCCCAGCTCCACCTGTATAGATCTGCTACAGGGTGATTCATGTATGCTAAATATGGGGGGTATTTCATCTACTGTATGTTATGTGTGCAGCAGCAGTATTTCTTACATGCTCACAGCTGCATGATCTATCCATCCATCCGTCCATCCATCCATCTATATTATTTTGTATTTCAAATCCTAAAATGTTGCTTATTTCCAGGTTTAAATTGAATTGTGAATCCCAGATTTTCAACATTATTTCATATTTTTAGATACCAGTGTAAGATATGAGGCTTTCTGCTACATAATTAAAAAAGGATGAATAGATAAAAAGTCAAAATTACTTTAATTTTAAAGGTAAATAAAGGGATTTTAATCACACAACACAGGATACACAACTGCATCGACGAGTGAACGGACAAAGACTCAGGGGAAACTCAGGGCTTATAAACACATAGAACGTAATTAGGGAAAACAGCAACAGGTGAGGAGTAATCAAACACAGACGGGGACTAATGAACTAATGATGACAGGAAAACCAAATATGGGCACGGAAACACAAGACACAGGGAAACGAAGTCTGACAGTATGGTAGTCAAAAAGATATTTTGATTAATACAGGTGTGAAGAAAATAGTAATGCAAGTTATACAAATTTAAAACATTTCTCTGAAGGAAAGTCACAGGGGCCTCAGCCGGAGTGGGAACATGATTTAGCTAAATTACGTTATATGCATCTGCTATACTATTCATTCAATAATTCCCATTTTCTTCTTCTTGTCCTTCATTTAAAACTTTTGGGAGCTTAGGCATTTTACTGTGATGAATGCATGTCTCTCGGTGGAAGAAAGAGAGTCTCTCATCTCACTCTTTTAATACAGTCTACTATTGAGTCCAGAAAAGGTTGCCATGACGATGGGTCTCTGCTCACTAGATGACAGTGCATGCTTCAAGGAAAATTGTCTGACTCATGCTAAAGAAATGCCAGAACTGATGTGCTCAAACATAAACACGTGAGAAGGTCACTTTTAGTAAATGTTATGTGTAAAATGGCCAGTTATTTGAAGATATGAAGATGGATAAAACTTACTCTGTGTCCTGAGGTGTAGTCAATTTTACAGTGCTGCAACATCTTTAAGGCCCCCCCCCCCATGCTGTACACTTACTTTATAATTTCAACCAGTAGTATGGTATGGTATGCTGGTAGTGTGGATTACTTGAGGGTTATTGTGATGTATTTATCAACTGTTTGGACTCTCATTCTGACGGCACCCATTCACTGCAGAGGATCCATCGTTGGTGATGTAATGCTAAATTTAGTCAGACTGAGTCAGTCCTGTTTGTGTTTTGTTTAATACAATCTCAATGACATAATAAAAGTTTATAATAAAAATCCCACCATGACTTTTTCTTGGTTTTTCCTCGTGATAACACTCAATGAGCAGTTCTGTAAATAGTCAGCAGGAACCCCTCAGATATCTACTTCTGTTAAAAACAGACATGCACACTGACTCATTGGTCAAGAGACACAGTGGCCCAATTTAGCTTGAATACATTCCAGCAGCTGGTGTTTGAGGGAAGTCCCATAGTGAGCGAATGAAGATTGAATTATGGGTCACATTCACACATACAGTGAGTCACAACTAAAATGTAATTCAGCAGATCAAATATATACATAATATAGGAATTTTGAATGAAATAAAAGCTGACTGGCGTTTTCCATCACACCTTCCTTTTCTTCATGATCAATAATTTGTTAGCATTTTTTAACCCAAATTATATCCCTGCATCAATATTTAATCAAATGTAATATGCTTTTAGTCCCTCACCCTTAGGCCATGCTTGATGTAGATGAGTTCTTCATCAGGACAGATTTGGTGAAATTCAGCATTACATCTCTTGCTCACAAATGGATCCTCTGCAGTGAAGGGGTGCCGTCAGAATGAGAGTCCAAACAGCTGATAAAAACATCACAATAATCCACACAACTCCAGTACATCAATTAAGGTCAAATATTGTTTTCTCCAGTGAAAAACTCATCATGTTTGCATCAGGAGAGAAATATGCACCGATCAAGCACCAAAAAACAGTCCAAAGCAGTTCTAAACAAATATGTCGGAGGATTTTGTCATGAGATGGACTTTTTCACTGGAGGAAGCGTTACTGTGGATCATTGGCCAGAAGCAGTGGTTTACATTTTAAACATCTTGATGAATTTGTTTATCACTAGCACAAGGCGTTTTGTTTATCTTATTTGATTATTTTTACTGCTATCAGGAGAAGTGATTTATTTTTAGCTTTGCAGGGAGGACAAATAAACAAAACACATCAGACACAGCTTACAATGGCATATTTAACACTGTGCAGTATTACTAAGAATAGTCTATGGATGATTTGAGTCGTGAGATGAGAAGGGTCTTTCTTTACCCCATAGTCTCTACCAGACTGACCTATTTATGACTTCATCTGAAGTACACTGGAATAAAAATTAAGTGTATATTAGTTTTTGTGGGGTATATAATCAAGGATGGATAAATATAATATAATTAGTACTGTCAAACGGTTAATCGTGATTAATTGCATCCAAAATAAAAGTTTTTATTTACATAATATGTGTGTACTGTGTATATTTATTATGTAGATATAAATACACACACATACAATATATATTGAAAATATTTACTTGTATTAATAGGTATATATTTATATTTATATAATTGATATTATATATAAATATTTGAACAAAAACATAACATATTTTTCTTAAATACATACATGCTGTGTATTCATATAAAATATAATAAATATACACAGTACACACTAATATATTATTTGAACAAAAACTTTTATTTTGGATGCGATTAATCGTTTGACAGCACTAAATATAATATAATATATATAATTGAATGTAATATAATAATATGCTATTAATATATTAATGCCATTTAATTTAAATGTTATTCTAAATCACTCTTCATTATGTATATCTGATATTCAAAATTCCCCTGTATTGTATTTTAGCATATTAAAGATGTAATGAAGTAATAGAGAAGTTTGCAATGCAACATGTTAAATTGTGTCTAAGTAACCTTTTCAATTAATGGTGTTGTGAAGTACTGAATGTAATGAATGTAGTGAAGGATGAATGGGAGTGAAGTACTGAATGTGATGAATGTAGTGAAGGATGAATGGGAGTGAAGTACTGAATGTAATGAATGTAGTGAAGGATGAATGGGAGTGAAGTACCACTGCATACAACTTCATATGGGATGCTCCCATAAAAGGATAATCCCACGCTCAAGGATTATATAAATGTTTGAATTCATGAAAGATCCATGTAGAGCTTCTTGTCATTGAAGGACACTGTTTAATTCCACCCCACCCCCTTCTTACAGTCTCCTATTTGCCTAGAATGAATTGGAAAACGTTTTGCTCAAGAGTTTGCAAGGATGAATATGAAAGGAGTGTTCTTGCTGAGGTTTAAAAACAAACAAAAGAAATCACAGATGTGCAATATATGACCTATTTTAATTTAACCCAACACAAACCTAAATTAGCTAATGTACAATTCAACACAATCTCACAAAAGTTCAGTCACAAAATAATAATGCATTTTTAACTGTTGACTATTTATTCTGTGATATGAAGAATTGCATGGTTAGATATCTCCGAAAATATTCTGAGATGTATCCAATATTGTCAAAACAATAAACACAGCAATCAAAATGTCCACCATATTGTTTTATAACTGTATAAAATAATAATTAAATATTAAATAAATAAAACAGTTATCTGAATATTTGTGACCCTCTCTGTGAAAACCCAGCTAAAGTATTTTTTTTGTGATTTACTGTTTTCTACATAAAATCCTCCTTCATATGGTAAAGAACATTCTGTGAAAATTCTACCTTTATATCTTTAATATTGACCGAGTAAGATCCTGTCAAAGATTGAAATTATAGTGAAATTAATGGTAGAAATCAAACTTTGATGCGTGTTATCTCATGATTAGGTTTTGAGACTTTAGCCTGGATTTCACAGAGAGGGTCACATTTTATTTTTGTAATTTTTATTAAAATAGAATACATTTTATTTCAAAATGCAATACTTTAATAGTAATTAAATATGCAACTGAATATATAATTTAAATAATTACACAAAAATCTATATAAAATTTAATTAGATTTATTTTAGTATATATAAATTAAATACAAATTTCGACAGGTGGCATTGTGTTATCATTGATATATTGTAATAGTTTCAATTAATATATTAAATAAGATTTTATTTTCTTTTTTTTACTATAATTTTGAAGTTGTATTAATTTTGTTTAGTTTTTGTCATTTATATTACTTTTTTAAGTTTATATGGTTTTTATTCAATTCAATTGATTGGTTTTAGTTTATTTAGTTTTATTTTAGTACTTCAAGTTGAACTAAAGTTGAACTTTTTTTAAATATTTTATTTTAAGTTACAAATATTTTTTATGGTTAATAATTTTAGTTAAAACCCTGTTTGAAACACGTATTATTAATATCATCTTATGTTCATGGAAAAATATCCTCAATGATATATGATAATGTTTATGAGTAATTAATACCAAAAAAAATAAATGTATAAAAAACTTTTTTGATTAAAGTCCACACTTACAGAATCTATTTGAATTCTAGTTCATTTTTACTTCCTTAATTTAATATTTGAATCATAATTCTGTATACTTTTTGCTACCTCAAATTCAATCTGAATGGTGCACAGCGCTGGTCACTAGGCAATTTTCTCAGTAAACTTTAATCACAAAGAATGCACATGCTACTTGAGATTATGAGTGATAAAACAAAGATATGACATGAAAAACTGATTTTATTCACTTCAAAAACAAGTCAGCCTGACCCTCCCTTCCTCGAAAATCTTGTTTGCCTCTTTGTTTTTCTCTCTCCTCATCTGACCTTTCTTATGTTTTCACATACTCAGCAGCATCTCTTCCATTCAGAATGCTGCCCTAAACATTCTCTAATATTCAAACTCACAATGACATGTTGATGTGTGTGAGTCAGCAGAGAGCGCTGGGTGTCCTGCCTCCTGGAGCTCCTGTCGTGCTCCAACACCTCTCCTCTGGACTTGTTGCAGAGAAACATCAAACGCCGCACCGTGCCACAGCAGAACGCAAACTCTTCTGAGGCCTCTATTAATAAACCAGAAATCATTCATTTTTAATTATATCCTGAAATGTAATGTGTGTCTGTTTGAGAGCTCTATAAGAAAAGGAACTTGAGGATTGTTTACATTCTTTTGTGCTATTTGAGTCACTACTTCATGGCCCATTACATACCTCATATGAGGCATTCGTTTGGGTCATCATGAAAACTGATACAGCAAATAAAACTTTAGGACTGAAACTGAACCTTCTTGGGTCAGGATTTGTGGTTGTGAGATTGATTGAATGCACATTTGACCTGCTGAATGGAATTATGCATAATATGTGTACACACACACACACACACACACACACACACACACACACACACACACACACACACACACACACACACACACACACACACACACACACACACACACACACACACACACACACACACACACACACACACACACACACACACACACACACACACACACCGTTTTCTTTCTTTTTTATTTATTTAATTATTTTCTGCCTGCATCATATTTGCTGAATGAAATCCAGAACTTGTTTCTTACCAATTTTGATGCACTGATTCCAAAAATAGTGTCTGTTTTGCGCATGTCACACTTTCTCTCAAAATATGATGTGCATTTCATAGAAATTTTCATGTAAAAAAAAATTTGTAAGATGAAGAAATCAGAAAAATGCCACAAAGGGATGATTGCTATCTTCCTCTGTATCAGGTTACTTGTTTTTAATAATTATTATTATGCTCAGACAACAGGTATGAATTATTCTACAGACATTATTATTTTGTTATGAAAACAAGATTAGAATGGCCAGGGACAGAAAAAAAGCAAACATGAGCCAGATGTTTTCATCTACATCTGTGGGTAATTTTGCAGGTTTTTATTAATATTATTCATATTATTTTGTTGCTGTAACCTGAAACAAAGATGTTCTCAACTTCCAAAAACTTGAAAACTGAGAAATGACTAAAGAAGTATCTCCTCTGTTGTCAAACTGGTCAATTTGGACACACTTTGAAATTCGAAACAAATGTCACCTTCCTGTTCCCCTTGTTTGCTTAAGCCTGGATGGAAGAGTGCTCAATAAGGGCTTATGTGCTCTAGAAGTTTAAAGTCATGTTTATCTCCGAGGGGTGTATTGATATGTGTTTTAGGCGAGTGGAATTCTGGGAACACAGGAGAGAAAGACAGCTGGTTTAGCGATGTGTGCTGTGCAGTGTACAGGTGTCCCGTGATGACCTGTCGCTTTAAGCAGCCTATCCTGTGATGAGTGATTTGTCACCTGAGAAGAACTGATTAGACCAGGGGTCTTCAACGTTTTTCAGGGTAAGGACCCCTTAGGCGACAGAAACATGGAGCAGGGACCCCCAATACAAAGTGTGTCAAGCAGAGCTACATATAAAGCATACAGTCTTCGATAGAAACTAATCATATTATGATTAAGAATAAATGATATTATGTTATACTGTATGTATATTATGTTAAACATATTATGCAGAACTATGCACATTAATATTGTTGCACATGCATCACTGCCTGTATATTACATTTTATTGTTAAAATTGAGATTTATGCATAAAAACAACATGTTTAGATAAAAGTCAGATGGTCATTTATATTTATCTGAACTTCAGCTATAAGTTTATTAAAAATTCAAACTTGAGATTTTAGGCTTACTTTGGACAAATAAATATTTACTTAAACTTTAGCTTCAAGCTTACTAAAACTTAATATTTTAATTTTTTACTGTGGGATAGAGCAGCAGCTCCGTGACAAGAGTGAGACATTTAAGATGATTTACAAGGCGTTACTTTTACAAATAATTGAAATGGAATTAAAAAAGTATGTTGATACGAATATTTTTTTTTAGCAATCTTATTAGCCTGCATTTAGATGTAGTATCTGTGCGTATCTATTTTGGCATGCCACATTTTTGTCCTGTGCTATTATCATGTCTATTGCAGCTTCAAAGTGAATCACGCATTTAGATGTCACTTCCAAAACTCTGCAGCGTGTAGTTGACCATTGGTCCTCTTAGCAGCATGAAAACCAATAATTTTATTCAACGGATTACAGCTAGGCCTAAATATAGCCTCGAGAGTGCGAAGGGCCGATCACTTTACAATCACTAAAAAGCTGTCACTCATCTCAGTTCGGGATCTCAGAACGTTCCATTAAAATCAATAAAGTTGTCTACACTGTATAATGAATCTCTTACTTACGTCGTGTCGTTCTTTGTTAATCAGAGCGGATTCAAGAGAGTGAGCATAACTCATCACCGAACAGATACTCCGGCATTTTGAGCGGTGAGTGATGAGTGTTTGCTGAATAGCCAATAGGCTAATATGTGACCCGTGCTGGCAAAATTAGCAAATTTTCAAAAATGACTGAGCTACAGCCGTTTGAAGGAGATACAGTCAGTAGCTGATTTTGAGAAAGTCGAGTTGAAGTTTTCTGAAGATTTTAAGCAAAATCACCAAGAAACGTTGCATATTTTCCTCATTCTTTTCTTAATAATAATTACTATATTATTAATCACAATATAGCATTTTTTTACTTTATCTTTTGTTATTAAAAGTAAGAACAAAGAGGCAAATAAACAATAGTTTAATCAAGAACAGCAAGTGATTCTGTCTTTTCTTTTAATGGTTGATTAACATTGAGACAGATATCTTAAGACCTATTGTAATGCATGGATCTAATATAATGTTACACATCAGATTTCTGACCAACCATTAACTAAACATTTATGTAAGACATAACAGATTTTGTGTGAATCTCACCAAGACATATTTTGCAATAATAGCCTAGCTAGCCTACTTTATCGGAGATCGGGCTTCGCAAATGTTAGTCAGCACGTTTGTTTTGTTTTCATCAGCATGGGTTTGAAAATCATATTTCACTAGTTTGGACTCATGTCATCGAGAATTGATATGAATATTCACAAAGCTGGAATGCTGCGCTTTGTAATAGAGCTAACTTGAGAAGCAGCAGCAGTCGTCCAGAAGTGAGCAGAGAAAAAGATAGCCTACTCCTCTCAGAAAACGTACAAATAAAGATGATTTTAGAATGACTATTTGGAGCATTGGGATCACTAGAAGAGGGCTTAACTCATTTTTGTGAAAACCTCAAATTCGACCAAAACTATTTTTCAGTTCTTGTGCCTGTAGCTGAAAATTATTGCGCATTATTTTGCTAGCACGGGTCACATATTATAGTATCAACTAGGAGTGCTCTTGCTTTCGTTTCGTGGTGCTTATATTTAAAATTGACTTTCCAATGTTTTTTACCCATAATTAAATTTTTGTAACAAAAAATTATTTGTGATCAAACATTAATTGTCGGACCCCTGGGGGTCGCGGACCCCGGTTGAAGACCGCTGTATTAGACCATGAAAAACAGCTCTACAATAGCTCACATTTGGATAGATAGTCATCCCCTGGTGGAAGCAGCCAATTTCATGAAGTTAATATTTATTTGGTTATATACAGTAACCGTTTATTATTAAGCTGTTTATTGTGTAGTTTTGAATAGAGAATATTTTTGAGTATGAATTTTCATGGCAATCGATAACTGAGACACAAGATGGCGACATTTGGTTTTGTATGAAACGAAAAGCCCGCGAAGTTGTATGAGGCAAGTGACGTGATATAGCGAATATAGCGCCGCTGCCGTGTGGCAGCTTTACGACCTTTGCGACAGACGACAGCAAATATTAGCGGTAATTATTTTCAGTAATGTATTTTTATCTGAAAGTTTATTTAAAGCTGAAGGTTTGCACGTCCAGAGCGCAGGCGCCACAGCATGCTTGGCAGACAGCTATGAAGTTTGTTTGTTTGCTCATTAGTGTGTCATCTTGGCCAAGGGGTCACTCACTCTAATTTCTGAAAACAGCTGAATTTATCCCATTCGGTCTCATTCCTGCATTAAGAGCCTCAGATACCTCTCAAATTCACCAGAGTATATCTAAATGAAAGGACAGCCCATGATCTGCAGTTGATTCTTTTTCTTCTTCACTCTAGGCCTATAAATAAATGGTTGTAGCTAGTTATTTAGCCTATGGATCTAACGTTATATTCAGATTTTTCAATTATTTATGTAAAAAATGAAAGAAACCCCATCATGAATGAATCATCTGAATGAATTTATTAATTCATTTGTAGAATGTAGAGACATGTGTACAATTTTTGCTTCATAAATTGTTCATAAGCTTGAAAAATATTCCATGCACAATAAACCATACACAAAAGAATACAAAAACAAACAAATAAATAATCAACTGAGATGCTCAAAAAAAATAAAAACTGATGTAATTAGAGTGAGTGCTGTTGAACATACTCTGAAATTATATTTCCTAACCATGTCATTATCAGCAAAGGCATGATCACTTATTGCAACGGAAAGCGTGTTAATGCTGATGTGTCGAACCCCTTCCCCAAAATAACATTCAGTCTGTCCTTTTTTATTATGTTTTATGCCTCTGTATCTATACACATACCCTGTCTGTGTCAATGAAATATTAATATCATTCTGAGTAACAAATATTCAGATATAAAAAATACAAATATTGATTTCGGTAAAAAGAAGCATGCCCAATGGCACAAGAGAAAGTTCATGCAAAGAGAACCGTATATATGAATCTATACATGACGCCAAACAAATAGACAGTCATAGAAAAGACGCAATAAATCAAACAAGAAGTACTCCTTCTCATTTTCCCTCCATTGCTGATTCTTCGGATCTTCCTTGCAGCGTTGAGTGGCTTTGTTGGCTATAAAATATATTTTGGGCATATGATCAGTCAAGGATTGAAAATGGAATGGATGTAGATGTGGAGGAAGTGAATAAAACATGTAATCAATCTTCCCTCGATTACATACATCATCCCATTTCCATGCAAGATATAAATGTAGCTTATTTCTCTGGAAAGACAGTCAAGTCGTGCGGCAGGTGCTGAACTGGACAGCTCCCTTGAACGAGCAGCTCGTGATAGATTCCTATGAAACGAGGGGCTTCTGTTTGTTGATGTCGTGATGAAATCTCACACCCAGAACCATGGGCGTCTACAAGACGAGGGGCTAAATGATCAGAAATCTTGCAGCGGTTTGGGATGGGTTTCAGTTGGAGAATTGCCAGCATCTTCATTTCTCGCTATTTTAACCCACTGTTCAGAGTGGCTATTCATCCTTCGTCCTGTACTCGTACACTGAATCATCATCTTCACCTCTCGTTCACATGCACAAGTGCTTCAAACTGGTGATTAAAAGAAAAGGTTGACAAAGTATAATCGCTTTACACGCCGGGAGATGACTTGTCTGTCATCCCTTTGAGGACTTCGTCTATTTGGTCGTCTTCAATGACCACTGTGGAGAGAGGACAGAGATGTTTAGTGAGAGCCTTCAAACAGTATGCATGAATGCAAGAAAAGCAGCATTTATCTATTTGTGTCAGCAGGAAAATGTGCTATTTAGAGCTGTCTTTAACTATGTACACTATCTCAAATAATTTTAATGGAAAAACAATGCTATAAAAACAAAATACTGTAACTGGTTAACTGTAGGTTCCATCATCATATAGCCTACATTGGAAAATATTTCAACTAGAAATATACATTTACTGTAAAATATTGTAAAAATAAAATGCAGAAGTAAAAAAACACTATGAATTACCATATAATTTACAGTGAAAATTATAATGCATTTAATAAGACAATATATTTATGTTTACTGTAAAGTATTATTAAATAGTTTTTGTATAAATTCATATAGCATATTTATAGTCACAAACAGTAAAAGGGCATGCTCCTTCAGATCTGATTTTCTTTATATTTTAAATCACATATTTGATTTTCTTCACATTTATTCCCTCGTATTCATATTTATGCTTTTTATTTTGCATTACTTTAGTCTCATGTGTTTCTCTGATGTTAATTTATGTTTTGTGTGTGTGACTTTGTGCTCCATTTGTCATGTTTATTATCCATTATTAGGTAAGTAGTTATATTAACTCGCTACTTACCGTGTTTTGCCCTGCCAATCTGCCCGAGTTTCGGTGGCCTCTTGGACTGTGATGTTCCGAAGAACGAGTTCGTGTCTTGCAGTCGACAGCTGAAGGAGAGCTGACTGACATCACTGTCCGCCCCGTAGCCGTTCATCTTCCCCTCGTTGTATGGCAGCACTTCGGACATGGCTATACTCAAGTTCCCAGCTAAGGTCGTGGGGAAAAGCGAGTATTATTTGCAGGTAGTTTTCGATGACTACTTCTTTTTACTCAGTGTCGGTAGATCCAGTCCAGCTAAGACCCTGGAATAACTATGTGCAGGTCCAGTCGTGCTGCTCTCCTCACCGAACCGGACCGGAGAGAGGAGGGATGCGTCCGCCTGCGGATGAGCTCTTGTGAGAAATACTGGGAGATCCCGAGACCATAAAGGAAACCCAAGTCATTCGTCCGGGTTTGAAGGGGGAGGGAGTAGAAGGAGAAATAAATAAATAAAGAAGCGCGAGAGAAAGACAGTAGCTGAACAATAGCTTACAATAGTAAGACGTTTAACTAGGAATTAAACTAGTACCTATTTTACTAGTAGGACTCTATTACTAGAAAGTTATTAATTATAGTGTAGTATTTCATTGTATACGCCAATATAAACGAGTCACCAGTTTTTATTCCTTATTCCGCATCCCCATTTCAAGTAGCTTGGTAACAATTGCAAATTTGTGGTTCAGATGACTATTTATTTTGATGGCACCCAGTTTTACAAACTAGTAGCCATTCATCAGTTCTTGGTAGCCTTTAAGTACTTAGTAAAGTAACAAGAATTTGACTAAATTAAAATAAAGGTTATACAAATAATTTTGACAACGTAACCAGATATAGCAGTGCTTATTTATTAATTTATTTAAATGAACAGTGAATTCAGACCTCACTGACCCCAAATTGTATGCTAAAGCACTGAGTAAATATGGCTAAACATGTAAAAAGCTTTTGCTAATCCTGGCCTTGCTCGGTTGTCTCCTAGTTAAAAACCTTGAGTTATCTTTTGGCTCCCTCTGCTGGGTATTTCAAAGACATCCTAGAACTTTTATAGTAGTAGGCCAATGCTAAAAAACAGTAATGAAAACACGACAATCCACCTCTCTTTTACAATCCAACCATGTCAGCCACCACTGACAGCTTCCAACAGATCTGACTTTTGCCTTACAGACTCAAGGTCTTTGGAAGCACATTCTGTTTTGTTGACAGGTGGTCTGCTATAGGATCACTACTGGAATGTAGTTGATCCATTTTTAGACTAGCCATGTGGACAAAAGTGGAGAGCGGAGCAGTTGGCATCTCACGGCTGATGAGGAGTGGTTTGGGTCGACTTCTTGGTTGAGAAGAACGAGTGTTGGGAAGATGACATATAGGCCTATATTTCTTGACCACCTCGCTCGCTCATTTTAGGCTATTGAATATTGTTGAGCACCCCCTAGAGTCAACATTGGAGATTATATGTGTGCTTTTTTCCTCTCTGGATTGATTCCACACCTGTCTGTGTCAGTCAAGGGTAAAGCTGTGCTGAAAAGCCCTAGACGGGCACGACAATAACAGTAATAGGAAGTCATACCACGGCACGACATGATGAGAAGCTTTCTTCATCTGTTAACGGTGTCCTTGTTTTTCTTCTTTCTCCAAGGTAGGACAAGCTAAATTAATATTTAAAATGTGGTATTTTATGACCCTTAATCTGTCAGCTGTTGTTGTTTTGTCATGTTTATATAGTAACACAACTACTAAATGGTAAGTTATAGCACTTAAACTAAAGACTGAATGCGTTATATAAAATATTGTTATTGAATCAGTAGATGATCATTGTTATGTTTTTATGAGTTGCATACCACAATGATTTTGTTTTTGTTAGAGAACTATATCCACATAGCTATTTTCTTAGTAAAAATGTGGTAAATACATATATTTGATAAAACTTTCTGAAGGGTGAAGATGTGTTTGTTAACAATACAATAAGGGATTCTGAGAAAGAGCGTATTTTATCATTAAAAAATCATCAACAACTCGTAGGCCTGACTTTCAACATGTTTTACAGAATGTTGGGGCCGGAACGAAGAGGAACGCCTCATCAACTACCTTTTTAAGGAGCGCGGCTACAACAAAGAGCTTCGTCCGGTCCAAAATAAAGATGATACTGTAGATATTTACCTGGCGCTGACACTTTCCAATCTTATTTCCTTGGTGAGTACATAATATTGCCTCTATAAGCAGTTGTTGTACACAGAGCAGAGAAAATACAAACCAGACATATTAGTATGTGCTATTTCATATACTGTGATATAGGTAAAATAAATATAATTTAATACTGTGCACGTGTGTCTAACAAAGGCATTTTTCCATGACAGAAAGAAGTTGATGAAACATTACTAACAAATGTATGGATGGAGCATGTAAGTACGGTATTTTAATTGTTCCATTGTGCCATATATATATATATATATATATGTATGTTTTTGCTAATATAATTCTCTCTTGTTTTCTTAAGGGCTGGACTGATTATAGACTTGAGTGGAATGAAACAGAGTTTGATAACGTTCCTGTCCTGCGCCTGCCACCGAGTATGGTGTGGTTACCAGAAATTGTTCTTGAAAACAAGTAGGCTGCCTTTCTCTGTCATGTTTTAATCCTCATAGCGCTGTATTTTACATTAATTCTTGATTTCATGGTTCTTTAAAACAGCAATGATGCCCAGTTCCAGGTGGCCTATTACTGCAACGTGTTGATCTATCCCAGTGGATATGTGTACTGGTTGCCTCCAGCTATATTTCGAAGCTCCTGCTCTATTAACGTCAACTTCTTCCCTTTTGATTGGCAGAACTGCTCACTAAAGTTCAGGTATGTTTTTTATGTCTATACAAATTATTAAATGCTATATGAATTGCTTCATGCATTTTAATTGCCTAATGACCCCCACAACACTTATTCGGTCTCATCAGCTCATTAACTTACAACGCTAAAGAAATTAGCTTACATCTGAAAGAGGAGCAGGACGAGAATGGAAAGTCCTACAAGGTGGAATGGATCATTATTGATCCTGAGGGATTCACAGGTGAGAACTGACACAAAGATATTTCTCTTTTTCTATTGTTTCGTCTATAAACACAATCTATCTCTGGATCCACTCTTGCAGAAAATGGCGAGTGGGAAATTGTTCACATGCCTGCCAGGAGAAACACTTATAAAAACATCCCAATGGAAAGCAACAAGCACCAGGATATCACCTTTTACCTCGTCATTATACGTAAACCTCTGTTCTACATTGTGAATATAATCATTCCCTGCGTACTCATCTCTTTCCTGGCCTCACTCGTCTACTACCTGCCTGCAGACAGTGAGTGATCCTGCCGTTTATGGTATTTTAAAGCTCATAACCCCATATTGTCACAGTATGACAGAAAGACAATGACAAGGGTATTGAAATAAGCAGTCAATGGGTTTGTTAAATATATCAGAATACATGTATGTTTGTTACATATATTCAAATCCACATATGTCACAAAACGGTATGTCTTAGCATCTTTTTCCTGTTTCAGGTGGTGAGAAGATGACATTGTCCATCTCTGTGCTGCTGGCTCAGTCTGTGTTTCTGCTGCTGATTTCACAGCGTCTGCCTGAGACGTCTATGGCAGTTCCCTTAATTGTGAAGTATGCCAATATCAGATATATTGCATGAGAATGTTTCAATATCACTAATA
Organism: Ptychobarbus kaznakovi; assembly: GCA_027422405.1. Taxonomy (NCBI): domain Eukaryota; kingdom Metazoa; phylum Chordata; class Actinopteri; order Cypriniformes; family Cyprinidae; genus Ptychobarbus; species Ptychobarbus kaznakovi. The sequence continues at coordinate 6,261,897 of CM049814.1, forward strand.
TAGTATAAATTCAAAAAGCTATTGATGACGATACTAAAGTATTGACATACTGCATAAAAGTAAATTATGTTTTTTTTAAGAAGCAACAGTAAAACAGCAATAAAATGAATGTTTTTTAATTTGACAGGTATCTGATGTTTATCATGGTACTGGTCACTGTGGTGGTGTTGAATTGCGTAATTGTGCTCAACTTGCATTTTCGGACCCCCAGCACCCACGTTATGACTGAATGGACTAAAGAGGTCAGGCCCTCTCTTGTCTGGCCGATAATCAATTTATTTTTTTGTATTTGAACCTATCTGATAATCTAATGCATTACAAACATTGTCCAAAAATTTTTTTTTTATTGAGGGTGTGTAATGGTAGCAGCATATGCATATACATGCATTGAAAATTATTTTAATTTCATGTTCAATATTAACAGTCTATAGTATTTTGTCTAAATACTGTAAATAAAAATAAAACAAGCCAAATCAAGTATTTTAAATACTTGAAATCAATTTTCATCTCGCACAATTATGTACAGTATGAAAAACGGGATTGAGATTTATTTGATATAAATATATTATTTATACATTTATTTAGTTTTACTTATGCATTTACCAGATGATTTTATCAAAAGTGACTTATAAAAAGGAAGAAAAATCTATTTATTGATTTATTTTTATTTATTATGCATTTAGCAGATGCTTTTATCCAAAGTGACTTATAAACATGAAACAAAAGCAATTTGTCAATGAAAATTTGCTGAAAATTTACTCCCCCAGGATGTCCAAAATGTAGATGTATCAAACATTAGAATTACATCACTCGCTCACCAATGAATCCTCTGCAATGAATGGTTGCCATCAGAATGAGTCCGAATGGCTGATAAAAACATAATAATCCATACGAAATCCACACAAATCCATCTTTTTACCTTCTTTGTTTCCTTCTAAAAATCCTATATCCATAACTGCTTTCTCCAGTGAAAAGTTGTCTTGTCTGAATCAGGAGAGAAATATGCACAGATCGAGCACCGTTTAAAAGCGAAAACAGTCCAAAACAGTTCTAAAAAATGTTGGTGGATTTTTTGGTAAAAGAAGAATAAACTTTTTTCATGAGGGAAAGCATCATTAGGGATTTTGGAACAGTTTAAATTTAAAACGCCTTAATGATGAATGTGTTTCTTACAACACATGGCTTTTTACTTAACAAGACTTGATGGACTGAAGTCTTGTGGATCCCTTTTGTGATTATTGTAATGTTTTTATCATTTTTATATATTTAGATGTTTAGACTCTCATTCTGACAGCACCCAATCATTGCAGAGGATCCACTGGTCAGCAAGTGATGTAATGCAAAATTTCTCCAAATCTGTTCTAACGAAAGAAAAAAAATTTCAGCTACATTTTGGGTGACCTGAGGGCGAGTACATTTTCAGCAAATTTCCATTTGCACTATTTCTTTAACGACTGCTCAACTTGTCTGCTACAGTTCTTTTTGGAGAAACTGCCTCGGCTTCTGCACATGTCCCGTCCAGACGATGACAAACCCAGCCTGGAGGGGGCGTTGCCAACGGCGTTCCAGCTCACTGGGGTACATCGCCCAGGCCGAGGAGTACTATAGTGTTAAATCACGCAGCGAACTGATGTTTGAGAAGCAGTCTGAGAGGCATGGCATGGCTGCTCGCCCCACTGCCAAAGCCAGTCAGTCCCACATGATCAGCATGACACTTTAAACTCACATTATGATCATATTTAAAGTGTTATCACAGTTTAATGCCATTAAAAGAGTAAATTCTTCACAGCGTACACATCCAGTAATGACTCAGATGTTTCGGAACAGCTGTACAACGAGATGAAACCAGCTGTGGAAGGAGCCAATTACATCGTTAAGCACATGCACGACAAAAATGACTATAACGAGGTAAGAAGACAATTAAATGCAGTAAACACTTTGCAGGAGATGATTTCCTCTTTTAACCCTGCAATGCCTTAAGACCTTTAAACCTATAGACAAAATGTCAAACTATTTAATAAATGTTTTAGCCTTTTTTGTGGAACTTATAATTTCACTTTGAGTTTCAAAAGATGAAATCAGATTCTCTCTCACACACACACACACACGCACGCACACGCACGTACACACACACACATACACACACACACACAACACACACACACACACATTTTTTTAATGCATACACAGTAAATTATATATAAATTTTTATTTTTTAAGTCAAATATTAATAATGGTTGTATATATAAAGAAATGCATATAATGATATAGTTGGTTGTATATATAAAGAAATGCATATAAATAATAATTTACACTATAATTGCATCTTATAAAATGATATTTCAATTTTAAGATATTTAATTTAATTGATTAATTTATTTTATTTAATGATGAATTCAATTACTAAACACATTTTCTAAATCAGGAAAAGGACAACTGGAGTGGGATTGCCAGGATAGTGGACCGACTCTGCTTCTATGTGGTGACTCCAGTTATGACGTTAGGAACCATCTGCATCTTCCTGATGGGCATCTACAACCAGCCACCAGTGCTGCCCTTCCAAGGAGACACTTTCACCTATAAAGAAGAAAACAAGCGCTTTTCATGACCTCTCTACACCACACCAGTGTGCTAAATGAAGAATGAATAATAGCTCCAGCACTCTCAGAAATGTCATAAAGGATATTCTGACAACGATGCAAAGCATGAATATAAATTACTCTCCATTTAGGTTGTTTATGCAGGCCTGATTACTAATATTATGTATGTGGTTTAATAAGTGTGCAGAATGAACCCCTTCTGCTGTGAGAAGGGGAATAAAATAATAATGCTTGCCTTTTCCCCCTGGGCAAAATTGTTATTTCAATGGGTAAATAATACAAGTTTTTCCTCAGAACTCAGATTGCAGAACAATCTCAGAGGGACATGTTCAGAACAGAAACAACCTAATCCATCGAGAGGATCCTGGACATGCAAGGAAAGTATAACCCACTGTTTTAAATTATAAATAGAGTTAAAAATGGAGCAGCTCACAAACCGGCTGCCTGTCTGTTATGCAATTATATAAATAAATCATAAATACTGCACTGCAATGTTTCACCACTAGGGTTTAGTATTGCACTCAAAATCTGTTCATCATGCTTCCCTTTCATAATTAACACTGTTGTGTTATTGAAGCACTTGAGCTATTATACAGCACCACATAGGAGAAGGAGAAAAGCGACTGGAGTGAAAAACATAGAGGTTTGATTATGCAGAGTGTAATAGACCGTAGTTGATTAATTTAACCTTTAGGTCTAAATCACATCCTATCAATGAAGTACATAAATCTCCCTTGGTGGTGAAAACAGTGAAGCAGACAGTAATAACAGGTTTTAAATGGAGAAAACTTGATTTTGTGTGCAAACCAACTCATGCAAAAGTTGCTGTCATGTTGCCAGGGTGTTACTACGTGGTTGCTAGGTGGTCACTTACTGGCCCCAGTCAAAAGAGCCCTCCTTCACTTTTTACCCCTTCTTTAAAACAAGTCTATGGATTTTTTGTGTGTATTTTGTGTGCCAGGTGAAAAAAACAATATTTGATTGCTTAGAAAAGTAATAACGACTGTCCTTGACGGTCCAATTTAGCACTCTCTTCTTATCAGTGCACACACAATCTTGTAATTTATGTAAGCCACTGCTTGGAGGCCTGATAAACTCAGACTGCCATTATCTTTTTTAACAGAACATGCAGAAAAGACTAAGCCTCAGATAGGAGGCCACACTGTCCTCTCTAGAGTGTCTTTGCCCCATTTAGATGAAATGAGGATTTTCCCGCCATTTCAGTCCAAGGCCCTTTCCTCCAGCTCAACCCTGGCTGAAGTTGTGAAATGAATAATTAATAGTCCACATGCTGTGGGTTATTAAGTGAAAATAACTCAGTGCTCTGTCTTGTCTGTTAAACGATCTAGAAGTTGGTAGTAACTTTGATCGATTGATTCTTAAAACACTTGTTACTGTGGTTCACACAAATTGGTCTTGAGATTGGATTTGAAATCTAAACTGGAGATTAATCCAAAGTTGTTGATGGTGGGGGGGCTGAAAAATTGATCTATATCCCACCACAGGGACCCCAGCTCCTCTAGACATTTGTCCATTGGTCTTGATAGAATGGCTTAAAGGCCTACAATCGCTCTATTGGAGAGTGTTTGTTTAGCTTTGTGGAAACGGCCATCCATCAGCCGAGCGGTTATGCTATTATAGCAAGAGAAAGAGAGAGAAAGCTCAGACCAGCAAGACCAATAGCTTCAGCAAGGCTTATTAAACAGGCATTGTGACTACTGAACCAAAGTGATCTATCAATCTTTAGTTGAGCAACAACAATTTAAAGAAGCATCATGTATAGCCTACTAAAAGCAGAAATGTAAAGCTCATCTTTTTAAGGTCTTTTATGAATTCTTCCATTTTAGAGTAGTAATTATTTTCGATTAGTCTGAATCATTTTGGTGGGAATGCACCTATCACTTGTTTGCCTTGCAGCCACTATAAAAAGCCAAAAAAGAAGAAGTCTGAATCATTAGGGCAGTTCACTCACGGACTGAATCGTTTGGACTTGGAGCATTTGTCACTTAATAAACCTCAGAACACAGATAACAAACAGCGATGGATTAAATGAATATTCATCTGACAATCGGTTGAAACAAATCTGAAAACCGTCCTAACGTTTGCCAGTGTTCTGTCGATTTGTCCTACCTTGTCAGATTTTCCTACCGTAGCACAAAATGATAGCTATATATATATCGATCCATCCTACCTCATCGAAGAATCCCACTGAGGATTTCTGCTTCGCGCCTGTGAGTACTTAAAAAAATTCAGTGCAACTTTGCCGAAGATTCTTATTAGGCAATGGTATAGGCTTTTTACAGTGCCAAGAACATCATCATATTGTCCTACCATATCAGAAATATTTATCCCAGTAAGAACTCTTATTTTTTGTTTGTTGCTTACTGTGGATACATTTTCTGTAGTAACTGGCAGCATGACAGTTAGTATACTGACCCTTTATTTAACACCATGCTAGCTAAAGGGATTTCTGGCTTAAAGGGAACAAGTATCATACTTGGCATCAAGATACCTGTGTGTCCTATGTATAAGCTCAGAAGTTGCTTACTTGAAGTATGCAACCTCTCAGCTTGTTCTCAGAACACACAGGTATCTTGGTGCCACGCAAACATATTCCACCCAGCTGTGTTTATTATGGACAAGCAGCCCTGTGGCAGCTGTCAGACAGCACTGCTTAACCCACTTCATTTTCCAAAACAGCATACGCTCTCTTTTTTTTGCCATTTGAGAAGAGTAGGAGCAGCATGGATGGGGGAATAAATTTAACGTCTCCACAACATCTAGGCCGGCAGGAAATAAAGAAACCCTAGTTCCTCCCACTCAAAAGCAGCAATGCGTTCTGAAGCCGATCCCCCCTCCATCCATCTGGAGGTGTTTGTTTACCACCCTGTTTGCACAGCAAAAACAGCATAAGGAAGCAGAGCTGACAGAACCTTTCTATCTGACGTCCCATTGCCTCATGGGAAGCAGTGCTTTCCCTGCTTTTCATTGCACTTATCCCAGAACAAAGGACAAGCTTTTCTTTTGTATCTAAAACTATCCAGATCTCACTCTAAGCATGTGATTATTACAAGAGCACAACTCATATATGCATGTATTTATAAACCTTTATGCTATATGGAATAAGACAGAAGCTTGATAAAGCTTGAGCTGCTTAGAAAAGGACTGCAAAAAGCTCATGTGGATGGACTCAAATGGATCCCAGATGAAAGGGGTCATGCAATGTGAAAAAGATCATTTTCAAAAGCAGTTGCGGCAACACACGGCTCTCCTAAAAGAGCACACTTAGGGGACAAATATGAAATCAGACGCTAAAAAGCCCATGAGCTGGACTGTGCTGCAAATTAATCTGACAGCTCCAGTGGATGGCCCCGTGTGAGCATGCATGTTTCCCTGCCCACTGATCTCTATGGGTGGTTAAGATCTGATCATGTTCATGGGATGCTCCTGATCTCTGCCTGTTGATATCATGCTCTGCTGGCTGAAGCTGGGATGAGTCCAGCCTCATGGCTCCATCTGCTCTGGTTCTGAAGAAAGGATGAGTTGGAACAAAATCAATAGGCAGCCAAGATGAAGGCCAGGGATGATGGTGAACTGGCGAAACTGTCCATGTTGGATGAGTTTGCTAGACCACTTCAATTATATAGAACACTTAAAAAGTTTTGTTCAGCATATCACAAAAACCTAAAAAACACAAAAATGCAAAACAGAAATGTTCATGACAAAGTGTTTAATTTATTATATCTGCGTTTCAGTGAACCAGTTAAAGATGTAATCCCTGAGGCAAATAAATATTTTTCTACTTTACACACGGCTGTCAACAATAATAAACCACATTAAACAAAGTTTTTGTATCTTCTTGCTATGCTAAAAACATATATTTATTTGGGGGCTCTTTCTGTGAATAATAGATGCTGTAGCTGTTTACTTTAACATTAGGAATATGATTTGGAGTTTAATTTTCAGATATTTTTTTCAGTATAGTCCTATGTTAAATTAAAATGCCTTCAGCCAAATGGCTCTGTTTATAAATCATACGTATGTTGTAAATAGTAGTTTTATATTTTAGTTTCAAAAACCTAGTTTCTTTTGAAATTCAGGGGTATTTTTCTTTATATTTTAGGGCCAGGGCCAACATTTCAACCTAAAACAATAGTTAGAATAATGTTTTTGCTGTTTCATGAAAGCTTGTTTTGTGTTCCACAGTTGTGTTTTGAAAGGTTCCAAACGAGAAAACTTACCAATCTATTTTCACCAAACTTTTAAATGAAATGCATATATTTAACGTATTCACAAAAATGTTAATGTTTAATAGCTTTTTAAGACTGCAAGGTATGTTCTTGACTTTCAGAAATAAACCTACCCTGAGAAGTAAAATGTCTGACAACTAGCACCGATTGACCTCTCATTTATGAATCTTTGAGTTATTCCTGTCACTCTTATGGTTTATGCTACCATAATCCTCCATAATTTTGGTCTAGACCATAACATTAGCCACACATAGTCCCAAGTGGCCAAGTCTCATGCAAATATAGCCCCTCTGTGTGCATCATTACATATTCCAGACAAATACTTTGCGTTCACTGCTTTTACAGAGTTTCTGAAGCAGGGCGAACCAGCGTGCCCTCATTAAAACTGAATACGGCCGAAAGCCTTTTATCCTCGTGGGAAATAAACCGAGCGCGCGAGTCAAATTCACTTTGCCGCACCACCCACAGGAGGAGCGCGCGCCCAATTGAATCAACGCTCGCCGCCGCTTTTGGAAGCGACGTTCACTTGAGTCCCCGTGGGTACACCGCTCATTTCTCTCTGTCTTACTCTACTAGTCCACATCTGAAAGGTACATACTCCTAAAGAGGAGAAGAAAACGGGAGGGGAAGGGAGAAACAGGAGAGACTGCAGTTGGTGCATGGCATGAAGACGCGACTGTTGGGGACCCGGCTGAGCATGGCACATTATGCCAGGATCTGAACTGAAACGGGGACCGGGTTTGGGCTCTTAGATATGGGTGTTATAATAATAAAAAACCCTTGAGTTTGCAGGAGCAAATGGTTAGGAATGTGCTTGATGTCGTTCGGTGTGACGCTTTTGGATGCGCAATTCTGGATGGGATGAAATCGCGTAAATCTAGGCGCTTAACGTGAGACCACCGATCTGAGCTCCCCAGAGCTGCGTTAAACCACATCTTCTGCACCTCGCAGCCGTGCTGAGGGGACAACCACAGAAAGTTTCGCGATGGCTCTCGTCATGGAACCTGTTAGTAAATGGAGCCCCAGTCAAGTTGTGGACTGGATGAAAGGTACGTGATGCGTTTTGCTCCCTAAACCCGCAAAGTCGTTCTAATCGAATGGCGCAGTAGTCAAGAAAAACAGATGATTTGATATGTCAGATCATTTTTGTTCTAGTTGGGCATTCTTGATGTCTTTTTCCCAAGCAGTGAAGCGTACAGGTGTCTGATGTTAATGATGACAATCAGGGTGTGTGAATGTGTTGGAGTCTGACCCTCAATGCAACGACTTGAGGGAAGTCAAAAAGTCTTAAAAGTCAGCATTCCTTTACTTGTAACTATTTATAAGTTTGTGATTCAATTATAGTTTCCAGAAAGCGTTCAGTATCCACAAATGTTATTTTACAAGTTACTCGGAAAGCACTATATAGCCGCTAGCGCGTTTGGCCGAGGAGGTAACCATAGCAACAGTTCGCTGCTAGAGTGCTTTCCGTTATGGGATGTTACGACAAAACACGATTAATGTAATTATTTCTTTCTTTATCATTGATTTTCACAAATGTATACGCTTTTTGTTTCAAATGTCTTTAAGATAGTTGACGGTTAGCAAGGAACGTCAACAGAAAATGACTGACTGAAATTCCTTTAAAAACTCAACCGCTCAATCAATACATATCAATTCGCATAATTCAGCCAATAAAATATATTTAGCGACTTATCTACAATCATGAGAATTTAACTTTTTTGGCACTTAAAGGAGCTTTCACTCCGAATCGCTCTACACTAGCAGTAATGAGAATGCTAGTCACAGAACACCAAACACCACCGTTATCGTTATTAGATGATTTTATGGGGTTCTTTAAATGTGATGTGAAGGAGCTTCCTCATGTATAGCTGAAGAAGAGAAGCAGGATCTTTGATGCGCGGAGGCGGAGGGGGCAATTACGCACCTTCTCTGCTCTCGTGGGCGTGGGCGGCGTGTCCAGATTCGTCATCACAATAACAAATCGAGCAGTGAGTTATCGAGGTTGTATGACAGGATTCGAGCGCGTCCCAGTGGGATAATGATTCACAGATCTGTGATATAAGGCTTGTTATCAGATAGCAGACATAAAATTGTTCTTCATATCATGTCTCCGAGCGAATATGTAATTACGAAGTAGAAATATGCGAGAATTGCATTAGGTTTTATGCATTAGCAAATAATGAAGGTTATGAAAGCAGCATATTGTGCTATTTTATTATTTTTTTACGCCGGTTCACTGGAAACCTTGGATGAACTAGGCCTACTATAGACTTTGGGGAGTAACATCACCCAATATTCATATTACCGACACAGAGTTTGTTTCTAAAATGAGTACATTTGGTCCCCCAATCCTGGATATGTGGTCAACGCTTTAATCCTCTCATTAAATGATGGACTTCTGCATGTGCATGTGTACCAGAATTATGGAGTGTTTGTGTTCTTGTCATTTGTGCCTGAGCATCTGTGAGAAACAGCCGAGAGAGTAACCAGAGCAGGACTTGTAAAGAAGGGATATTTCTCAGTTTTTATTCAAATTGCTGTGTGCACCTCATTAAGGTACTGTAATTACATTCATTGTTGCGCTCTCTATCAATTTGTCTTATCATTCATCCATTCAGACTTGTACTTATTAGCTATAATATCTACCCTAGACCCATTAGCGGCTTGATACTGACCCTCGTTTACTGTCCCAATTACAAGCACATAACCTGCAAAAGATAGAGCTGCAGTATTTTACTTGCTTGTGAAGAGCAGATTAATTTAATAGCGCAGCTAACGCAGCTTACAAAGAGACCGGATGTAGCTGAATCAATCTGGTTCAGGCTGAATTGAAGTGGAGGCTTATGTGTGTGTGTTGGAGGGGTACATATATGTACATGAGCTTTAGGTCAAACTACATCTGTGACTTATAGCAAAGCTATTTTTCAGATTGTGACTCAGAGAGTCAGTGAGTGTTTTGATCGATGCCTGTACATGCTGCGCACACCCCCAGGCCTACACATTACACTCAGCACACCCCCTCTATAGCCCTCTAATGCCATTATTAAAGTCTTGCTAAAGCTGGAATGGTGCTGCTTTGAGTAGCACAAACTCACTTACTTCAGAATCAGCACAGCGTTTGGAAGAGACCGCTGAACGGTGGGAGGGACGTCTCAAACAGCTTTGCCTGTCCTCGACGACACTTTAAAGTGATCATGGACACGAGACCAATTTTGTCCATGTTGCAGAGGCAAAAATGGTATCCAGCACTTGAAAACAAAAATCCGACTTTAGGCCAGTTCACACCAAGAATGATAACTATAAGAAGGAGTGTCAAACGATTAATCGCGATTAATCACATACAAAATAAAAGTTTGTGTTTAGATGTGTGTGTAATTTATTATGCATACATAAATACTCACACATGCATGTATATATTTAAAGATACATTTTATATTAATATATCAAATATTTATATTCATATATAATATAAATTATAACGAAAGACATGTAGGTGCAAATGATGACAGAATTTAAATTAAAATTAAATGTACATTTCGGACATATAGTATGGATTTAGTTTGAACTATATGGCTTCAGAAATTTTGCCGAGAAGAGAGAGGCATTGTATTTGATTAGCCTGAGATGTGTAAGCTGTCTGGGGTCATTGAGATCAGACTGTGATTAATATGCATTTAATAAGAGGTGTGGAGCTGAAAAAAAACAGAGACAGAGAAAGAGAAAGAGCGTGGAGATGAAGATGCAAGCAAGTGAGACGTAGTGCTAGGACTGATTATTGTTAAATGGAGGATTCCTAAGACTTGCATTTGTAATGCTCTTTAATGAATACATTACTTTTCTATGTTTAATTGTTGTGGTGTCTCAGAGCCATGCTGGGTCTTTTAATAAACAGTGGCTAGGGAAGATGAGGCTGAGGATACAGCAGGACATTTAATGGTACATCAGTCTGTGACTTACAAGACTGAACAGAATGATTTGCTCTGTTCTGAAATAGCATGGCCTCAGTGTCTTGGTTAAAAGGTAGCTATCAGCAGATGTCACAAACCAATAAATGACACTGTGTTTGCTTCGGTGTGTGACTGTTTGCAAGAGCTGCACAGTTTGGTCAAAAAGATCCCAAATATTGTGTTTGCGATCTAAACAGCAATATTGTAAACCTATAACTTACATTGCGGATGCTTAAATAATCAAAATCATCTATAATTTTAATTAAAAACAATTGCAAATGGTAATATAAATATAAGAATTATTCATCACACTGATGCTGTTTTAACTATAAAGATGTTAAAAAAAAGAACTTAAGAAATATTTATTTCCTGGTAAATTCAAAAATATATAAAAAAACTTTAAACGGTTAAGCTATATAACAAATGTGGATATTGTATTATTATCATTTTTTAATTTTGATTAATTATTTTAACTGTATAAATATTTTAATATTTTGCTTTGTTTCATGTATTGAATGTTTACGTATCATGTTCCACTGTTGAGTATTCATGATGTTTTGCTCTCATTGAAAACTTGAAGCACTTATTATGACATAATATCGCAATTTGCATAGAACAAATTAGAATTAACAACTTAACATTTTTATAATGACGGCAGATTTTAGATTTTAGAAACATGACCTTTTAAGTCCAGTCAAGGCATTTCCTTGGAAATAATTAAGCCAGCCTTGACCTTCATGTCCTCACTTTTTAAGGATCGAACACCTATTTTAATTGTATTTTTTACAGTGTCCGGAATGCAACAGCTGGAAACACAGCTTTAGGGTGTGTGTGGGTGTGTATGACTGCTCCTTCCTCTTGATTAGCTTTCTGACCGCGGGGCTTTAGATCTAATCAAGTTCTGTCACATCACTGCAGCCTCACAAACTCTGATAGAGAGCAAGTCTGCTCTCTCCATCTCTCTATCTCCAGCTATTACTTTGTTTCTCCTTTTCTAGCTCTTTCCCATAAGTGCTATGTATAATCATCTCCTGCGGCTACCAGCGTGTCACTTTCCATGAATACAGTATGCTTATTTAGTAAAAGCGTCAGAGACACAAATCCCATGTTTTTTTTTTTTTTTGTAAGAAGTATTAGAAATGTTATGTAAAATAAAATTAACCTTACATGAAGCTATGAGCAAAACATTGGTGTTGACTGTATTCATCAAGCTCAACCACTAAATCCTGTTATCTAAATTATTGTTGGAAAAAACTTTTTCATATGTTTCATGCCCTATTTGTGGAAAGCGCCATGTATCTGCTATGCTGGCCAACACATTCCAGAGAACAGAGAAGTAAACATCTCAGCCTCCGATTGAAGGCCCGCCTCTGATGCCAATGCCTCCATCTCTGTAAAGATTAGGGTGGAGCTCTTTGGCTGAACTAGAACCAGCCTCTGTGGTTTCCCAGTTAGACTGCGGTCCTGGTCTTGCTGTGCTTTTGTGGCTTGTGGTTTTACTGGGAGGTGGCAGTGCTTCAGATAGAGTCATTGAGGGAGTGTTCAATATAACTGACCGACGCTGGGAGCTGTGCACTAGAGACTATAAACCTGCTGACGGATCATTCAAGTCCTGAATCAGTACCTACTGAGATGTTTTGGTATCAAAATCAATTCGACTGAGAATTGTTCATCACACAGATGCAGTGATGAATAGAGTCAGAGCTCTTTTATAGTTCATTAGACTCTGATGTGTTCATTTAAATATCAACTTTGTCTCAGATTTTCCTTTGGAGAAATAAAACTAATATTTGTGTAATATATAATTGAATAATAATACAATTATGTATTGTTATTATATTTAAAGAAAATTCAATTAAACAGTTATCGAAATACAGTAAGTCGATAAAGCTATGTGACAAAATGTGAATAAAGTGAAAAAAAAACAAGAAAAATCTGAGAAGCTGGCAGTTATGTTCATTTAAATATGAACTTCATCTCAGATTTAGCCTAAAATTCCTTTGGAAACCCTTTGGAAAACAAAGCTTGAATATTTCTGTAATATATTATTGATAATAATAATAATAATTTATTATTTTATAAAAAGACAATTAAATGTCTTTTTTACAATGTAAAAATGTAACAAAATATGGATAAAAAATGTCTGAGATATTATGTGTATCTGGATATTATGATTGTTTTAAATGTCAACTGTGTTTTTAGATTTTTTTCCTCAAATTCCTTTGTAAATATTCCTTTGGAAAAACAAAGCTTCGATATTTCTGTAACATTATTTAAAAAAAATATATAATAAAATAAAATAAACAAATAACAGCTTTGTTTCAGGTTTTTCCTTCGAAATTCTGTTGGAAAAAATAAAACTTGAATATTAATAATAAATTATTAAATAATGACGATAATAATGATTTATTTTTATTATTAAATAAAAAGTTAAACAAATTAAACCATTATCGACATACTATATAAAATACATAGAATATACTATATAGCAAAATTATGGATGAAGAAGCTGAATACAGCAGGATATCATGCTTGCCGACAGGAAACAATTGAGATATTAGAGAGACAGCTTTTTTGTTTTCTTCCCCTTTAGCTGCTACATGCACATAGATCTAACGATTATATATAATTCAAAAGACTTCAAGAGTTTCAGCTCATTCGCTTTGAACAAAAAACCTGAACTCATTTTCCTTCCTTTGCTTAAACTTTTTCTTTTTTACCAATGGAGCAGAAGAAGAATCGCAGCTTCAGCTGAAATATCTTGACAGAAAGATGAAAGACCATTTAACGGCACATCTCTCTCTCTCTCTCCGCTCCACACCGTCATAATTGATTGTCATATAAGAAGGTGCATTAGCTGCTTTTAGTATGCTTGCCTGAAATGAGACGCTGTCGTTTTGTCGCGTTCAGCTCAAAATGGTTTGGTGCTTTCTTTGATGGTTTATGATGTTAAAATTGAATGGAAAATGTTTAGCAAGCACTTATGGAGGTCATCAGAGCATATGTATTCTCTCTCTCTCTCTCTCTCACACACACACACACACACACACACACACACACACACACACACACACACACACACACACACACACACACACACACACACACACACACACACACACACACACACACACACACACACACACACACACACACACACACACACACACACACACACACACACACACACACGTATCAAGCTCTTCCAACTAAGGCATTTTTAGGGATTCCAGGACTGTCTTCGGGGTGTGTCTTGAGGGAACACATGAATATTGTATTTCATATGACATGTGGCGGAGCTGGGGTGGATTGACTGCGTGTGTGTGTGTGACAGAAATACAGAAATTGTAGAGAGCGAGAGGAAGAAAGCGAGGTTAAAGACCTTTGAATACACACACACACACACACGCAGAGCTGTAACGCTGCGTCCTGGGCTGCAGCTTCGAGGGGCGGTTGTGTGGGTGTGTGGCTTGGCTCGGGGCGACTCTTCCCTCCTGTGAAAAAGTGTAAAAGTGTGTTTGTGTGCTGTCAGTGGGTGTAAAGGGTGTGAGTCATCTCTGAATCACTTTATAGAACTGAAGAACCATGGTATAGAGAGAAATATTCAGCAAAACACTCCGATACAGTATATGTACTCGGTAAGAGACTACACGCTGCACTGTTTCCCGTCTGTCAGAGCTCACATTTGTCCTGGACGGTGATCTGAAGATCATCTAAGGAATAAAACCACAACAACTCTTCAGAGGCTGCTCGCAAAAACAGGCCAAAGCTGCAGAGTTTTACAGATGGGAGGAAAACGGTGACGCTCGCTATCCTCTTGAACAATTGTTTCATGTCTGCAGGGAGGAGAGCATCTGTTCGGAGACAAACTGGGTGGGGAACACCTGGGCTCCTCTGCTAATGCTCTGGATTCAGATCGTTACTCAAGAGTCAGTACCTCAGAGAGATCAGAAACAGGCTTTTAGGCGCTTGATGTGAAAACGGGATTCATGAGTAGGTGTTGCTGCTCTAGATCCATTAGAAAGAGGGACTACAGAGTTTCTGTAATGTTTTGAGTCTGTGATGCTTCGAGTCAGATTTGTTATCATACTCGTTGGAAAGAGAAGCTTTAATATATATATTTTAATATATCCTGAGTGCAAAATGCAGACTTTTATTCTTAGGATTTTCTTCTAAGAAACCCCCCAGCATTTTTTTATGTGCACTCTAAAAACTTTAACTATGATGAACTATTTTTTTGTGAACATCTACAATTATTGAGTTGAAAGAAAGTTGTGAATTCAATGAAGTATACCTTATTAATTGAATAAATGAAAGTAAAAAAGATCTTAAGGTCTATATTTTGTACCATGGTGAATAAGCCCTCTAAATCATAATACAACATAGCATTAAACATTGATAAATCTCCTTTTATTAATTTTGTGCAAAAACACACAAAATAATACTTTCAACATTTACTCTCCTTATACAGATTTACGTCTTTCTTTGAGAGTGATTGTTAAATGTGTCAAATTTGTTAAATGTGTTCATTTACAACTCATTTCTTCATTTATGTTAAAGTTGGTGTTAAAGATGAAGAATATTTATGGAATGAGGAATAATTGTAGTTTTAATTAGGATAACTTCTTCATTTCCATATATTTTGATTGAAATGTAACAACAATCTTAATAATATAGTAAATAATAGATAGTAAAATTTAGACTAAATCTTTTGAATGTATTTACATTTATTTTGATATGTCTAACTCAGTCAATCACTTCAGTGATAATCAGGTTAGTGTAGCTAATTTTAGTGTAGTAATTTTCTATAATCTTATATAGATTCACAGAAGCTCTCAAACTGCATACAGAAGATCAAATCTGAAATCAGAAACCAGAGATTTCAACATGATCTCAAACATTTCTTGTTAAATCAGAAAGAGTTTCAGAGGAGATCTCAGGAGTGTCAACTTTGATTTGTGACTTCAGATTTGCCAAGATTATGGAATCAAAGATCTGAGAACTCAGCACATATATCCTAATTCACAGTATGTGGAAGTGTTTGAGGAATTTAGCTGTGGTTGGAAATATAACATTTTAACTCATGAACAAAATTACTTGAATAAAGGTTTCTTTGCTGAAAGAAACTGAAAGATCAAGTCATTGAAATTATCGTCCCATTACAAGTTTATATTTCAATTAAACCTAATTAAGAACTCTATTAAGTCTCCTGAAAAAGAAACGTCTATTACATTTTGTGATATGGTTATATTATTTCCTATGCATTAAAACCTACACTCATCCTTCCATTTTCATTGCAAGGAAGGTGAAGAGATAAGAGGAAACAATAGAGAAGTGGGACTGGAAATGATTCAAACTCAGGTTGCCTGTGTGCATCCCATGTCAAAGCATATGCACGCTTTTTCTCTCAGATAAGTGCTGTAGAACAAGCTGATCTGAAGAACCTATAATGTAGCCTCAAGAATGTTACTCTGAAGACCATATAACCTCAAGAACATAAAGAACAGTTATATTGTGTTCACAACCACAGAGAAGAAACCCATCTGGAATAGTTTGTTTATTTTGTTGTTGAAGACAGTATTTATGAACATTCACTGTTGGTCCAAGAACCAGCCTTTCAGCTCTCCTACTCCAGAAGAGGATTGAGGATTGAGCTCTGCACAGCTGGACGGCTCATATTGAGACATGGTTTATTTAACTGATGAATTTCTCATCTCCAGAAAGTCCCCTATGACTTTGAGATTAAGTGATGGCAGAGGAAGACATTCAGTGATGGAACACACACACACACACACACACACACACACACCACACACACGCACACACACACACACACACACACACACACACACACACACACACACACACACACACACACACACACACACACACACACACACACACACACACACACACACACACTTTTAGAGCCTCATCGCAGGTGGTGTCATGACAGAACTGCAAAAAGCCTGTGTAGGAGTTCACAGCTGATTCATGGGTATTCTTATTCCATCCTTTTGCAATCTGTGTTCATGTTTCTTTTTAGAGATGTGACACCTTTTTGTAACCGTAACTAAGGCTACATTCACACTGCAAGAATTAGTACTAAATTTTGATTTATTGCTTATATCCATTTTTTTGGCTGCTCACATTATTAAATGTGGCCAGTATCAGATTTGAGTGTGAACTGTTCACAGTCCTGAACTGCAAAATACCAAAAATATGCAAAAGTGACAAGTAGCATGCTGTCATACATGGAGGCCACTGAAGACAGTGTTTACGATTCATTTATATGGTGACAAGCTGTGGAAGACAGCAATTTCATGTGCATGTAATAATATGAAGATGAGGGGAAAGAGAGAAATGTTTTTCTTGTATATTTTCTCCTCAAGTTTAGCTAGTATTGAGCTGTCACTGTACTACTAATGAGTTCTAACACCTCACTGTACATCCACTGAGTCTCTCCAGCTGACTTCCATATTAACCGATTGATGAAAAAACTACTGTATGTGAAATCTTTGGAGTGACTCCCGTCATCTAGAGTGATAAAAGATGCATTAATTCCGATAAAACTGTTCAGACTGAGGTTGCATTGCAAAACATATGGAAATCCCCCAAACTAGAACACTTGCAGTGTGAACGTAACCTAAAAGAAGCAATGTTACTAACTTACACTATTCAGTAGATTGGCAGTAGATTAGTGTATATTTTCCATAAACATGCTAACTTTACCAACAAGTACTTTTGTAACATATCAAGGTGCTACATCACTGTTTTTTGTCAGTATGTGAGAAAAGTCTCTTACAGCTTTCAAAGGTCTGATTAATTTCCGTTAATTAATCAGTTAAAATGATTCAAAGATGTGTTTGAGTCCTTGTGAAAATACAGCAAAAGTGAAAGATTATTACAACTTAAAATGATCATATTTAAAAAGTAATATAATTTAAAATGTAATTTATTCCTGTGATGGCAAAGCTGAACTTCTGCAGCAATTTTTCCATTCTTCAATGTCACATGATGCAGAACCTGATTTTACCAAGTGCGACATGTTCCTGGGTCTTTGTTGACCCTGGAACAACATTGTTATTAACCGATCAGATTTGAAGAACAAGTTTATAATTTTTGTGAAGTTTAGGCTTATAATCAGTGTTTGTTGCTTGTACATCAGTGTCATTCATCTATCATTTCCTCTGATTTTAGGGATTACTCGTGGTTAAGGTTAGGTTTAGGTGTAGGGAAATGGTCAAGATTACATTTCTGGATTCAAATGTTGTTCCAGGGTCAACAATATATGTTGACCCAGGAACACATCTAACTCAGCAAAATCAGGACGTGCGTTACATGATCTTTCAGAAATCATTCAAGCTGATTTTTTCTGCTCAAGAAACATTTCTTATTACTAACACTGAAAACAGTTGTTAATAAATATTATTGCTTTAACTGCGTAATATTTTGGTGGATTTTTTCAGGATTCCTTTGAAAATGTAGCATTGATCAGCATTCATTTGAAAAGATAAAACATGTTTTTAAGTATATATAAAAAAAGACATCGCTCCCCTTTAAATGGCATCAGTGTGCGTATCTTTCTTTTCATTCTTAATTTGTGTGTAGCTACTGTAACTAAGATTTTTTAAAGTGTAGCTTGAGATTAGTTTAGCTACTTTAAATGATATATATCTTGTTGCTTTAAAATCAACAGATTTGAAGTAGTAACCCTATCACTGCTATCGGTGTACCATTAAATTGCACAAATCACCACAGTAGCCTTAAAATAAATCAGGGAAACACTATGAGTTTCCCATAAGCCCTGGAGCACCTTGTGGCCTTGAACGGTTGTCACGACAACGCTTTCAGTGGTCACCAAGTCTGCATAATGCACAGCACGGCTGCCAGAAATGAGGTGAAGAATGAAGATGGATAGAATATAGAAGGAAGAGCACGACTAAATGACATTACTTAGACTGTGTCTGGGAGAGTTGGGAGGGTTCCGAATATCAGAAACTCTAGAGCTTTTTACCAGATCGTTCTATCTATCATTCAATGACGGGAAGCCGGTGGGGGGGGGGGGGGGGGGGGTTTAATATGTGTCATATTTTAAGTGCTCAGGCTAAGCTTTTTTCTTTATATACTTTTGGCCCATTTTCCGGCGTTTTCTCTCTCTCCCTGTATTTTTACTGTGCTACCTATCAGAGGAGCAGACTGTGTGCAATGAATAATGCACTGTAACAGAGCGAGGCTATTCTAATACTCCTGTATGACTGAGGGTTTGCAGAGACAGCGAGACAGGGGGTCTGTTCAGGACAGAATATATGATCTGTAAATAATATCTCAGATTCGTTAATAAATCCACTACAGTGATGAATTAATCGCAAGCTGCTTGAGTGTAAGCAGGGGCACCTTTGCTGTCTGATAACAGTGTGTCTTCACTGCTGCTCCGTGCGTCTGCTCATTTATGTGTGTATTTCTTATCTGTTTCTCTGTTCTTCCATGAACATTTGAATGGAACGATATTTTGGTGGAAGCTGATTCTTTTTTCAAAATGGTTTTGAGAAAAAAAAATTCTTTACTGTATTAGATACAGTCATATTTCTGTATTTATAGTACAACAGAATGTTAATTCTTCAGTAATATGATTCTAAAGGGGCTTGAGAAAGAATCTAAAGGAAAAATAAGGTTTTTGGAACCCCAAACATAATTCACTACTGTACAAAATTTAAAGTTTTTTTTTTAAGGGAAAGAAATTAACATTTATTCTGCAAGAATGATTTTAATAAATCAAAAGTGATAATAAAGACTTTCCATTTCAAATAGATTCTGTTCTTTTGAGCTTTCTATTCATCAGAAATTCCTGAAAAAGAAATAGTCATGGTTTGCATAATGATATTCAACATTGAAAATAGTAAGAAATCAGCAGTAAATTAGCATAATAGAATGATATCGGAAGGATAATTTGACACTGAAGACTGGAGTAACGATTCTGAAAATTCAGCTTTGCATCCTATAAATAAATTATATTTTAAATTATGTTAAAATAGAAAACAGTTATTTTAAATTGTAATAATACACTCTTAAAAATAAAGGTGCTTCACGATGCCATAGAATAACCGTTTTATCTAAATGGTTTCATAAAGAACCTTTAACATCTGAAGAATCTTTCTGTTTCACTAAAGGTTCTTTTTGGTGAAAGAAGGTTCTTCAGATTATAAAAAGGTAAGAAAGAGATGGTTCTTTAAAGAACCTTTGACTGAATGGTCTCTATGTGGAACCAAAAATGGTTCTTCTATGGCATCGCTTGAAGAACCTTTTGAAGCACCTTTATTTTTAAGACTGTAGTTTATTATATTACTGTTTTTTACTGTATTTTTGATCAAAGAAATGCAGCCTTAAGAGACTTCTTTCAAAAAAAATATTAACATAACATGAGGGTTAAAAGAGGCAATATACTATAGATTTGGTCACAATATTATAAATAATTAGTGCTATTAGCCTATAATGTCTCTAATTCTCTAAATTATTAAAATTTGTACCTCTGTGCACCCTTAAAATTATTAGTTAAGTTTTTGTAAAAAAACAAAACAAAGTAGTTTAGATTTGTAATATAATAGCAGTCATTTTGGTTATTAACTAAAGTTTAAAACTTAATAATGGCTATGAGTATCAGCCACAATTTGGTATAAAAGGTCGTCGCTTGATCATGATGGGGCCTGAGACAGAATATTTAAGGGGCCTTTCTTGTCACAGGTATATTCCTAAAATTAACAATGGGATTTCACATTCTCTTTGCTTTTATTTCATAACTTTCTTTCTAAATCACTGCACCTGTCTAGTATGTGAATCAGAGTCATGGCGTCAGCAGAAGTTATTCATCGCGTTCGCTTTGAGATTCTCATCCTCAGTAGTCCCTTCCAGGTTAAATTCAGACCTCAGATCACCAACTAATTATCTAACAAGTGAAGCAGTCCCTCATTAATGAGTCCGATATTGTTTATGAACAGTAATGACAGCTATTGTTATTCTTGCTGTCTTGGCCAATGAGTTTTGACCCGTCCTGTTAATGAGCTGGATGATGATAATTGCGTTAAATTGAATTATTAAAGGGCTAGTGAGAATAAAAGACCCTCCTTCTTCCATACACTATCATAAACACATGCACATGCTGTAAGCAAAATATGTCAATCCTGCAGTTGTTGTGTCGAACAGCAGCTGTTCGGAGAGCGCGGCTGCTGTGAGACGTGCCGTTGGGCGACAGAATGCCCAAGACTGACAAATGCAGTCCAACAAGTGTGTAGCATTATGGAGAGTGTGTGTCGTCACCTGTTTGATGGTGACAGTTGTGAATGGTGGTGTTTTCGAAACTTTCTAGATCACTCATTCTTTATTAGTCTATTTCTCTGTATTTATAGCCTTCATAGCTGCATCTATCCTTTACAGCTGACGGTAGCTTTATTATTTTGATTTATGTGCCCGCATCCTATCGGTTTTCAGAGGCGTTACTGTAGACGGTGCAGCAATCATTTCTGATTTGATTTAGGATGTTTTCATTCTGGACACGGAGCTTTCTAGACTGATATAGATCTCAAAATGGCTGAAGTTATGGTTTAGTTTAAACAAAACTGTTTCTGCTCATCACAAATTCTATTTACCTTCAGCTTTTATGGACAGTTATGTTTCCTTTCCATCAAATGTACTTCTCCCTCAAACATTGTAAGGTTGCGATGTGGCTTAGCTGTCATTTACTGTCAGTTTGATGGATATGCGACATAGTTAGGGCGGAATACAGGTTGTCAGTCATCGTGTGCAAGTGTGGCATCCGTTGCGTTTCTTAGTTGTCACTGATTTTGGGGTTTGCATTTATGCATTTATTAAGATGTTGTGCTACGCAGACATTTGGCATGGACAAACCCGATGAGGTTGTAATTAATTATCAATCACTGCTGCTTTAAAGGAAAAATTCACCCAACAATTAAAATTGGCTGAAAATGTACTGATTCTCAGGTCATCCGATGCAGATGAGTTTGTTTCTTCTTCAGAACAAATTTGGAGAAATTTAGCATTACATCACTCACCAATGGACAAATAATCTACAATAACTCCAGGCCATCAATTAACGTATTGTGTTATTAAAAGCTGCATGTTTGTAAGAAACAAATCCATCATTAAGATGTTTTTAGCTTCAAACCATTGCTTCCAGCTAAAATATGAGTCCTTTTCCCATAATATTGCTTGAAAAAAGTATTCTCTTCTGAATCAGGAGAGAAATATGCACAGAAAGCACTGTTAAGCAAGTGATGTAATGCGCAATTTCTCCAAATATGTTTTGATGAAGAAACAAAATCTTGGATGGCCTGAGAAAATGTAGGTTACATTTTCAGCAAATGTTCATTTTTGGCTGAATTATTCCTGTTTTGAAATCAATTACACCAAAGTGGATATAAATCGTAGTTTGCGTAGTATGAGATATATGTATTGTAGTAATGGGCATGTTTATGTTTGTTAATATACAAATATGTACTGCATATGGCAATATTTATTTCTGTGTTAGACAGTGCAGAAGTCTAAATCACTCTTTTATTGCCTAAACCATTAATAGTGGTCAAGTGAAAGGTTTTTGAAATTAATTAACAGAAAATACATAAATATTTATTTCAGAAACCTTGCACTTGTCCACTGTTATCGCTTTGATGAGCAATTATTAAATGTTCAGCACCATCTGCATGACTCATGGGCTCTCTAACAGAAACCAGGTCAATGCTTAATTTACCAGTAACTTTACGCAAGGGGGTATGGGTAATATTAGATACATTTATTATTGCTTTTTTATAATATATCATCATCTTGTACATCCTAAACTCATCTCTAAATGTTACAATATAGTAGTAATGTGCACTGGTCTTATGGGGGACATCTTCCCCCACTATCCCCTACCATTTGGTCACTTTAACCATAAATCCAACATACTTTGGGATGATTTGGGATGTTATAATTTTGCTGATGCAAATTAAAGCCTAGATTGCTGATATTTCCTTGATATCCCTACAGGTCTGGATGACTGCTTGCAGCAGTATATAAAGAACTTTGAACGGGAGAAGGTAGGAGGTGACCAGCTGCTGAGGATCACCCATCAGGAGCTGGAGGATCTGGGGGTATCCCGCATCGGACACCAGGAGCTGATCCTGGAAGCTGTGGACCTGCTGTGCGCTCTGGTGAGAGTCTTCACACTCCTTTATGTGCTTGATCCTTCATCTGCTGTTCAACACCCCGTCAGCTGGTGGAAACTGAGTCTCCTACTGCACGATGTTGACAAAGATATCGAGATCGCTTTGAGAAAAACAATATCACATTCTGAAAAGACTACAGTTGTTGAAATTGAAAATGACTCTACATATTTAATAACTTGGACAGGTCTTATTTCACACAATATACCAGGGAAAAAAATGCACAAAAAGTAAAAAAAATAATAATAATACCGAAACAATAAATTCATAATAATAATACAAAGCTTAATTAAATATGAAAAATGAAATAAATTACTGTTAAAAAATATTATATACATTTTTTTAAATAATATGAATGAATGTTAATAACACAATAAAAAAAACGAATCAATGGCTCTATTTAAATATATAATCAATTTACATAATCTTATTTTGTACAATATATAAGATGAAAAAGGCAGAAAATTAAAAAATCTAATAATGTAAAAATAAAAATTATAATATAAAACATTTAAATATTATGAACAAATATTAAATATAATAAGGCAAAAAATTACCTATTTCTTATTTCACATAATATATCAGAAGAAAAAAAAAAAATAACTTAAATTTAAAAATAATAATATTAAATATTTAATATAAATGAATACATTTAAACAACAAAAAAACAATAAAATAAACATTGGCTCTATTTAAATAAAAAAGGCAAAAACTTTTACAAATAAATAACTTAAAATTAACAACAATAATAATATAAATAATTTAAAATAATATGAATATGTATTAAAAACATGGATAAATTAACCATAAATCAATTAAAAATATTGGAGGCTCTTTTTCAAAATCCAGTCAAATTAATATTCTGTTTCCGTTTGAAAAACATCACTTTACAGAGGTGAAATAAGTTGCAAATGTCATTTCATGTTCTCTTAAAAGTCAGCCTCAATTTTACAAGATAATACTATCGCTCTCCTGGGAAAGATTTCCACAGATTTGTTCTCAAAATGCCACTCGATCAGTATTTAAATGTGCCTTTTTGCTAGGTTTGTTCCTGTGGCCTTAATCTGTATCTGCTTTGTATGTGTGTGTGTGTGTGTGTGTGTGTGTGTGTGTGTGTGTGTGTGTGTGTGTGTGTGTGTGTGTGTGTGTGTGTGTGTGTGTGTGTGTGTGTGTGTGTGTGTGTGTGTGTGTGTGTGTATTGCTGTGTGACGTTCCACGGCTTGAAAATGATTTTCAAAAAGGTACCAAGAGTACAGACAGTGTGGGAGATGGGAAAAGGATTTAAGCTGAAATTTGCTCTGCACCGCTTGAGCCTTTTACATTATCTAGCATTTAATAACTAGCTTTCCATCTAATTCTCTCTCTCTCTTCCTCTTCCTCTCTCTCGAATCTCTCAGTTGAGGTATTAAAACAATGACTTACCAGCCCACGCTTTCAGAATGTCAGCATCATGACGGGAGGGAACAGACGACAGGATGATGTTTATCGTGTCCGTGTGAGCTGTCTCACGTGCCGCCCAGCCTGAGTCTCTCCTCAACCTGTCCTTTTGCTCTTTTTTTCTATCTTCACTTTAACTTGTCTTTCTAAGAGATATGTTTCTTGTTGTCTTTTCCTGAGATTGAATTTCGGTGTAGAGTTAACATAAGGTGAACTATAATGAGTGTGAGGTTTTGTGAGGGACTGTGAACCACTGGCCTGTGCTGCTGACATTTAGGAGAGCGTTAATCATAAATAGATGGCTTTGCTGTGCTCTCTATCTGCTCTGAACGCTGATCCCAAATTCACGTTACACAGCCCGTGTGAATACCAGCTTGTAGAAATATGCATATGAAATTAGCCATATTGTACTTCTCGGATTTCATATAAACATTGCCTCAACTGTACGTTTTGAAAGCCGCTTTTTAATTCTAAGAAATCATTCAGCGAAAAATTTGGATTCTGTGATTATATTTCTTGGAGCACAAAATTAGATATTTTGCAGAATGTTCCTGCTGCTCTTTTCTATACAGTGAACTTAAAGGGACAGTTCACTCAAAAATGAGAATTCTGTTATCATTTACTCTTCTTCATGCCGTTCCAATCCTGTATGACTTTCTTTCTTCTGAAAAACAAAGCTGTTTTGTGTAAACAAACAAACAAAACATATACATTTTTTAAATGTTAGATTCCACAGAAGAAAAAGTCAAACATCTTTTCAACGACATGAGGGTGAACAAATGATAAGGTTACTGTCCCTGAAATTGTTTTGCTCTCAGATCTCATTTGTAGCTTTTAATTTCCATTATTAGAACTTCAGAATTGAACTTTTAATGACTGAAAAAGGAAAATAAAACACTATTTGAAATCCATGATTTTGTTCACGTTGAAGTTAGTGTTACTGAATACCGATCAACAAATAGTAGAAGCGACGCTTTTGTTATCCTTGTGGACATTTAAATATGTCATGTCAAGGGTTAACTGTTAAACTATTAAAATAATTGTCATTATTGAAATAAATCTACATATAAAGCTAAATAAAAATAAAATATAATATTAGATTAAAAGTGTGAAGTTTAAGTACAAAAATGACTAACTAAAATAAAATTTAAGTAAAATTTAAACAACAAATTTACTAAAAAGTAAAATGAGACTGAAAATGTAAAAATATATTTTTTAATATTAATAAAATACTTTAATATTATAAAATTAATAATAAAATAACACCTCTCAAGACACGATGAAGCAGGTTTGAAACAATAAGAGTATGAGTAAATGATGACAGATGACAGCAATGCTGTAAAATTTATATTCACAACAAAAACTCGCTGAGAGAAAATGACTCCATCACTGTAAACAATGAAGCATCCTGCGGCATTGTCTTGTGAGCATGGTATTAATTCACTAAGGGACCGTTTCCCCACCGTTAGGTGTCTTTGAAACCATCGCAGACACAAACTCACACAAATATTGATGGAAGCCAGAGAACTGTTGAGTCTTTATTGTTTGACAGCATATTGACCTCAGAGACACAGAACGGCCCACTCTCTCCTTTCCCGCCTCTCGAAACTCTCAAAGGCTGTCATTCTCTCACTTATTTGTTTATCTCGCTCTTCCCCTCCATATTGCTTTATCTTTCTGTCATTGTGGTGTGTGTTATCTGCTGCATTCATGCAGAGAGCTTCTAAAGCGATTAGCATGGAGGATTCTGAGCGTCGATGCCCCCCACATCGTCTGCTCCCCCCGTCTCCCTCCAGTCACAAGCTGATTCATGTGTATTTTGTGTGTCTGTGTGTGTTGTACAAACCTGTTTTAGTGTTCCAGGTGTGTGTTTATTACCTGTACTTGTACTTTGTGAGTGAGTGTGTGTGGGATTTGTTCTTCGGACAAGATGGAGCACATTACTCTCATCGATCTCCTACTGATGTGAGAGGAGATACTGAAATTGATGCACACTTTACACACACACACACACACACACACACACACACACACACACACACACACACACACACACACACACACACACACACACACACACACACACACACACACACACACACACACACACACACACACACACACACACACACACACACACACACACACACACACACACACACACACACATTTTTTTATATCATGGTGTGCACATTCTATTGACTTCTGTTGTTCTATGCTGAATTAATTATATTTTCTATCTTCAGCTCCTAGCCTCATAGATACCTTTCTCCATTTGTATGTTTAAATAAGACGTTTTGTGTTTATTAAGCCATTAATATATTTTGTGAGCAACTCTTATATAAAAATAATAGTATCAATAGGTATACACACACATAATTTTTATTTATATATATATATATATATACTGTATAATATAATTCAGATATTACGTAAAGATCATGTTCCATGAAGATTTTTAGTGAATTTCCTACCATAAATATATCAAAACTGAATTTATGATTAGTAATATGCATTGCTAAGAACTTCATTTGGACAACTTTAAAGGCGATTTTCTCAATATTTAGCTTTTTTTGCACCCTCAGATTACAGATTTTCAAATTGTTTTATTTCAGCCAAATATAGTCCGATCCTATATTTTCAATATTTTTAATTTGGCTTATTTTTTATATTTTCATATGATGTATAAATCTCAATAAAAAAAAAAGACCCTTATGACTGGTTTTATGGTCCAGGGTCACACATATATATTTAATGTTAATTTTCTGTTCGGTCACAAATGCATTACTAAAAATAAAAAATATATTTTATTTGTTGTAGCAAATAATGGCACAGCAATTAAAATTTATTTTATATTTTTATTTATATAAGAAATAAAATGTGTATATATAAAATTATATAACTAATAATTATCAGGTAAATTATAGATCGTATAAGGACACTATCAGTTAACGGATTTACAAGACTGTGGGATGGATACAAATGTTTTATTCCCACTAATTAAAGTTCATTTTTTTCAATTGCCAACATCCTTTTGTCCAATCTCTAGTCACATTTTTAAAACTCTAAACACAATTAGCACAACATCTGTCTGTTGTGACCATACCATTAACACAATTTGTGTTGTTTTCACACAATATGCAGTCAATTACCATGTTTCTAAAATGCCTAACATTTTCTTTTCATACAAGCTTACCCAAAACCAAAATCATGGATATTTTTTGTCATATTTACAAATGCTTAAACACAGCATGTCAGAAATTAAGACCTAATATTCCAAACCTTAAATATTGTATAATGCTTCTACTTCTGCAACAACAGCAGCTCAAAGGTATTGAAAAAAATATCTCTATATAAAATATTGTAACAGCTGATTAGCTCTTTTAAGTAACAGATTACTGAAATATTTAGAAATAGCTGATTCCAGTCTCAGTTGGAGGAATAGTCAGGTGTTGGAGCTCTTTCCATTTCATCAACAGAGTAAAAACGACCTCTTTGAATTGGTTTTGTGGATGCAGAATATCACAAAACCTATGAAAGCTTATTTCTGCCATGGGATATAAAGGGTGAAAGCCAGGTAATCGTGACTTTATCTCAGAATTCTGACTTTTTTCTTGTAATTCTGAATTTACAGTATCTCACAATTCTGATAAAGTCTGAATTACAAGATTGAAACTCACAATATCCATTATAAAAAGGTCACAATTACTGTTTTTACTTTTTTATTCTGTGACGGAAACAAGCTTGCATATTTACCAAAGGCCATGTATGTTGTGATTTTTGTTGATCCCTGGCATCAGCTACCACGAGGGCACCGTCCACATCCAACACTCGCCCACTGGAAGGTTCAAGGTTCCAATTGAATTTCTGTTTAGGGGACCCTGTTTTTTCTATTGTACATTCTATAAAATAATGACTCGTTCAGAGTCTAGATAGTATGTTGCCAAGAATGAACACAAAGTAAAAATGTAAAAACACAATGTTAAAAATGATGAAGGTAAACTGAAGGCTAAATTACAAAAACCTATGGATTTTTATATTGTCTATTATATGCAGGTAGAACTGAGACATGACAAGTAATGCAGTTTTTGTAATGCCATTAATTGTTATCAATTTGACAGTCTATGCACTATGATTGACTGTATGTTCCTATTGGACAGAAACCAGTGCCAATGTTTTGACCGAATGACTTTATTTTGAATAAGGTTTGCTGTGTTTTCAGAGAGTTAGTATATGTAGAAAAAGGTATTCAGCATTTTGAAATGTAGAGTTTTTATTTATTTAACAAATCGTGGTTTTGGCCAGAAAATTCACTAATTGGCTAAGTGTGCGATGTACAGTAGGTGTGTTGCTGTGTTAAGAGTTTAGAAAAAGTACTTTGAGTATTGGTAAACGCTTGTTAGCAATTGAAAATAACTGTAATATCTCGTGGCCACGACCTATCATGTTGACCTATCATGTCCCCTTCCGGTCACCGTATACATCACCTTCTAATAATGCACAAATATTTCTGTGAGGGTTACGGTTAGAGTTAAAAGTCAATGGATTGAAAAACTAATTTGTGTTTGTGCTCTTGAATGTATGTGCATAATGCTGCGTTTGATCAGCCTCTGACCCTTGATCAGTGCTCTTTATCCAGGAACAAGGTAATTTGGTTCTCTGCCAAAGACACCTGCAGCAACCTCGCTCTAACACACAAACACAGACATCAGCAGTTTCGATTTAAGATGCGCCAAAGATGCCTATAGAAGTATACGTGCGTATGTGAAAACTGTGTGCTTTTCGGCTTTGTTCTGACATGTTTTTTGTCAGATTTAGATATGCAGATTTGTCTGAGCTGATTGCGTTATCTCAGCGCGGCGTGTGTAAGCTCCTATCAGCTGGCAGCAGAGACTCTCAGTGCATTATTCATAGCCTGAACTTTATGTTCTGTCTCCACCCACTCAACGCACCTCTGCATATGAAGCACTCACTCCTTCTCTCTCTCTCTCTGCCAGGTGCTGAATATTCATTTAGGATCTCAGAGTGATCTTGAGGGTGTGAGAGAGAGAGAGAGAGAGAGAGAGAGAGAGAGAGAGAGAGTCTGCCAGTGAGAAATGTGTTTTGTGCCTGTATTACTGAATTTACGCTGACTGTAATCCATTACATTTAATTTATCATCTTTAATCTAACCTAACCAATTTTTTTATGCAAAATTGTATTCATTTAATTTGATCTTATTACAAATAATTGTTACAATTTAAAATGTATTTTTAAATTAATACAAAATGTATTGAAAACACTATTTTCAAGTGACACTCAGAATTTGTTTTCGCAAACTTTGCTTTTCTAGTTTTACTTGCACAGTATGCACAATTACAAATGTACAACTTCTGTCATGCCAATAAAGCACAATAAAACTGAAATTGAAAACAGAAAGAGGAGAATTGCAAATCTAAAATGGAGACAGAACAGCGGGCGAAAAGCATTTCTGATTGAGTCATTCCTGCAGTTGTTGTCCAACCAGTTTTGTCTCTAAAACACTTAATTGTCTTTATCTCTGTTTGACAGAACTATGGGCTGGAGACTGAAAACCTGAAAACTCTCTCGCATAAGCTCAATGCCTCTGCCAAAAACCTGCAGAACTTCATCGCGGGCCGCAGACGCAGCGGTCATTACGACGGCCGGACGGCCCGCAAGCTGCCCAACGATTTCCTCACATCTGTGGTGGACCTCATCGCTGCTGCTAAGAGCCTTCTGGCCTGGCTGGATAGGTTAGTCCTGCTAAGAGCCACACACACACCAAATCAATGCACTATTTAATACATAACATAAATAAACACATATTCGATTTAATTGAATTCAAATTCAACCACATTGATGTGTTAAGGTTTTAAAGACTTACTTGTTGGAGTATAAAATTCAGCGCCTTCTTCCTTAGAAATGGACTTCTCTGAAAAACTAGAAAAGGTTATTTGATATCAAATAAAGATTTAAAGTATGACCTTAAAGGTTAATAGTGTGCTTATTCTGAGCTCCAGAGTCTTGTCATCATCTTTCGTTGTTGATACTCAGATGAATGCTGTTGTGACGTGAGCAACTGACGGAGATTTCTGGTGACTTGGAAGTGAGATCTACAGCTGCAGCTAACTAGATTAGCTTGGTTATTAAGCGATTAATATGACATTTATATATTTGAGTAATTAGATCTTGATTACTACAAAAGTTTGGGGTCATAATATAATATATTCAGCTAAGATGCATTAAATGTATCAAAGGTGACAGTAAAGACTGTTGTTAAATGTTAATATAACATTTAATGTTATAAGATTTTTATTTAATATAAATGCTATTCTTTTTAACTTCATAGTCATGAAAAAAATCTAGAAAATAAATGTATACTGTTTACTTTGCATCACAGGAATAAATTACATTTTAAAATATATTCAGTAGAAAACTGTTATTTTATATTATAAAGATATTTTATAATATTACTGTTTTTTATCAAATAAATGCAATCTTGATGAGCATAAGAGACTATTTTAAAAAATGTAAAGTCTTACTGACCACAACTGTACATTATGAAATTATGAGTTTTAATCTAGTTTTTTATGGATTAGTATGGATTTAAGATGTATTACTGACCCCAGACTGTACATTATGAAATTATGAGAGCTTTAGTCTTGGTTTTTATGGTAGTATGGATTTAAGACGTATTCCTGCATCAGCATCCTTTGTTGTTCCTTCCCGGGCCGTTGATTTTGGGCTTAGGTTCAGAGATACAGCTGTAATTCCTGGAGCAGAGGGTGTTGATCCAGGAACATTTCCTGTTTGTGTTAATTATGTCATGCACGGTCTTCCCTCCAGTCAAGGGATGGCACTGAGAATTGGAGTGACACTTTGTGTGGCAGGGTGGGCAGAAATTACAGACTTGGGGTCTCTTGTGTAGTGTGCGCGAGGTCAGCTTTTGTCTGCTCAAATTCAATCATGTTGATTTGTGTTCCTCCTCTCAGCAATCAGGTACAAGTATGAGTGAAGAGGTCTTATATAACACAGACTCTTTCTCTCTCTGCAACTCAGCTTCTTTCGGTTCAAGGTTTTAACCACGTGGCTTCTGTTCATGTACGGTTGTCTTTAGATTCTGATTTCTTTATAATGTATTGATGAGCAATTTTTCAGAGAGAGCAATATGTAAGGAAAATGAGAAATGGAACATTTCTGTCCAGCGGTTGTAATTTTTTATCACAAGCAGATCCACATGGAGTATGTGCATAATTTTAGTGCTTTTTGTGAGGAAAAATCTATAGGAAGTTTGTTTTCACTAAAAAAAGAATCTATCTAAAAGAAGCTTGAGTGTCAATATAGATAGTTAAATTAACAACAGTTATTTTTTTTATTCTAGATGTTTCAAGAACTATTTGTTCTTAACCAAAATCCACTCACTTTTCTATCATATATATTGTACATTATTGCAATATTTGATGGTTTTTCATCAAGATAATGTTGTTTAGCTGGCTCAGGTAAAGGTTATTTTGTCGAATTAGCAAAAAACATATTTTATAGACTTGAAAGCATCAGTAAGAACAATCAGTAATGTTTTGCATCATATTCTGTTGTTTGGAATAAAAAAAGTGTGTGTGTGTCAAATTGTAGCTGTATAAATTCCAGCTTGTTAAATTCTTTGTAGAGAAAATTTTAGCAAAATGTTGTATAGTTAAAAAATGTATTTAATGAAAGAATATAAATATTTATAGCAACAAAAAAAATGTGACCCTGGACTACAAAACCAGTCATAAGCAGCATGGTATATTTGTAGCAATAGCCAACAATACATTATGGTTCAAAATGATCGATTTTTCAAAGCTGAGAGTACATAAATTTGTTGTCGTTATACTGCGTCACTTCTCATTTGCTAGAAATTTCTCCAGCTCTCATTGAAAATGAATCGTTTCCAGTCACTTTGTTGCAGCAAATCACTGTCATTTTTTACTCATAAGACACTTAAGTCATAGACTGTAGTGCTGCAGTACTTCTACTTTTTCATCTCGAAATGAAGGTAAATCAGGCGAGTGGTTTGTGCTGAATGATCCATTTGGCACCCAACTGCTTGATTCGGTCCAGCTCCCTCTGGTACTGAGCCTGGCTTAAAGCTCTGGACTGGGACAGCACTGCACAGTAGGACCCTTTCCATCAGACGGCATTTGATATCCTCTTAGCTTCACCCTGCTGAGAACGCCATCTCTCTATTGCTGTGCCCGGGCACCCGCCACCCCGCTCTCTGATCCTGGAGCTGAGAGCGGTCCATATCACACACAGTTCACATTGGCACAGTCTGGATTGGGATCAAGCTGAGAGGACTTATCCACATCAGCTTGCTGACTAAGGTGAACTTGTAGCCAGTCAGTGTTTGGGTTAGGGAGGTTTCGGAGTTTCAGTGCCCATAATCAGGAACGTACGCTGTAGGAAAAGGCAGGGAGTGGGTGGGGTGCCTCGTTCCCCTCGTTCATTAATGCTGGCCTAATTATGCTCCCCGGCCTCTCTTCTCTGCCAAAAGAGTCCCCAGTAGAGCTGGCGTCTCCCCTGCAGACATAGTGGAAGAACAGAAGGAACTCTGAGAGAGAGAGAGGAATGGAGTTACACTAACGCAGGTGAATGGATCTGAAGCCAAGAGACATTATGACTGACTTGAGAGTCTCGGTCCCTTAAGTGTTATTGGTTGATATCCATCCAGCCTGACACCGGCTCTCCTCTGCCACTTGACAAGTCGGTGAACATCATTTTAATGGCCTCTGGCTGCTTCTGTTGGGTTTGTGGTGGGCTTTCCCTCATTCACATACTCTGTGGGCAGAGCTCCTGGTGGGAGGGGCTTATTTGAATGCAAAGGAGGTTCCATAAATTACATTAAGAGGCATAATATATCATAGTCAGTGTACAAGCTATTTTGACTGTTGATAATTCAGGTAACTAAACATTGATGTATTTTTTTCCCCATTTGAAATTTGTGAGAAGACTGAATGTTCAACATCCAGGCGTACTGAACACACCGTGCTTCTATTCCTCAAAGCCTCATTTTCATTTGTGCCACTTTAAATTTGGCATATACTCTAACTAAGGCCTATAGTTTTTGTCTTATACACAGCTCAGCTATTT
This sequence comes from Ptychobarbus kaznakovi, assembly GCA_027422405.1. Lineage (NCBI taxonomy): Eukaryota > Metazoa > Chordata > Actinopteri > Cypriniformes > Cyprinidae > Ptychobarbus > Ptychobarbus kaznakovi. Next base: position 6,295,478 of record CM049814.1, read on the forward strand.
TCACATTCATTCCTCTTCAAATTCAGGTCTGAATAAGCATTTAATACTGAATCATTCTGAGTAACTTTACAATTCTGTTCTTTTAAAATTCAAAATAAAACACACTAGAAATAAATTAAATTAATTTAATTTAGGTATCACAACATTATATACATATATATGTAAAAAGGTGACAGGGTTTTATAAATATAAATATATTATAATTATATTTGATATATAATACATATATATATTACATTTATTATATTATTGGTATTGGCCAATAACTATTAAACTATTAGTTATTGATATCAGCCTCAAATTTCTTGAATGGTGCATCACTGCCTATAGATTATCTTGTAATGGTGTGATCATTGTTTCTTAGATAAAGGTTCTTAACTCTTTCTTGAAGCATGGCACTAGTGACACCAAGGTCGTGGGTTTGATTCCTAGGGAGTTTGTGAACTGCATAAATGTGTACCTTGAATGCAATTTAAGTAACTTTAGATAAAAGCATCTGCCAGATGCATAAATGTAAATGCCCTGACATTAATAGCGCTAATGCGTTTTCATTGATTTGTTCAGATGGGAGCTGAAAGTATTCTGATTCTCTCTCCGAGTGTAAAAGGATCTTTGAGATGAAGATAGACAACAGCGCATAAGCAATTCCAAGCACACACCAGCTCTCAGACTCTCACGCATTGATTTAAAACTGGAGCAGGATGGGGTGAAACTTTAAGGCCTGGCCTTGAGGAGATGGCATTGGTCTTTTTACCCAACTGACGGATTTCCCGTCAGCCTGGAGCTGTCGTGTCCAGATGGCAGCATGTGCTCAAATGCTTCAAAAGAGCAAAGGTTGGATGTAATAAAGTCTACTCAGTCCTGGAGAGAATTGAAAGAGCTGCATAGGTTTGAGCATCTCTCTGTCTGCTTGGATGACTTTGTTTTGAACTTTTTGCTATCTTTTCTCTCAAATTTAGTCTTTTCTCTCCCTCCCGTTCTCTTTCTCCATCCCCTCAGGTTTTTTCCAGACATTTCTTGTGAAATCTCTGACCACTGCGTCCATGCTTGCTGACAGGTGTCCTTGAACCGAGGTCAGACGCTGTCGGCGTACTTATCTACCGCAAAGTGATATTTGGGAGTCAAGTGAAGCCGCTGACATTTAGGAGCTGAGTTTTTAAGGGGGATTTGATATTCGCAGAGAGCTGCATTCCAAATCCTGTTTAGGAAAGCGAGTTTAGTGTGTTCGGGTGGTATAAGAGTTCTTGTGAGGTCTTTGAATGAATGTTTTTTAGCCCAGCAGTGAAAGATTGTTAGAGTTTCTTAAATCGTGAGGGGCTTCTGGGCATGCGTCAGCTGGTGTTCCCAGCGGTCTTAGAAGAATATTTAGAGACAGGATGGAAACGATGAACCAATGTTCCTACAGCCCTGTATATATAGCACACAGCCTCAATACACACGACCCACATTCACTTCGTCACTCACAGCAAGAGAGAAACTGGGTCTGGAGTACATTGATGGTCAATAGGGATAACATATTCACATCTACAATTTGCAAACACACTCAAATTGTCCATCTTGTGGGTCTGGCTCTAAGAATAATCTAATGGTTAATTGCAGGTGTTACTTCTTTTGCAGGTCGCCATTTGTTGCCGTAACAGATTATTCCTTGACCAGGAACAGCGTGATCCAGCTGTGCCTGGAACTCACTACCATAGTACAGCAGGTAATGGCATTCACCAACCAAACCAACTAGATCAACACTTTGACAGCCTTGCATGAGATGCAACAAACACACTGAAATGGACACTTATGATTTGAAAAATTGAGAAACTAATTCTCAGAAATATTTGATGTAGGTCATATATGATGTAGGTCATATAGGCCTATGTAGGTGTCCCTGTGGCTCAGTGGTAGAGCATTGCATTAGTAGCGAAAAAGGTTGTGGGTTCAATTCCCAAGGAACACACATACTGACAAAAATAAATGTATATCCTGAATGCACTGTAAGTTGCTTTGGATAAAAGTGTCTGCTAAATTCATAAATGTAAATATATGGCTCTACTCTAGGCATGGAGAAGGACTTTCAGAGTAGATTCAGCTCTGATGTTGAGTTAAATGAATAGTTATATAATATTTTTTCATAATTTACGCACCCTCATGTCATTCCAAACCAGTATGAGTTTCTTTGAGTTCAAAATTAACAAGTTGTTGAATATAAAATAAGATATTTTGAAGAATGTTGGTTATCAAACAGTGAATGTTCCCCATTGACTTCAATATTATTTATCTACTATGGAAGTCAATGGGCACCAACAAACAGCATTTGGTTCTTCAAAATATCTTCTTTTGTATTCAACATAAGTAAGAAACTTTTACAGGTTAAATGTCATTTTTCATTCCCTTAAATGTTGTATTAAATGTTGTTTTTTTTATATTTTTTGCCAAATATGATGGTGATTAAAATATAAATTACAAAGGCAGCTATATATTTTCATGTATAACAGAATAAATTAGTGCAAGTTTTGTTTCCAAAATTAAATGTTTAGTTGTTTTTATTATTGTTAAAAATAGTTAAATTGGTTAAATTATCTGGAAAATATTTACTTTTTGATCAATATTAACACTTAGATACAGCTTTTTTTTACACAGCTATTAGCAGTTTTCCCCTTAATATTACAATCTAGTCTGTTCTACTGTCATTAGAATAAAAATGATTTTGTCATTAATCAAATAGTTTCTTACTGGTCTCTTACTATACAGTTTGAATTTGTGATTGTGAATGCAATTTTATATAAATACACAACTGTTTTTTATTTATAAATTAAAATTAAAATGTAATATTTCTTAATATCTTATGCTCACCAAGGCTGCATTTATTTAATATAAAATATAAAATAGTAATATTTTGAAATATAAATGTATTACAATTTACTATAACTGTTTTGTCAATTTAATACATGTTATACATTTTTAATTTATACATGTGATAGCGAAACTCTTCAAAGTCACATTATACTTCAGAAAAAAAATTGTACAGACTCAAAACTATTAAATCTAATAATATTTTTGTTCAGCTGACAAGACAACAGGGTTCTTGGCCTTTATATTGACACCAGTGTGTCAATATTCTGTTGGATCTTTTAATGAAGAAAAAAATTACTGAGTGCACGTTTGAGATATTAATATGAAATGTTATTTAAACCTCTCACACATCTGCTCTTCTAGGGCCCTATGATTTCCGCGATGTAGAAAACGCGGATGGAATCCAGTCATAAAAACTAGCGTCATGTCATATACACAGAACTTTAAAGGTATTCACGGCAACCCATCAAAATAAAAGTTCGGTTTAACTTATTAAAGACATTGTGCCAGAAATAGGCTTTATTACTATTATTTAGTAAAATGTAAGTAATACTACTACTACTACTACTACTACTACTAATCTTTTAAAGAAATAATCACAAAAATATTTTTTTTATTTTAATAGTAAATCCCCTTTATTTGCCAAACATTTAAATGTTTAATTTTCATTAATTAAAATATTAATTAAATCAATGTTTTATGCCTTCATCTGATAACCATTCAAATGTATATACACAATACATAATTTCTGAGCGGGAAAATACATTTTATAAGGCTGCTGTAAGAATGAATGCAAATTGTTTGTATGCATTCAAATAATTAGACATGCTAAAACACAGAATTTCGTAGCAAAAAAAAACATAAGGTGAGGAAAAAAAAAATGAATACGGGCCTAAACATGTCATTTTTGTTACACTTTTTATAAATTAATGTTAAACTGTATAAGTTTCAGAATTTTAATTAATTAGACATGCTTTTTGATTAATACAATTTAATTTGACCATTAAAAAGGATTCCAGAAAAATTATAAAGGAAAAAAAACGGAATCCAGAAAAATTTAAATGGAAAAAAATGAATTTAGAAAAAAATAAAACGGATTTCATGGGGCCCTAATCTTCCCATATTCTTTCACATTTTAAAAAGTCTTTAGAATGTTTGGTAGGTTTTAGAATGCACTCTGAAGATGTTAAGGACTACATCTCATTTGCTACTGAGGCAGTGTGCATTGTGGGTAATGTAGTCTTGTAGAGCAGAACAGGAAATGAAACACGATCAGTGTTAAAAAACCATGTCAGACAAAAGAGAAATATGAGAAAGGAGACTGATTCAAGGCCCATGCAGTGATGTGCATGCGTGTTAGCGTGTGTGGTTGTGTATCCAGCAGATTATTTCTGGTAAGGTCAGAAGATCATGGCCAGCAAGTGCAGCACTAAATGGATGAGTCTGTCACAGCCAGCTCAGCCTGAACGCTGCTCACAATCTCTCTCTTAATCCAGGACAGATTACAACATTGAAGCCAGAGATTTGGGTCTAATCTTAACTAATGCAACTAGTATTGAGCGGTCAGGACCAGCAGGGGCCCTTTCCCCAAATCGGCCCCTGAGAGATTAGGTCAAAATGGAACAGGATTCCTATCTCTCCTATTTGGCAGGTGTGTTTTTAGCTGGTTTCTACCTGATCCAAGATTAGCCTGATTAATTAAATGATCCAGATGGACCACCAGCTGTTTGGGACCTGACTGAGTTGGTAGACAATCTTGTACCAGTCTAGCATGTTCCAAAAACCTGCTTGACCAGATTCTGATTTCTCCGCCAGCGCACTTGACCAAGATGGTCGCTGTATTCTATCACTGGCCACAAACATCTAAACAAAAGCTTCAATGTCCACAGTTCCCATTACTATACTATTGCATTGTAACTTACATAGACCATATCGATGAGCGCCGCATGCTGGCATCACTATCACCTCTATCTTTAGTTTGGGTGTGTTTGTCTCTCTCATTGTCTGGCTCTGTGTGGTGTTTACTTGTAATTTAAAGTAATATTGCATCCAAAAATGAACATTTCTCATTAATTTGTTCCTCATGTTGTTCCAAACTTACTTTCTTTTGTGAAACACAGCTGTTCTCAATTAAGTGAAAGTTAAAAAAGTCTGTGGCTGCTCCAAGTTGCAAAATAATGGGGGGGAAACACCATAGAAGTGTTTAAATGACTTGAGCACGTATATTCCAAGTGTCCAAAGCAATACTAAAGGTTTGTGTTAAACAGACCAAAATTTGAAAGGGATAGTTCACCCAAAAATGAAAAAAACGAAAATTACTCACCTTCATGTTGTTCCAAACCAGTAAAACCTTTGTTCGTCTTCGGAACACAAATTAAGATATTTTTTGATGGAATCTGAGAGCTTTCTGACCCCTTATAGACAGCAATGCAACTACCACATTTAAGGCCCAGAAACTTAGTAAGGACATTGTTAAAATAGTCCCTGTGACATCAGTGGTTCAACAGTAATGTTATGAAGTTACGAGAATACTTTTTTGCACAAAGAAAACAAAACGTTCGGTTAACTGAAAACAAAAAGATGCCAAGCCCACAGTTTCCACAGTTCACATGGTTGTGGGTGAAAATTCCCTTTAAGGGTCCCTCTTGGTCAGTCTTCGACGCATGTACCACAAATGTCTGGGTCTTGAACGGGTCAGTTGCGTTGCGTGTTGAGCCAGTATGAGCCATAAAATAACTAATGTTAAATAACTTTTGACATTGTGTTAATTGTGTTTTGTATATCAAAATATGTTGATGTGATGTGATTATACATTTTTATGTATGTGTGAATTTATTTGTTTATTTATTTTCAATAATATTTCTATGACAGAGAATCGTGTCCTCCTACTGGGCATTGTTAGGTTTGGGGGTCAGTGATGGACACAGGAAGCAGAGAGAGTGTTGCCATGGTGATGGCCAGAGATCAGTTTCTTCAGTACATCTTCTTTAATATTTAATACATTCGCAGTTTATCTGTGTACATGAAACAAGGGTTTATGATCTTGTTTGTCTGTCCTTGGAACAAATGTTCTCACAATGCATTTTTTGAATGATAAAGCCATTTGCTCCATGAATAGAAAACTACACCATATTCTTTGGTTGATGTATATGATGCATTGACCATTTATGAAATAATACAGGACTGTTAAGAATATTAAATGACTTGGCTCCCACAAGAAAAAAACCTACTTCACAGCAGCACTACATTATGCCTTATTCAGTAAAATGTCAAATGTCACTTCTATTATAATCAACTACTAAACTGCTACACATTGCCTTGTGCCTTCAGCCAAATATTATTTTCCTCATATGATCAAAATAAAAGGATTTTATTGATTTAATTGCTCTGTATCAATTACACAATTGATTATGACTTTTATTTGTTATGTATTTAAAATATCATGGCCAAAAATATCGGCACGCTTGTTAAATATGATCAAAGAAGGCTGTGAAAATTAATCAGCATGGTTAATCCTGTTGATCTTTTATTTTTTTTTAAATCACAAAAATCTAACCTTTCATTGGGGGATAATAATTTAAAATCGGGGGAAATATCATTATCAGCGAGCTGTACTGCTACATTGGGCTACTCTTCTACGTGGCCATGGTGAAGTTGAGGTCCATCAGAGACTACTGGCGGCAAAACAGTCTTTTCTCTGTTCATTTTCCTGCCACAATCATGTCAAGGGACAGATACCGCACCATTTCATGGAATCTGCACATGAGTCACCCAGATACAGACCAGTACAATGACAGAAAGAGGGGCACAGCTGAACACAAGCGTCTTTTCAGGGTCAGACCCCTCATGGACACTATCCGGCATGCATGTAAGGCCATCTATCATCCAAGAAAAAATTTGGCAGTGGATGAAAGAATGGTGGCATGCAAAGCAAACACAGGAATGACTCAGTACATGAAAGCCAAGCCAACCAGGTGGGGCTTCAAGTTGTTTGTTCTTGCAGACTCATCAAATGGATATACTGTAGATTTTGCTGTGTACACCGGAAAGAACAACTTTCCCACAGGCCATGGACTGTCATATGATGCTGTGGCATCTCTGTTAGACCGTACAGTTTTGGGCTCTGGGTACCATGTATACATGGATCATTTTTACACTAGTCCCAAACTCCTAACAGACTTGTTTGCTTTGAAGTTTGGTGCATGTGGGACTTACAGAGACAACAGGAAGATTGCCCTCAGGAATGCAGCTAACTCACTCACCAAAAAATCTGTGAGGGGCTCCATCAGGTGGATTCGAGACAAACATCTTGTGTTTGTGAAATGGATGGACACATGAGAGGTGCCTGTCTGTTCCACCATCCATGCTGCTTATACAGGAGACACTGTAGAGAGGGTGAAAACACAAAATGGATGGAGGACAAAGAGTTTTCAATGTCCTGCACCTGTGACTGCCTACAACCAGCACATGGGGGGCGTTGACCTGTCTGATCAGCTGTTACAGTACTACAGTACACAGCACAAAACAATGAAGTGGTACAGAAAGCTATTTCTACACTTCTTGGACATTGCTGAAAAGGAACTGTTTCCTAGAGTGGCACAAAGATGTATAGCAGTTCAATTCTGCTGTCTCCCGTTTTCCTGCGTTCAAGTTTCCTGCCACTGTTTTGGATATTTTGGATATTGCACCTGCAACGTCTTGACTCTTGTGTTGTTTATTTGTTTGTTTGTTCCTAATAAACTGTTTAACTGCACTCGCAAGTGTATCTCAAGTTAGTTTGTGTGATAGTTAAATATATTCTAAATAAACTACAAACAAAAAAATATATACATTTATTTTGTCCTCATATTCTTTCTTGTAACTCTTCCCTCTCAGTCACAAACCTGACTGAATGTCTCATTATGCAGCTCATTATGCAGCTCATTATGCAGCTCATTATGCAGCTCATTATGCAGCTCATTATGCAGCTCATTATGCAGGCCTTTGTCTTCTCAGGTGTGAATGTGAAGGTTGACGCCTTCTCGCATAGACCCTTTTTACTCAAAAAGTGACTTAGAAGATTTAAATCAATATATTGTTTTCTGTGAGCAAGTAAACAAGATGATTTTCATATCATTTTGAAGCAAAAACTCTAGGGTACAAGATCCAGTTCTCAAAAGTCTTGCGAACAAATGTTCTGTATGTGTTTTATGGCCTTATTTCAGTGAATTACATTTTTTTTTCACTAAGCACGCATGAACGTTTCTTTCTCAAAATGAAAATAATGTACATAAATGCTGCTAACACATTATTCTAGCCCAGTTTGTGCTGATTACAGTGTTATTAGACTTTAGCCATATATGTTTATAAGCAACTGAAAAAAGCACAAATGTCAGGGCATGTCAAAACTTGTCCAGGCCCCCAAAACACCCTTAGACCCCAGAGGGTTAATCGCATGCGTTAACGCGTTAGCGTTGACACCGCTAATATATATATACAAATTTATATAAATATGTGCATATGTTTTATGTATATATATGTTTATATTTATAACATATTCATATTTATATGGAGTTGTAGCAGTAACTAACATTACGTACATTTCCAGTAGCCGTAGCAGTAAGTAACATTATGTAAATTAGATTTTTTTTGACCAAAAATACAGTAAAATCAGTCATATTCTTAAATATTTTTACTATTTAAAAGTTCAATAGCCATTACTTCAGACTTCAGTGTTACATGATCCTTCAGAAATCATTCTAATATGCTGATTTGCCGCTCAAAAATGATTTCTTATCAACAATGTTGAAAATAGTTGTGCTCCTTAATATTTTGTGCAAAGCGCAATTAATTATAATACAAATTTCTAAAGAACATAATTTATTTGAAATAGAAATCATCCTCCAAAAAATAGAGTATCGTTATTCTAAAATACCCAATTCGGAGCAGTTTTTATATCAATGGATATATTTTCATTGGAAAAATATATTTTTAAATATACAGTTGTTTTACTGCCCACCGAATTTCCACTGAAGACACTTCCAGTGTCAGATTATAGTAGTTAATAATAATCAATGTACTTCATAACATTTATGTTTATGACCAATGGACAAGCAAATGACTGTGGAAGTTTCCTTCATGTTTGTCCTCTTGTATCTTATTGTATATGACACCTGCACAAACACAGTCACATTGCAGGTTTGCTATTTCTCCATGAACTTTCACAGCGGTCCCAGCCCCCAGCGGGAACCTCAGGAGCTCCTTGAAATGTCTCCATCAGAGCCTGAATGTTAAATTGAGCCCGGGGCTCTCCTCTGTTCAACCTTCCTATATAAGATCAGCATCTGAGAGAGAGAAAGAGAGAGAGACGTTTCTGAACACAGTGACCCAGCTGTTTGTTAGATTATCCCATCTGCAGAGATACTTTGCTCAGTAAATGTTTTCTCAAGCGCTCTGTGTGGGCGAGTGTGTACGTGAGAGTCCTAAACTGTTTAAAATGGCAGTGATATCTTACTCTTTCCTCTTTGCAGGACTGCAGCGTCTATGAAACTGAAAATAAGATCCTCCATGTGGTAAGTGTTTCTGTTCTGGTTTATGCTGCAATATGAGGCTGATAATGAGCTCTAATGTTTCTCCTGTGAGCTCTGCCCCCATTTCTTCATTTACAGGAAGTACCGTGAGGATGCTCATACAAATACTCTCTCTGCCTGTTATTGCTGTGTGCTAGACAACATTTAAACTGCTGACTGATTTTATGACCACACAGTGATGTGAATAGACACTGTAAATGTTCATTTTCAATTAACCATTTACCAAACACATACTTTTGAGTCATCATTCAGTAGCGCCTGCATTTTTGGCCCCAAATAATCTTCCTTGATATTTTTTGTAGTAAAAAATAAATCTATTTGTAGATTGCACTATATCAACATTACAAATTAGTTGTAAATTAAGGTTTCAGTTACTGTAAGTGCTTTTCATCTAATAGTAATTTTCCTCAAACAAGAACTTTCTCTCTAATATAATACAATACAATACAATACAATACAATACAATACAATACAATACAATATAATATAATATTCCTCAATACAACCTACTCCCTGCCAATTAATACAGAGACTTTTCCTAACCAAATTATTCATAAAAAGCTTTCTTTCACTGAACTATTCACAATTTTTTACTTTTTGAAAAGTGATTGTGAGTTATAAAATTAAGAATTGTGAGATATAAAGTCATTTGAGTCATCATTTTGTATATAAACTTGTGATTGGTGAAATCTTTATAAACACAATTCTGCATTTTAAGCTCCAAAGAATCACGAAAAGAAAAATTATGAGATAAAAAGTCCTTGATTTTTTTTTTTTTTTGTGGTGGAAATAAAAAGCTTTTTATAGTGAAATAGAGTGATTGGTGAACATTTTATTACATTAAATAACACCATATCTTACTGTTATTGATCTATTTTTGTTGTACATTTATGAGTCTCAGTTTGGTGCTTTTACCTTTAGTAGTTTTTTTCCAGATAAGAACCTTTTTTTTAAGATTTATTTTTGGTGCTTTGCCTTATTATGATACGACAGCGGAGAGCAGACAGGAAGCGAAGTGGGATAGAGAGAGGTACGGGATAGGGGAAGGTCCTAAATCTGGGATTCGAACTTGGGATGCCCATAATGAAACGGTGTTATATGTCAGGACACTTGCCCACTAGGCTAGCATTTTTAAGGCCTGATTATATTATATTGTTTCCACATATTATTTAGAGTTGAAAGACATGATTCCTCATCTCAGTGTTTTACATTTGTTGCTGTAAAGTCCTCAGGTAACCATTTTGTGAACACACATTTTACTAGTTCAAGCCCTGAGGTGAAGTTCTCTTTGCAGTCACAGGAGAGCCACAGCTAGGCTCTTTGTAAGATTCCCGTCTCATACACACTCGCACACAGCAGTGTGTGTGGCAGGTCCTGTTGTCACCACAGACTGCTGGGCTGGGCACAGCTGTCATTCTCACTGAGTCCCACAGCTATAAATACCTACGCATTGTGCTTGCTAGTAGCAGATTTCATTCCCCAGCACCACCCCACCTCAGCTACTGACTGTAGGAGGGGAAACAAACACACCAATGACACCAGATGAAAGCAGAAGCAGAGAGAGAGAGATGAAACCATAAAACAACGTGAATTAAAGTGCTACAAAATCCTAAAAAGCAAATACAAATAGCAATATAATTGCAGTCATGCTAGGCAGAGAAATCCAGGTGCATGTTTTGCAAATCCAGTAGCAAAGTGAAAAATGCCAAGCATTATGGTATATAGTGTACAATTTCAAATGTTATAGCTTCAAGGACAGGACAGTAACATGACAATAGTGTTGATGCTGTACATAGATATAGCTATGTGGTAATGTTTTATAAATAGGTAGGTAGGTACAGACAGACAGACAGACAGACAGACAGACAGACAGACAGACAGACAGACAGACAGAGACAGACAGACAGACAGACAGACAGACAGACAGACAGACAGACAGACAGACAGACAGACAGACAGACAGACAGACAGACAGACAGACAGACAGACAGACAGACAGACAGACAGACAGACAGACAGACAGACAGACAGACAGACAGGCAGACAGACAGACAGACAGACAGATATACAGACAGACAGACAGACATACAGACAGATATACAGACAGACAGAGACAGACAGACAGACAGACAGACAGACAGACAGACAGACAGACAGACAGACAGACGGACGGGCGTGCGGGCGGGTTGGTGGGTGGGTGATGGATGGATGGATGGATGGATGGATGGATATGATAGATAGATAGATAGATAGATAGGTGTTTTATGTTGTGATTACATAGACACTGTATATTTCCTTCCAATTATGCATTGTATAGTTTTCTTAACACTGTTTGCTTCTTGCTCATTATATTAGAAAAGTTTCTTGAATATCTCAGCAGTTTTGTAATTTACTTTACAGTCATGCCAGTAAAAAGCTTGTTGAGAGAAAAGTGGAGAGCAGAGGAATAGTGCAGTGGTTAACAGGAAATGAAACAACATCGATTCCCTCCTCCTTCACCTTGAGTGAACTACACCAATATTCCAGACAGGTGAAATCGGATCATAATCGCCGAGAGTTTGATATAATGCTGTTGAGATAATGAACGAAAAAGGGGTGAGAGTACAGGGAAGACTGATAAACACATGGGGAAGAAAAAAAAGATATGACTTGAAAAAATTGACTCTTCTAAACCAGGATGAAACTCAACTTTCTGACAATTAATAAAGCACATTTTCCAAAACAAATTATCACCATACCTGACCAACCCATAGCTTTAGTCCTAGTCTTTTTAGGCATAACGAAGTCTTTCCCAATGGAAATGGCTTCAGAACTGCACCTGTTTATGAAAACTGCTCCCCACAAAAGTTGAATATTGACCAGCTAAAGATGCATTCTGTGGTCATGGGACATTAAACCTAAATTTGATCATATCTATGATGCTGAGTTGAGTTATATCTAATAAATGCTCGCCCAGTGCAGCATATCTGTGCAGAAAGTAATTGATATGCTTTTTTCTCTCTCTCAAGTGTAAGACATTGTCTGGAGTATGTGACCACATCATCTCACTGTCGTCAGACCCCCTGGTCTCCCAGTCGGCACATCTGGAGGTGGTTCAACTGGCTAATATTAAACCTACAGAGGGTCTGGTAAGATCCCAAACGATTGTATTGTGCTACAGATGATTGTGCTAATTACTGCTGTTTATTGTTATGCTTAAAATTTAATCTATCTATCTATCTATCTATCTATCTATCTATCTATCTATCTATCTATCTATCTATCTATCTATCTATCTATCTATCTATCTGTCTATCTGTCTGTCTGTCTGTCTGTCTGTCTGTCTGTCTGTCTGTCTGTCTGTCTGTCTATTAGCAAGTAAAGTATTTTTTTATTTATATAGCACTTTTAAAGTTACAATGCACAAAGTGCTTTACACAATATAAAAACACAATCATAAAAGATACATTTATAAAGAGCTATACACAATATGTGACCCTGGACCACAAAACCAGTCTTAAGTCGCTGGGTATATTTACAGCAATAGCCAAAAATAAATTGGGACAAAATTATAGATTTTTCTTTTATGCCAAAAATCATTAGGACATTAAGTAAAGATCATGTTCCATGAAGATATTTTGTAAATTTCCTGCTGTAAATATATCAAAACTGAATTTTTGATTAGTAATATGCATTGCTAAGAACTTAATTTGGACAACTTTAAAGACGATTTTCTCTATCCTAAAAAAACATACATCAATGGAAAGCTTATTTATTAAATTTAAAAAATGTACCCTTATGACTGGTTTTGTTGTCCAGCGTCACATATATGATGAAGCAAAAAAGATCAAACCCAAAATACACAAAAAATTCACAAAATATTAAAAGCACATCTATACAGGTATAAACATATTGGTGAGCACATGACATCTTGAGAAAACATATGCATATGAAAAATCTTAATAACCCCAAACTTTTGAGTGAATATGTAATTGTAACCTTTTGTTAGCAGTGTGTAGCTTGACTGTAGCTTAACTAATTGTAATTATAAGCAGCTTGTATATCTTGCCAAACAGTTTCAAAGTAACTTCCTCTACATTGAAGCTACTCAACAATAGGACTTTGTCCTAGTGTGTGTGTGTGTGTGTGTGTGTGTGTGTGTGTGTGTGTGTGTGTGTGTGTGTGTGTGTGTGTGTGTGTGTGTGTGTGTGTGTGTGTGTGTGTGTGTGTGTGTGTGTGTGTGTGTGTGTGTGTGTGTCTGTTCTACCTCCTTTAGTGTGTGTTTAATAGCATGTGTAACATCATCTGTAGGGTAGGTGTAGGGCTCTTTTAAAAACCATTACGTAATTTAACATCTTGAAATACACATGAATAGACTAAAAGCATTTTGAAGTGTTCTTCAATGTGTGCATGCGACAGAAAGAGCAAGAGATGAGAAGATTATTCGTTATTTTTTCATCCTGTGTCTTTTATATCTTAAGGGAATGTACATCAAATCCACATATGATGGGCTTCACGTTATCACAGGAACCACAGAGGGGGTAAGAGCCAGTCTGTGTTATTGTGTGCACTCTAATTCATGTGTATGCTGCAGATAAAAGTAATGAATCTCAGCAATTGATTGTACGGCTGTTACTGCACACGCTGAAATTAAAGAGCAGGAGAGAGAAAGAAAGAGCTACACAGACAGGAGTGCTCTAAATAAAGATCCACCGATCATGAAAGCTCTTAGTTTTTGTTGTAGCTCTAATAGTGGGTGGAAATCACAGGCTATACTACAATATGCAGTACCCATAGAAAAGAAGAACCACGATATGTATTTCATATGTCATATTTCAGTTGCATATCCTAGACCACACTGAGATTTGTATCCCTTGTATTAGAAGAGATCTGTCACAAACTATGCTCAGGTTTTACATTATGACAAAGTAAGCATATCCAGAAGTCTGAGATTTTAACATAATCTTAATTTGCACCAAATTCTTGCCATACCAAATCATCTGAGCTATTCTATCCACATACATTTTGTATATGTGCTAAATGCTTATTGTTTTTTTTTTGTAAACTGTTAAAATATCATAAATATTATCAAGTCACATGATTTTATAATGCAATTCCTGTAGCTCAAGGGGTAGAGCATGGCGCTAGCAACGTAACCACATGGGTTTAATTCCTAGGGAATGCATAAACTGATCAAATGTACACTACTAGTCAAAGATTTGGCATAATTAATATATTTTCTAATGATTTTGAAATGTCCATACTGTCTCTGATGTAACTCCTGAATAGAAGTATTACTTTCTTAAAAACAATACTTAAAAATCTTACTTACCCCAGACATTTAAGTAAAGGCCAGTGTATCATGGTTTGCACAAAAATAGTAAGCAGCATAAATGTTTTCAGCATTGAATATATTAAATATTTAGTATATTAGTCAGCATATTAGAATGATTTCTTAAGGATCATGTGACACTGAAGACTGGAAGTAATTATGCTGAAAATTCAGCTTTGTCACCACAAGAATAAATTAATTTTTAAATAATATTTAAATAGACAACAGTTCTTTTAAATTGTAATAATATTTCACAATTTACTGTATTGTTTTATTCTGTATTTTTTTCAAATAAATGCAGAGCATAAGAGACAACGTGAAACCAGAATGCAATGTAAATTAGTTTGGATAAAAGCATTTATGTAAATCAAATACTTAACATATTGCAGTACTGCGTTTTCATTTGGCATCTAGTTTTTCCCTCTATTATTCTGTTTTTTTACATCTCTCCATTTTTCCGTCTCTTTCTTAGTCTCCAGCAGATCGCTGTAAGAAGATCCACGCAGGTGACGAGGTCATCCAGGTGAACCATCAGACAGTGGTGAGTGTCATTCTCTCTTAGTCACTCAATCCATTTGGCTCAATTATTCTTCTATTTTATCATCCATCTATCAGTTTTGTCCCTATATATGTAAGTCTCACTTGGCATGCAACAGCAGTTGCCCCTTTCCTGCCTGTTTGTGTATGGAATAATGGAACTGAAAATGAGTTGCATTTGAATTTGAGGGCTTTAACGTGTCCTTGTTAAAGCACCAAGAGCTTTAAAACATATTACTAGATGTATTTTTAGCTCATTCTATGACTAGGGCAACTATATTCCAGTTTGATTGAATTCAGAAATGCTGATTGAGTGTGTTATGCTTTAAACTGCGTTTCTGAGTGAGACTGGAGAGTGTTTAAAAGGCATAAGAGGCTGTAAATGTAATGAAGGGCAGTGGAGTGTGTTTTTAGGATGGTTGAATTTGAGAGATTTCTTTGCATGCGTATGGAGTGCGTCAATAGGTACGCCAATGATCGTACCCTGTGGAGTTCCCTTCAAATAATTGATAAAGAGCTTTTCTGCATACGTCTGTGTACAAGTAATTGCGCATGGAGTTTAGCTTGTGAAATCAATTCTGTTTGAAATGACTTCCTTAGTGTTTGACGTGCATAAGGTGCTGAATAATTTGTTGAATATTTGAAGTGGTGGCATGTTTTACGAAGTTAAAGAAGCTGCAGAAAGCTAAATGTTCCCTCTTCATCATCTCTGATCACAATGACGTTGTTATTCAGATTTAAGATGGTCTTTGCATGATGGTTTACATTAAGGCATCAGAATTCAACTTCTACATCAGTTTTTCTTGTTTGTCTTAAGTCATCCTGTCGCTGTGGTGAGGGATGCTGAGCTTGTTTGGTAATGAAACATCAGCAACACTAAGGCCTCATTAATCCTCATGTAATTAGATTGTTTACACTTTCATAATTAGATAAAAGCACTTCTAATGTGTGATAAGCGATACGAATTCGGCTTGTAGCGAAAAACCCATACAAATAATTACCGTAACAATGCTCAAGAACAACCTCAGCGGGCGTTAAAGAATGGTGCATTGTGGGAGCTGCTTGATATGCCGCCTCTGTGATTAGTCTCCGTATGCTATAGGATCAGGTCCGTATATCCAGCCCATCTCAGTGTGTGTGTGTGTGTGTGTGTGTGTGTGTCTTTGTGGTTGTGTATTGTGGTTATTTCTGTCTGTGAAGGACATAGTTAATGTAAACTGTGTGTGGGTCACGTTTTGCCTTCATTGTGGGTACTACAGCTACATCTCAATAAATTAGAATGTCGTGGAAAAGTTCATTTATTTCAGTAATTCAACTCAAATTGTGAAACTCGTGTATTAAATAAATTCAATGCACACAGACTGAAGTAGTTTAAGTCTTTGGTTCTTTTAATTGTGATGATTTTGGCTCACATTTAACAAAAACCCACCAATTCACTATCTCAACAAATTAGAATATGGTGACATGCCAATCAGCTAATCAACTCAAAACTGAGTTTTCTGAGCCTTCAAAATGGTCTCTCAGTTTGGTTCACTAGGCTACACAATCATGGGGAAGACTGCTGATCTGACAGTTGTCCAGAAGACAATCATTGACACCCTTCACAAGGAGGGTAAGCCACAAACATTCATTGCCAAAGAAGCTGGCTGTTCACAGAGTGCTGTATCCAAGCATGTTAACAGAAAGTTGAGTGGAAGGAAAAAGTGTGGAAGAAAAAGATGCACAACCAACCGAGAGAACCGCAGCCTTATGAGGATTGTCAAGCAAAATCGATTCAAGAATTTGGGTGAACTTCACAAGGAATGGACTGAGGCTGGGGTCAAGGCATCAAGAGCCACCACACACAGACGTGTCAAGGAATTTGGCTACAGTTGTCGTCAGAGGCGTCTTACCTGGGCTAAGGAGAAGAAGAACTGGACTGTTGCCCTGTGGTCCAAAGTCCTCTTTTCAGATGAGAGCAAGTTTTGTATTTCATTTGGAAACCAAGGTCCTAGAGTCTGGAGGAAGGGTGGAGAAGCTCATAGCCCAAGTTGCTTGAAGTCCAGTGTTAAGTTTCCACAGTCTGTGATGATTTGGGGTGCAATGTCATCTGCTGGTGTTGGTCCATTGTGTTTTTTGAAAACCAACGTCACTGCACCCGTTTAACAAGAAATTTTGGAGCACTTCATGCTTCCTTCTGCTGACCAGCTTTTTAAAGATGCTGATTTCATTTTCCAGCAGGATTTGGCACCTGCCCACACTGCCAAAAGCACCAAAAGTTGGTTAAATGACCATGGTGTTGGTGTGCTTGACTGGCCAGCAAACTCACCAGACCTGAACCCCATAGAGAATCTATGGAGTATTGTCAAGAGGAAAATGAGAAACAAGAGACCAAAAAATGCAGATGAGCTGAAGGCCACTGTCAAAGAAACCTGGGCTTCCATACCACCTCAGCAGTGCCACAAACTGATCACCTCCATGCCACGCCGAATTGAGGCAGTAATTAAAGCAAAAGGAGCCCCTACCAAGTATTGAGTGCATATACAGTAAATGAACATACTTTCCAGAAGGCCAACAATTCACTAAAAAATGTTTTTTTTATTGGTCTTATGAAGTATTCTAATTTGTTGAGATAGTGAATTGGTGGGTTTTTGTTAAATGTGAGCCAAAATCATCACAATTAAAAGAACCAAAGACTTAAACTACTTCAGTCTGTGTGCATTGAATTTATTTAATACACGAGTTTCACAATTTGAGTTGAATTACTGAAACAAATGAACTTTTCCATGACATTCTAATTTATTGAGATGCACCTGTAAATTTCCCCACAAGGATATTAAAGGATAGTAAAACCTCAAACCACCTACATTTTGGGGACCCGCCAATAATATAATATTAATATACATACTAATATTGCTTAATAATGCTTAATATACATAATAAATTATGTCTTAATGACAGTCTAAAAATGCTGAAAGATTTCTGTGAGGGTAAGGCTAGGGGAGAGAAAGTATCATTAGCTCAGTATAACTATAGTAATCAATCAAAAGTTTCCACTATGATAGAAAAACAAATGTTTGTATATGTGTTTATTACTTAATTTCAACTCTTTTCATAGACTGACATAATGATTTTGGGGTTTTATTATAAAGTTAATATTTCTGTTGCAGATCAAATAAAAACAATCTGAACTAGCAGCAGAATTGTTTATTGTGATTATTCATAAATAATTAAGTTAATTATTGAACATCAAACATTGAACATCTTTTATCACAGGGTTTTTGATGCCACAGATCCTCTGATATAATTATTATTCCCTTTTGAGGGACCACGTCCTATAATACAATAGCAGTTCTATTTTTAATATATAAAGACCTTTTTATTTTATTTTATTTTAACCCCGTTTTTATATTGCTGTTGTCACTGTAAGCCATTTGAGTCAGTGATGATTTTTACCCTGGTTAAGTGGCCTTGTATCATCTAACAGTACATCTTAACCATAGTAAAACCACTTGTGGTACACTGCACAGCCTTATTGTTTTACTAAACTGTGAAATGTTATGAATTTATGTAGTTTAATAATTCATCAGTAGTGTAAACATCTTTAAAAATGTAGAGTTTGCATATAGTGTGTCACATCATTTTAGAATTATATTTAAACTGTTGCCTTCAGCTATTAGCTTCACTTGCTGGCTCAGTAAGCATTTTTATTACAGTCTAACATAAATATTTAAACGAATAGAAAATTTAGTCAGTGAATAGACTACATGTTTATCTTTTATTATCTTAATTTTGTTATGTTTAGTTTTAAAAATATAGTCAGTATTGTCATTTATAATTTTTCTTCACAATAGGCATTTGGTTCATTTTTCATGCTTCAGAATTCATGATTATGCATAATTTAGGAAGAACCGAAGGCTCAAATATTGACATTTACAGAGAAAGTCAAGTTCTACCACAGACTTTAATGTGGAATCAATTAAATGATTAGCAAACATCAAGACTCATTAGCGTACACTCATTTCACATAGTAAACTTAATCAACACATACTGTGTGTCAGGAAGTCTATGTGTGTGTGATATATATTCACCAGATATAGAGAGTCGTATGTTAGGATTTCCTAGCAGTTTCTTGTCAGGTGACGTCTCTGTGTGGTGTTCTTGTCGAGTCTGTGTATGTTGACCCTGCGTTTGTTGCTGTAGGTGGGCTGGCAGTTGAAAAACTTGGTAAGCTCTCTGCGCGGGGACCCTGCCGGTGTGACATTGACCCTGAAAAAGCGTCCCCAGAGCACGCTCACCTCCGCCCCAGCCCTACTAAAGAACATGAGATGGAAGCCCCTGGCCCTGCAGGTAGGATTCAGATCGCCCTGTCCCAAAAGCTTCATCGTTTTGGGCTGCACTTTCCCCCTTTATCTGCCACCCGCTCCCTGGCCTCATCTTAGATAGGAAACTGACACCTTTGACTCCATTTCCCATAATGCACCTGCCTGCTTACATGTCGCTTTCCATTCAAACGTCCTACTTTTGACTTAAATTTTGTTACACGACTATAGTTTAGGATTGTTGGATATCGGAGTTGCCTTTGTAGGTCTTACGGTGCTTATTAAGTCATTCGCAGTAGCATCACTAACCTGCCTTAGAAGTGTTGTGAAAGTGTGCGCCATGGAGAGCAGATTAGCTTTAATCGGCTTTCGGTGAAGGATTTAAGTTTGGCTCTAGACTTGTGACTCTAGACTAAACTTTTAGCTGTTTTCCCCAAACAGATCTGTGTACGTCTCCATCTTGGCGGCTGTCATCTCACATGCTTATTTCACTGATTATATGCACGTGCCTCTTTGTGCATGTCATGCCTGTGCAGTCTGTGTCACAACCCCTGTTCCCAGGCATTCAGCTCACTGGAGACACTAATCACACGTCTATAGTCTCTGAAGCCATTGTGTTCTCTGGAGATGTCGCAAATGTTTCCATAGACACTCATTATGTCAAAGTATCCTGACCCAGAGATTGCAGTGCACTGTTTACTGCAGACAGCACTGCAGAGGGACTGCGCCGCCGTTTCGCTGCTGGGGGACCTATTAATCTCTATCCCTCACCCTTGTGACTGTCTGCAGATATCAGTGTCTGGGTCACGTCCTGGAATAGAGCTCCATTATTACATTTAAATGTGGGTTTGGATTAAGCCTAACTACATTAGTTGTGCCCTCAGACAATTTAGCAGCTCATAGTAGATTTGAACTTTGATCTTTAATCCAATGATCTTGTCTGCCCAGCAGCCAGTCGTTCCCAGGAGTCCCACCAGCAGCTCGGCCACACCCACGAGCACCATCAGCACACCTTCCAAGCGTGATAGCTCCGCCCTCCAAGACCTGTATATCCCGCCCCCTCCTTCCGAGCCGTACATACCCAGGTAACCTCATCCAGTAAAGGATTTTTTACACTTCAGCTGATTTTTGGCTTGAAATTCACTTGAATTCTTAGTCAAGGTTTCTTACATCAAAAACTATTGTATTTTGTCCAACGTCTTTCGATGAAACAAGCTGCTACTTTTGCTATACTGTACGTTTGATACAAGAAAACTGATTTGAATATGCCTGTTTTTATTGGCTAACCTCTCTGTATGGGCATACAAATGGAAACAAATTGAATATGTATATGTATGAGTGGTCTGGAATAAATGAAAAGCTGATGATTGTGACATCACTGTTGCGTTTTGCAAATTATCTGTTTTTGCAGCAATAAATTCATATATCAGCAGTTTAAATGTTTCGTTTTATTGAACAATACTGGCTATTTAGTTGTACAATTTTGCATTTAGATTACCTTTGCCATCATCTATTGCGTACTTAAAGTTAATCTTTAAAAACACTAATAAATAATGACAATGTTAAATGTAAATGTTAGCAAATCTCAATACAAGTTTAGAAATTGTTCGTACTGCAAAATGCTGATGCCTAAATTTGTCAGTGTTTTGGGATTTTTTTGCCTTGTTTTTACCCCTGTCTTTGTTCCTGGTTTTCAATATATGGTATTTTTCCTGTTCTTGTTTTGTTTGAGTGCTTTATTATTCCTTGCACCCGAGTTCCTAATTATGCTGTGTATATTAGTTCCTGTTTGCTCTGTGTCGGATCTATTTGTTAGTTATGCGTGCTTCTAGCAAGACACACCGTGACAAAATTCACTTGTAGCTTGTAAAATGATTATTTATAGAATTTTTTTTTAGATTTTCCTTAATAGTGACAAAATATAACTTTCACAAATGTCTGTGTAATATTTAATCTAACTTCTATTTAAAAGTTTGGGGTAATTAAGATGAAAAAAAGAAAATAATACTTTCATTCACATTAAAATGATCAAAAATGACAGTAAAAGATTTACAATATTACAAAAAATATTAAGCAAAATGTTTCAAAAAATATTAAGCGATTTAAAATAAATGGGTTTTTGAGCACCAAATCATGATATCTGAAGAATCATGTGACACTAAAGACTGGCTGCTGAAAATTCAGCTTAGCCATCACAGGAATAAATAACATTTTAAATATATTAATGTAGATATACATTTTAAATAGTGTACATACAGTAAAATCTGAAATTATAAAACAGTGAAATTGTCAATTTCAATTTATAGTGAAATTAATGAAATCAAACTTTGATGCTCGTTATCTCATAATTAGATTTTGAGACTTTAGCCTGGATTTCACAGAGAGGGTCACATATTATGTTATGCTTTGCTTTTAGAGATGAAAAAGGCAGTCTCCTGAGTGAATGTGAGGTACCTGTCGGAAAAGGGTCAGAATCACCAAACTCATTCCTGGATCAAGAGTACAGACGGCGATTTCCTCTCATGGAAGAAGAAGCCGTCCTGTACTGCTACGAGTATGACCCCAACCACGGACCCACAACGTCCCGCCGAGACAGCACACCCACATACGGTACACAAACGCACACAAACACAAAAAGCTTTGTCTATGAGTGCATTTCAGTACAAGCTTAGATGGTACGTTAGGGTTATTCACTCTTTTAGCATGGGAAATTTGGTTCTTCCTTTCTGCACACCATAAAATGATTAGTTATTTTCTGCTAGCTTTTACAGCAGATGCCCGAGAGACTGAATATTGACCCAGCAACTAATTTAACTTCTATGAACATCTGCTGATTATAAAACAGCACATAGTGAACAGAAAAAAACACTATTTACTCCAATTATGTTGCATAACTAAGTTCAGTTAATAAGAAAGCAGTTAATAAGAAATCTGTTTAAGACTAAATATGTTCTGAAAAGTATCCTACATGTTTTGCAATGCTGTGTGTGATTGTATGTTTTTCGAGGTTTATAAAACGAGCATGTCTATAACAAGTTTCCTGCATTGGGGAGTTGGTTTCAGATTTTCTGTAATTAAACTCCAGGGAGCTGGGCTGCACTGTGTGTGTGTGTGTGTGTGTGTGTGTGTGTGTGTGTGTGTGTGTGTGTGTGTGTGTGTGTGTGTGTGTGTGTGTGTGTGTGTGTGTGTGTGTGTGTGTGTGTGTGTGTGTGTAGCATTATATCCAGAACCTGAGAACTCAGCTCTAGTCGTTAAATGCCAACGTGAGCCTCTGCAGTGGCACAGAACTGCTGACACACTCCATGCCCGCTGCTTCGATAGAAAACGAGAGGACACATTAACTGTGACAGTTTGTCTTACACAAACACACACTCGCACAGACTTACCTTGGCGTCTGTGGATAAAATGGATTGTGAACTGTCATTTTACCTCCATCTTTCTATTCCGTCTTTCCCCACACACACAGAGAGAAAGTAATATGTGTATAATGCGCATGCCTGTGCTTTCAGGTCGTCTGAGGCCCATCTCTATGCCTGTAGAGTATAACTGGGTTCCTGGCTACGAGGACCCAGCTAGAATGAAGAGAGAAGGTCGGAGAGGTGAGTTTGTGTCAGTCACAGTACTGTAAATACACATGGTTATTCTCTTGTTTTTATTTTTTTTCTTCTTTACTCCTCTTTACTCATAGGTGTTCTGTTTTTCTATGTTTCTATGTATTTGACACAATTTTTAATTCAGCATCAGGATTTTGGGTTTAATGACATTATCAGTAAATATGAAATGTTATTAAAAACTATTTTATTTAAAATTTAATTAAAAAAATTACAATCAGAGTGAAATTAAATTTTATAGATAGCCTTTTCATAGACTTTACTCTTCTTATCCATTATAATTTCACATTGGTTCTGTGGTCTGAAATGACCATATATAAATCACTATATAATATATTATTATATTATTAGTTTGTGGTCTTGCTGACTACCAGAAACTATAATTAATTTGTATTGCTTCATTTTAAATGGTACTGCAGTGTGTCAAATCAATTTTAGCAATACAAGTATTCCATTTAATCTCTTAATTAATATGAGACCATAAAGCAGCATGTATAATAAATATTGATAAATTGGAATATATTTGATTAAAATAGTTTTAGATAGCATGTCCTACTGCAGGGAACTGCTGACACCCCTTGAATTTGTATACCAGCATCTCTTTCTTGACTTTAACCACCAGAATTATACTGAATCATGAAAAGTGAGTTATGGTATTAAAATCAGTACCAGATGAGCAAATACTACAACATTGTGATATTGCTTTTATGCAGCAATTCTACAAACAAGAAGTTAATGTAGAGTAATTGATATTTCAAACACAAATATGGTCAGCTATTTTGTTCAACTTCATCATTATGCTTCCCCATCCGCATGGCCTTGGTTACATCAGCAGAAAAGATGTGGAGAACGTTATTACATTTTAATGGAAGATTAGAAATGGAAAGATTTTTTCTTAATAATATACTGTATAGTAAAATGATAAATTACACAAAATAAACATGATCATCAATATCTATTTTATTCAAAGTAAAGAATTTTATAAATAATACAATTTACAAAATTATTATTATTACTTATTTAAGTAAATAGGGTCCATTTGAATGTTTTTTATATTCATCCAGAATATCTTCTTTACTTTCAAATGCATCTTCTTTTTCCATCTGTTGATCTTTCTCCTTTATTGTTTCTCACTGTTGCTTTTTTATTACATTCTCATGGCTCTTATTCAGGAGTGATGTTTCGCTGAGCTCTTTTCCATGGATCTAATTCTCCTCGCTGCACGGTGGCTCTGAACTGCGCTGGGCATTACTGATTACTTCCTGTGGCCGCGCTGCATGCAGTGCCAGGATAACAGTGGCAGTCTCTGAGCACCAACACAGAGCCAGTGTGCGCTAGGCCTGAGACCGTCTCTATTGGCTCCTGCTTTAGAAATACAGTCCAGAACTCCTGACTGAAATAGTTGGACTGCAAGAACGTAGACAGATAATATCAATGAAGCTCTTTCATCAACATTTTACTTACTGTGTTCTTTATTATAAGTAAAGTTTGGCTGATTAGTCAATCTTCGTTACTTCCTCATCACCATCTTCATTGAGGCTGTGGGGGCAGCATCTTTTGTTTTGACTCACTCATGTCGTGTCTTACTGCTTTCCCACGCTAACGTGTTTGTTTTCTTTCAGTGGTCTCCTCCAGGACTCTTCTCTCTTCTTTGTGGAACTTGTGTGTCTTTATATGTGACCCTCTCTGTGAAATCCAGGCTAAAGTCTCAAAATCTAATTATGAGATAACAAGCATCAAAGTTTGATTTCTACCATTAATTTCACTATAATTTCAATCTTTGACCTTACTCAGTCAATATTAAAGATATAAAGGAAACATTTTCACAGAATGTTCTTTTACCATATGAAGGAGGATTTTTTTGTAGAAAATAGTAAATCAGTAAAAAATGACTTTAGCTGGGTTTTCACAGAGAGGGTCACATATGTGTGTTTTTGAGTGAGGGGGCGGATGATCACCTAGCTGTGTCTCCTGGCTGCTATTTGATCCTGTTAAGCAGCTCTGTCTATCTGCATTGTGTGGAGATTAGCGCCTTGATGGCTCTCTTATTTCCTCACTTTCTCCGGTTCCCTCTTTTCCTTAAAACTCCAGGGAGAAAATGGTGGTGAGGCTGCCAGATGGTGTTTAGCTGAGAGTAAGAAAGATGGTAAAAGAAGAAAGAGGCACTCAAAGGAGATTGCGAAAGTGATGTAGGAAGATGATTGTGATTCAATATGAGAGTGGAGGGAGGGTCAGAAAGGATAAAGATGTATTAAGGTCACCCACATCTCGGAAATCTTGGTAATTTGTCATTTCTGGGTAGCAGTGACAGGTTTTTTTACTTTCAGAATGGGTGTTCTTCCAAAGTCATCCTCTGTATTGTTGGCAATGTATTCAAAATGAAGAAAATTCATACATTCAGTTTTGGGGCTTGCTTTTTAAAAAACTAAGAGAAAAGAGAACGGCTGACAAATTTGAAAAATAAAATTGTATTTTTGGGGGGGATAAAGTTTGCAATTGTGATTTAAAATAAATAAATAAATAAAAATAAAAAGACTTGCTGTGCTTGTGTGTAGGGCGGCACAGTTTGGCCAAAAAATTTTGATAAATAAAAATACAAATATGAAACAAAATAAGAAATGTTACAATTGCTGCACAGTTTTACAAATACTAATATTATTATTGTTATTATATAATAATATTATTATTTAAAAAATTATAAAAAATATTATTATTATTGAAACATTATTAATATTACAAATACTACAATAATGCTATTTCAATGTCAAATACAAATGCTATGTAATACTACTACTACTAATAAAAACATTAATAATAATTTTATTCTACAGTAGCACTGTAAAATTACAATATTATTTGTGGCGGGGTTAATTTTTGAATTTTCAAATGTTCAACCATCAGAGAGCACTTAAAGCTTCTCTTTTCTTGACAAAAGCTGGTTTCTAATTTCCCATTCCAAGTTTTGAAAGATGAATGGTGCATGTTACATTCCCAAATTCACATAAGTGACCCAAACTCATAACAGATGCAGTTTGGAGCAACATTTACTGTGAAACGAACCAATCTGAGACACTGAAAACACAGGATCATGAGCTGCTCATGTGTAAATGAACTCAGTGCATATATTTATGTAAATAAAGGGAAAGTTCACCCAAAAATGAAAATTCTGTCATTAATTACTCACCCTCATGTCGTTCCAAACCTGTAAGACCTTCGTTCATCTTCGGAACACAAATTAGATATTTTTGGTGAAATCCAATAGCTTTCTGACCCTGCGTGCGCAGAAACGCATCTGAAACGTTCCCAGGCCCAGAAAGGTAGTAAAGACATCAGTAAAATAGCATGCATCGTGGTACTCTAAGAATGTGCATCGAAGACTGATACAGAAGAGACAGAGGAGAAGAAATCGTTGGATAAAGTCATAATTTTTTTTGTCTTTGTGCAAAAAAAATATTATTTTTACTTCGTAAAATTACAGTTAAACCACTTATGTCATTTGGACTATTTTAACGTTGTTCTTACTATGTTTCTGGGCCTTGAACGTGGTACACTGTAAAAAAAAAAAAGTTGAGCCAACTTAAAATTTTAAGGCAACCAGCTTCAGCAGATTTGTGAGTTTATACAACAAAAAGTTGAGAATCTCCTACAAAAATAAGTTGAAAGAACTCAAAATTCTGTTGAAGCTGGTTGCCTTAAAATGTTAGTTTTTTTTTTACAGTGTAGTTACACTGTTGTATATGCAGGGTCATAAAGCTCTCAGATTTCCTCCAAAATAACTTCATTTGTGTTCTGAAGATGAAAAAAGGTCTTCCAGGTTTGGAATGACATGAGTGTGAGTAATTAAAGACAGAATTTTCATTTTTGGGTAAACTATCGATTTAATTGTGCAGCCCTACATAAAGGTACATTGTTACTGATGGATCATCCAGACTGACATTTTAGATCCATCCACTTCTTGTCCATTTTAATGAGTTATATGCTGCAGTTCATTCAATTTTTACAACTCAAGAAGTTAAAATTAATTAAATAATTATTTATTATGACTCTGCGAGGTTGTGTACCCTGTCTAGATGAACGTACGGTATGCAATTTAAAATCTGCCAGCTCTTCAACTTTTCCATCAGTGTGAGGGAAGCCGAGCCGTAAAGAAGAGGGAACTTCTTCTGGAAGCATGCTGTTGCCATGGAAACTCTGACAGGAGCTCTCCTGAGTGTTTCAGGTCCCATTGGCTGCTGCCGGGCAACGATGGACATGGGCGTGGGAGTAGGGAAACCCAACAATGGCTGCGGTGGTTCCTAAATCAAAGGACGAGCATAAATCGGGACTGCTGGGAGCCCGTTGCTTTGGCTTGCTAATATGGCTGTGACCAATCGGCTTGTTATGCTCATTAGGCAAGAATAAGCCTATTGAGTTTGATTGGATTCGTCTGATTTGGGAAGAGTGCACAGGCTTAAGTAGTGCTAATGATAGACCTCTATTGAGGGAATGAATCATTGTGATTGGCCAACTGAGGTTTGGAGTATTTCGAGAGGGGTTCGGGATGCTTGATTGATGGAATACTGATGCGAGCTTATTCAGTGATTTGATACAGTACAGCCTGGAAAATGGGCGTACTGTTTGAGAAGGACTGGATGTACAAATGTAATTTTGATTTACTGAACATGTCAAAAAAAATCTATATAATGCCTGATTAACCATATAAAAGGGTAACATTGTTGGAAAAATATATTTAAAGGGATAGTACACCTAAAAATTTAAATTCTTTCATCATTTACTCACCCTCATGTTTTTCACCCATATGACTTTCTTTTTTCCATGAAACACAGAAGTTTTGAAGACTTGCGTTGGGACTGTTAGTACTGTTATTACTAGAGATATTGTTCTTTCTCCCACTCAGAAAACACTCTGTTGCGGTATGTAAGTGATGAGAAGGCCGCTGATCTGGCAGGGCGCAGCATGAAGAGAGACACGGGAAAACGCGGCAAGAAGAAGAGCGAAAAGAGCGGGAGCCCCACTCACTACACCCTCCTCCCCACCCTCCAAATGGAAGTGCTCCGTCAGGAATCCATGAACACGTCGAACCCAGACTCCACCTCTCTTTACCATGTGAGTAGTATGTTTTCTGTCGTGTGATCCGAGTCCTCTGAAGGGAGTTGGTTTATTCTGCGGCCAATTTGTCTGTGCTGTTTGTAGTCATGCTAGTACTGCACATGTCATCTCCAAAACTGTCTGCCAATTTATGTTTCAGTAGCAAAACTTATATATTAAAGTGATTGTTTTTTGGATTTAAAGTTGGGACATTGTTTGCAGCCATCAATAGAGTTGAACAGTAAATATTTGTGTCTTGTTTTTCAATGTACTTCCTAAAATATCCTTTAAAAAGATAAACTACTGTTCAAATGTTTGAGGCTAGAGTTTTTTGTTGTTGTTGTTGTTTGAGTTATGCTTTTATTCAGCAAGGAGACAATAAACTGATGAAAACTGACAGTAAAGACATTTATAATGTTACAAAACATTTCTATTACAAAATAAATGTTGTTCCACTTTCTATACATCAAAGAATACTGAAAAAAATCTATCAGTTTTCACAAAAATATTAATCAGTACAACTGTTTTCAACATTGATAATAAGAAGTAATGACTGCTTTGCCATCACAAGAATAAATTACATTTTAAAATGTATTCAAATAGAAAAGTTATTTTGAATTGTAAAACATATTTACTGTATTTTGATAAGCAGCCCAATAGACTTCTGTTTTAGGTAATGGATTAATAAAAATACATTTGTTAAAATGTAAATATTTTGTGCAGTTTTGCTTCTCAAAAACATTGCTCATATTTTAAGGATTTTACTTGTGAAACAAGACAAAAATACTGATTATGAAACTTTTTTTGCACTGTGCGATTACAAAAGGTTCTTTGCTATTGAGTGGTAGTATGTGTGCTTTTTATCCGACATGTCTCAATCAGGTTCTTTCTCTTAGTCTAAGAATGTCTCTTTCTGAGTGGGACAGTCTGGATCAGGCTAAACTCAGAGATTGTGAGGAATATCGCACAGTGTCTGTGTTCCTTTTATTTTCTGTTGCTCAAACAAGTAATAAAGAGTTATTCTTCAAGGCCTGGCTGCTATCACCGGTTCTTTTTACTCGATCAAGGTCTCTGTGATCACTGCAGGTAGAGTCTTACATAAAGAGTTTTCATTGAAAGCACCAGGTCATGGTGTGCAGAGTGAGAATGTATACTTACGCCCACATGCTAGGTGAGTGTTTGTGTGTGTGTGTGTGTGTGTGTGTGTGTGTGTGTGTGTGTGTGTGTGTGTGTGTGTGTGTGTGTGTGTGTGTGTGTGTGTGTGTGTGTGTGTGTGTGTGTGTGTGTGTGTGTGTGTGTGTGTGTGTGTGTGTGTGTGTGTGTGTGTGTGTGTGCATATAATGAGAGTGTTAGTCCTCTACCTTTAGTCAGCGTGGAGGTGTGTGGGAGTTTGTGTTCAGCCCTGTGTATACTGTATGTCAGGGATAGGAAACTTCGGTCCTGGAGGGCCAGTGTCCTGTAGAGTTAAGCTCCAACCCTAATCAAACACACCTGCCTGTAACTTTCCAGTGATCTTGACATTGGCTGTATCCGAGATCGCCCCCCTATACCCTCAAATAGTGCACTATTTGAGGGGACAGCCATTTTAAGTGGTGTTCGAAACCATAGTGGATGTTCTCAAGTGCACTCATTCAATCCCACAATGCACCGCAAAAACAAGTGTCCAACCGATGTTGTTAATTAGTAATTTACTAGTTAATTGTAAATTGACTATTAGGGTTTATACATAATATCCATGACAGAGTTCAAGATAAATCCTTTAATCTTACTACTGGAGCTGCCATTTCAAATGATTATTAAACAGCAAGCAAACTATGCAAAAGTGGCAGTCCTTCCGGTGCACACTCGTTTTCATTCACTCCTTCAAGTGAACTGTATGAGTGGACTAATGTAGGGAATAGGTAATGAGGGTATAGGGGGCGATTTCGGATACAGCCATTGATTTGCTTCTTCAGGTGTGTTTGGTTAGGGTTGGAGCTAATCTCTGCAGGACACCGGCCCTCCAGGACCGAAGTTGCCTATCCCTGCTGTATGTGTGTGTATGTGTATGGGTGGGTGAGTGGGTTTTCTCAGTGAGACCAGCCGTACTGTGTGTGAAGTTATTAGGAGTGGAGGTGAGATCTAGCTGTCATTTTTAAGAGGGAACGTGGCAGCCGATGTTCTTGAGCACACACACACCGACACAGCCGTAACCACACACAAACACCAAGGGAAAACTAATAATCCGGGGAAAAGTGACTCGCAGTGGTGTGTCACAGTGTGCATATGGATGCTGAGCAGGCAGATGGTGGTTCTGTGGGGGTGGGCGGGGCTAAGTCTTGTTGTCATCTGTCAGAGGGCACGGAGTGACGTGATTGGCCGAGCTCCATCTGAAACAGAACTAAGATTGACCAAGACTCGGCCATGTGCTGTATTCATGTCAATATGTTGTGCTTTATATGTCCGCCAGACCATGAGAAGTGATTATGTGTGTTTAGTTCTCTTTTTTTTTTCCAAAATGAGGTCTAATTATAGGTCCTCATGAAGAAGCGTGAAAGGTGCCACACTGAGATCCCAGCTGGGGTGTTACAGTGTTGCGTAAGAGTGACTTTCACAGTATATCTTACCTGCGGCTTCTGTTTATAGACACCCTCAGCAGGGTGATGTATGTGTGTCTGTGTCCTCTGACCTGATCTGGGATAAAGGGTGTACTGGGGTGAGAGAACTCTGCTGACCACTCCATCACTATAAGTTTGGACCAGAACCAATGCTGTTCTCAGCACTCTTGCTATTGTTCTTTTTCTAGCTCATGAACTTTGCTAGAAAGTAAACTCCACAAACTTATAATCTGCATATACCACTCTGGGTTGTACATGATTATAGGAAAGGGAAGAGACAAGGTAAGACAAGACAAGACCAGAAGAGACGCAACAAGATAAAATGAAACAAGAATAGAAGGTAAGATGCAAAAAGAAAAGAGGTGAAATGAGATGAAATAAGTTTAGAAGAGAAGAGACACAATGAAAAGAGAAAATAAGATTTGAGGAGATGAGACCAGAAGAAAAGAGACACCACAAGATTAACATGGAGAGATGTGAATATGGAAAAAGAAGAGAGAATGCAAAATGAGAGGAAAAAAGGCAAGATGAGAAGTGAAGAGACAAAATGAAACGAGAAAAGAGTTTAAGATGTGAGAAGAGGTGTGAGATAAGAAAAGATTATTTGAGACCCAAATAAACAAAATGAGAAGGGAAGATGCAAAAAGAGAAGGGATGACATGAAAAGAGACAATATAAAATCAAATGTGAAGAGAATATGCCAAATGAAGAAAAAGGAGAAGAGAGTGCACGATGAGACAAGAACAAATGTAAAAGTGAGACAAATCAGAAGAGAAGAAGCAGGTTGAGACGTGAAGAGACAAATTGAAATAAGAAGAAAATGTAAGAAATGAGATGAGACTAGAAAATACAATATGAGATGAGACCAGAAGAGAAGGGACTTAAGAAAGGAAAATTCAAAACTAGAGGAGATTAGATGAGATTAAACTAAATGAAATAAGAGAAGATGGAAATTATGAGACAATCGGAAGAGAAGAGGCAATATGAAAATTGAAGAGACTAAATTAAATGAGAAGAGAACCTAAGGCGTGAGGAGAAAAGAAAAGACATTATGAGATGAGAAAAGACATGGCAAGACGGAACATGGAGAAGGTAACATTCAAAACTAGAGATGAGAGAAGAAATGTGATGAAACTTAAAAGAGGAGATGAGATAGCAATATTAGAAACATATTGAAAGAGAAGGTCAATTAAGATGAAAGATGAGTAAGATGCCAGATGAGAAGATGCAAGAAAAGCAGAGAGGAGAGACCACGCTGTATGGTGTTGATTTAATAAGCCAGCTATTGGTATGTGCAGTGTAACTGCATTAAGCTCTATTGTTTACAGAGGTGTTTTATTGCCTGCGTTACAGTCTGATAAGAGAGCTGCAGTTTGTCTGAACAGTGCCAGCACACTGATCCTCACACTCATAAAAACGCTCACTCACTCCGTCCACCGGACACACACACACAAAAGTGTTTTGCCTGACTGTCATAACACTTTAGACACAGCCCGGTGCCTTCTGTCCTATTAATTTGTGCAAACCACTACCATCATTACATAATTTGAAAACTACAAGAGCCTCCAGAGAATGCACTGCTTACCTACAGGTTTGGTTTAGGTTAATGCAATGCTTTAAGGCCATCACATGGAGCATATGTCTGCATATGTCAGTTGTTGATATCACAGCGGAAAATGCTTGTACCATATGTCATGTGAACTGAGAGCCTGTGTTGCCATGTGGCATTCAGTTGTAGCCTGATGGCAGATCTTAGCATGCTATCTAGGGCAATGTGTTAGTGAACAATAGTATATAGAACACATTCACTAGTTTCTGAGAGTGACCCTCAACATCGGAGACTGAGAGACTGGATGAACAGAACCATTTCACCATAGCAGAAGGCAACCATAAGAAATGTTGGATGCAAAAACCATATTCATGCCACGTGCTGAGATGTAACCACTGTTTATTCGAGTCACATGGGTCATAGTTGTCCCATAATGTTCTATCTCTCTCGGAAGATTGTGACCCCTGAGGCATAAGGAATTAAGTTTAGAAGATCTTTCGACTCGCTTTGCTGATGCACATCTCATGTTCACTTCTTGTAGGATTTGTTCAAGAGCTTGAAGCTACTGAACATTTAGACTTATTCATGAAACCCAAGCAAAGAGAATTTCTGTGCATGTCATTCCTAACATTCCTAAATGCGTTTCTACACAAGAACGATTGACAGATATTGTTCTGCTCATTTTTTATGAATGAGGCTTGTTTCGCTGTAGAAGTTGCTCTTCAACCACCTACACATTTTCAGTGATTACCAGTGATCATTTCAAGCAAGTTTGGATGTCATTTGAGGGCATCATTTCAGCAAGGCCATTAACTCAGCAAGAGTGCCATTTTATACTTTTTGGGCTTTATTTTATAGGAAGGTTAAGTAAAAGATAACAAAAAGGACACAACTACCATTCTTATTGAATAACCGATATGGGCACCTGAACAAACAGAAAATCGTCTTCAAGAAGTGGACACGGTATATTCACAGAGTCCTGAATAAATAAAGACATTCAATGAACCGGTTGACTGAGTTTCTAAACCTGTTCCATTAATCAATTTCAGTTATTCCTCTTGGGCTTCAGGGCAACTTCCCTCCTCAGGCACATATCAATAAATCAATTAGCGTGATGCTTGTCAGTGTGTTCTCCATACTGTTGCTAATAGATGCATAGCAACACAGGTGTACCTCTAATTTAATACTCAAGCTTGCAGGAAGTTTCCTCACGGAAGAGAATTGCCACAGGGCAATTATAAATATGTTCTTCTCTGGGCGTGCTCATACGAGAAATACTGCTCAATAAACACACGGCCAAGGATGTTAGAAATCGTATTTATTTTCTCTCTATGCCTCTTCCCGCCTTCCTTCTCTCTGGCTGTTTGGGCGCTCGCGCTTTCATCTGCTCAGATGTCGCCTCTGATTTTAATTTGTTTTGCGATGGATTGATGCTCGTAGATCATTGTTCACACATTTCCTCCATGTGATTCCACTCAGAAGAAATGGTTGTGTTAACCGATAATTTTGTCTTGTTTCACTTCATCCTGCTGTATTTACATTTCTCCATTTGTTTTATAAATATATAAATATATTTAAATGTAATTCTAATGTAATTGTATAGCATGAAAAAAATTGCGTGTGTGTGTGTGTGTGTGTGCGTGCGTGCGTGTGTGTGTGTGTGTGTGTGATGTATATGTATTTATGTTGTGTCCTCTGCTTTTCTTGACAGACATTCCAGGGATCCTCTCTCCTATCCAAGACCAAGAAAAAGAGTAAAGGTTATCACTTATCTTTCTTATTCGCATATTTGGGAACATTGTCTTCATTGTGTACACTTCTTGCATATTTTGCCTGCATAAGGCAAACAATAGGCCACCAACATAAACCTAAAAGACTAAGGAAAGTTCATTTCCGTAACACTTATAAGCATTCTATCACATTTTGGTTGCTGCCTAGTGCATTCCCTAATTGTAAAGACATTACTCAAAAAATTGCATTACTTACTGCCTGAAATAATTGATTATTGAGGTTGACAGTTTCACTATGATTGAGACTGAGCTTTTAAACCAAAGTACAACTAAAATAGCACATAATCTCAAGTTACAAACTCAATGTATTTCAGGAATGTTTTCTATTCTAATCGGTTTGAGGTCTTCTGCCATTCACTTAAAAATATTGAAATTTGTTATAATAAAATAATAAGCCATAAGTGGCTGTGCTTTACAATCATTTTGCTAGTACAGTAGATGTTCTTAGCCATGGCACATAGTAGAGTTTGTTTATGTCTGATAAGCAATATAGTAACAGACCAGTTCACCCAATAATGAAAATTGTATTATATGAATTTCTTTCTTTTGCCAAATACAAAATGAGATGTTCACGCCACCCGTTTTCTATTCTTTTCCATTCGATTAAAGGGAATTTTGACCGAAAAAACATCTTAAAAGTGGTTTATACATCTATATACTATGTTAGTGTCATATATTGTAAGCCTGATTAAGCCAGATTATATTCCAAGTCTTTTGAAGCCATTTGTGTGAGTAAAAGACGAAAATTCAAGTCGTTATTCACTGATCAGTTTTATTCATCTCAAATCTCATTCACATTCACAAATATGGTGCATAGAGACGTGTAATGCTAGTTTTGACATAATTGATAACCAACATTTCTTCTCATAATCAGTCATGACATGCCAAGTTTAAAAATGTGCTTATTCAAAACGCTGAATGCGATCTCAGAGCTGGGTATGATTGGGTAAAGATTTTCAAAATTGTCATAATTTTGGCCTATTTTTCAGACTAAGTTATCATACGGCTTCAGAAGTATAGTGCACAAGCCAAACTGATTGTCCATTTTGGGGTGTTTACTAGTCATTATTGACTTTTATTATAAGGAAAATAGCAACATTAATGGAAATGGTCTACAAAAAAAGTATTGGTTTGAAACAGCATGAGTAAAGGAGTAAATGATCTCTTTAATACAGAAATGAACTGATGATGCTATAATACAACAGCTTTATGATTCTGAAATATTCATTTTATAACCATTATTAACACATACTGTTCCCTTATATGGCATCCAGCAGGTCCACTGTCCTCCATCAGTAAGAGAAGAATCTCCTGTAAGGACCTGGGTCGTGGAGACTGTGAGGGCTGGCTGTGGAAGAAGAAGGATGCAAAGAGCTATTTCTCGCAGAAATGGAAGAAGTACTGGTTTGTTTTGAAGAACGCCTGCTTGTACTGGTACATGAACGAAGAGGTGAGTGAGTGTGTGTGTTTGGCCAATGCAGTTGTCTTTGTTGTTTCTCGTATCCACCAGCGCAGCAGAAACTGTATCGATCTAGAGATGAGACTTTAATTGGTGCGGGCTTTACCCTTTTGTGTGGAAGATTAATGCTCATCTTCCCCAACAAAACACACGCTGTTGCTGTAATGAAGATAAGGAACTTCTCCCAACAAACACTCACCTTCCCTCCTGTACTTGTTCCCTTGCTCCTTCGCTTTTGATTAATTACCTTCAGTGTTTTCGCTTTTTATCACGGCCAGGGTGTGGGATACGGCTACCGTTCTGGGGGTTTCGGAGGAAGTATGGGGAGGGGAGGGTTCCTCTCGGTCTGGTTTTGGTCCACTGAGAATCCTGCAACATAGTCCGGCTCTGCTATAATTGATGATCTTCTACTGTGTGGGTTTTGTAAACACAGACAGGCTTACAGAGAGCCGCAACAATTTATGCTTTTCATTTATTTATGCAGAGCTCCTGTCAACGGTGCTGCTGCAGTTTAATGCTGGGGGGAAAAGTAATGGAATGAACCAAGAAAGAGAAAGAAGAATAAGGAGATGTAACTCCTAACGAGGATGTAATGACATTACAGATGAGTGTAAGTGGGGTGAAATGTCCGCACAATCCTCTCTCTTTCTTTTTTCCACCTTGTAGGATGAGAAGGCTGAAGGGTTTGTCAGCCTCCCTGAGTTTAAGATCGACAGAGCCAGCGAATGTCGCAAAAAATAGTGAGTAACTTTACAAACTTTTGAGTAACGTGATGATGCTTGAGGAATTCTTATTGTGTCTTCGCTCCCTATGCAGTGCGTTTAAAGCATGCCATCCCAAAATCAAGAGCTTCTACTTCGCAGCAGACGGCGTGGACGATATGAACAGATGGTTAAGTCGTCTCAACATGGCGGCTGCCGGCTACGCAGAAAGAGAGCGAATCCGTCAAGGACAAGGTGAGAATTCCTGTAGTTAGGAAGGTTATGGGTTCGATTCTCAGGAAATATGTCTGTCTTGAAGTTGCTTTCAATACAAGTGTTTGAAAAGTAGGGCTGTCACGATTCCTTGATTCAATTCGAGTACTCCATTTGAAAAAATCCTCAATTGCATTTTGCAAAATATCAGAAGTGGCGCATTCCACAGATGAGAATCCATAATTATAATAATAATTATTATTAAGCTCATATGAGAATCCATGAAACGCATTGCTAGACATAGCATAATGCTATTGTGAATTTACAAATACTATGATTCAATTAAATAAATACATGCGATGCAGGTTAAATATATGCTCTTTAATGATTTAATTAAATTATTAATTATTTATTATCTCAGAGCGCCTCTGTTCATAGTAAATGCTGCTCCACACAAACAGTTATTATTTATAATTGTATCATGTGTGGAGTAGGGTTGTCCTCGACTAAAGATTTTCATAGTTGAATCGGAATTTTTGAATCTTGCCAATATTCGACTGATAGTCGAATCATATGTTTGGGGGCGGGGCAAGATACATTACCAAGAGTCAAGTCAGACATTCAACAGTAATTATTACTGATGTTTAACACACAGGGAAAATGTGTACTGGACGTCTCACAGATACAAACGGGGTAAATAATGTTATGTTTTGATTAAAAGATAGTTAACATTAAACGTCAGCGAAACCCTAAGAATTCACCACATATTTCTTTCAGTAGTGCTCTTATTATAACGTTATGTAGGCTATAGCATATGCCATAGTTATTAATGTTCTGCATTTCTGTTTTGAGCTGCGCACGCTGAAGATGACCAGTAAAATGAAGCATATGAGAGCTCTTTTTTAATGAATGGGATTTAACTAATTTCTCTCATACAGAATACGCTTCGTTATTTATGTTACGACTTTACAGGCTATCTGCACAAAATGCCCCGAGTGCACAAGTGAACGTGTCTCTGAATGAACTCCTTTTGTGGATGTCTTCTTCATGCAACAGATAAACTCAAAATTAACAGCGTTTTAATATAATTGTGTTCTCATTATAATGTTATGTATATGACAGTCCGAATCATAGTCATTAATATTATTATTGGTTGTTTTGCTCGCAATGCGTGCTAAAGAGATAATCTCCGTACTACTACAATGAAGCGCTTTTACTGCAGCGCAACTCACAAATGCATATCATACGATATAAATAATAGCCTATATACACAATATATAAAGTGGCTAAAATGTTATGAAATAACTTGTACCCTACCCGATCGAAATAAAATCCTGTCTTTCACTCTGCCTGTGTCAATTTGAGTCTTTTTAAAGATTTAAATCCCTGCCGCCATGCTCCTCTGTCAGTCAAGGATTATGAAAAGTGAAACTTAAAACTATATGGGTGGTTTATCGGATCAGATTCCCGCCTAAAGTATTGCAGTCACAGATAAAAAAATAACAAGCGTGAAAACTAAATAAAAAAAACGCAAGTAAAAATATAATGCACAAGATTTAAAAATGAAAGCAAAATTTTCAGAATAGCAAACAATGGTCACGGATAGAAAAATAATAAGCGTAAATCAAAAAATTAATAACGCATTTTAAAAATAATAAGCATGAATCAAAACTTTAAACACATTTAAAATCATCTTGCACAAATTTGAAAAAATGTATGCAAAATTATGCAAAACTATTACTTGCGCACAAAATCAAATTTTCCTTGTTTATATTTCTGTTTTTTCTGCTCTCAAACATTTTCTGTTTTTCCCTTCGCTCTTGTTTCCACATTCTGCGCTTGCTTTCCCAAATGTTGTGGTTAGAGTTTCATGTAAATCAGGGCAGGTTGAAGCATCATCATTGGTCCACTAGTTATTGATTGACAGCTCCTCCTCAGCCAATCAGTCAAAGAGGGGTGGTGACATCACACCTGTGCGCCTCATTAGCTGCCGATGCTCAGTGTTGTTCACTTGTACTGGTGAAAATGGAAAGCCTAACTGTTAGCTGGGAAACATATTTCCATACAGAGAAATACTCGACACTTTTCCTACTGTTAACAGCAAAATGTTAAACAAATTTAGTATTTTGACTAAACTAATAAAATAGCTAATAGGCTATTTTTGTACAACTACATTTTTTTCTCTGCAACACTTTTTCTTATTGTGTTGTAAATGTTAAATAAATTGTATCCTGACAAGACGAATAAAAATAAGAAATAAACTTTTGTACAATGTTTATTTTTTCTGACACTTTTTCCCCCCACTGTGTTGGCAGCAAAATGTTAACATTTAACATTAATTTAACATTTTTCTGAATTCAAGACTCTTGACAAGACGGATAAAATAATAACATATAATAATACAATAATATTTGTTAGCCTATCTCTCTTTCAGTAGCGGAAATTTAAATGTGAGATTTTGGAAACGAGATTTAGCGGGAACGGTCGGTCGGGAAGAATTATTCTGTGCGGACAGCGGGTGAACAAAGTGTGAATATATCGCAGGAGTGGTGGGTGCGGAATATAATCTCACGGGAGCGGGACTAAAAGAACAGTCCTGCGCAGACCTCTATTTCAGGGAAATTGATGTTATGTGATCCACAAGTCCACAACAGAGGTCAAGGCTTGGCTGGTTAGCTGGTTACCTCCTGCTGGTAGATACTGTAATTACACCATCAAGTCCTTAAAAGCATCTTTCCCCATTGGTCATTGATCATTTGTTGATGATTTGCCAGTACCTGATTCTTTTAAAAGCTTAAATGGACAGTTCACCCAAAAATTAAAATTCTGTCATTAGTTTGTCATTAATTGATTACCCCTGATGTCACATGGACTATTTTACCGATGTCCTTGCTACGTTTCTGGACCTGGGAACATTACGGTTATGTTGCTGTCTATGGATGGTCTGAGAGCTCTCAAATTTCATCAAAAATATCTTATTTTGGGTTCCGAAGATAAAAGAAGGTCTCATGGGTTTGGAACGACATGGGGGTGAATAAATAATGACAGAAATTTCATTTGTGGTTGAACTAGCCCTTTAAAATTGACTTTTGTCTTGGGTTTTCCTTCCTGCCTTTGACATCACAAATCAGGTTAGACTATACTGAAGACCTAGGGACTGTGCATTAGAGCATTTTACTGCAGGTTCTC
The DNA here is from genome assembly GCA_027422405.1 of Ptychobarbus kaznakovi. Lineage (NCBI taxonomy): Eukaryota > Metazoa > Chordata > Actinopteri > Cypriniformes > Cyprinidae > Ptychobarbus > Ptychobarbus kaznakovi. The sequence goes on from CM049814.1 coordinate 6,335,237, forward strand.
CATTGAAACACATGCACGTGTCTTTGTGCCCCACATGATCTCTGAGGCTTTATTTTAATTATTGTTTACTTTATGGAAATGTTTTGCAACAAGCTAATGACTCCCTGCATGTTCCTCTCTCTCTTCCAGCAGACTACTGGAGTGAAAGTGAACACGAAGACAGTGAGACGCCCTCGACGCCCAAGCAAGACAGCCCACCTCCCCCTTATGACACGTACCCACGGCCACCCTCAGTGAGTCAGCATCCAGCACACACACAGACACACTCGGCTCCCTCTCATTGTGCAATCCCACACAATAGCATGGCTTCATAATGCTTGACATTTGGCATTGGTAAAAGAGCTGTTTTGTAGTGCCGTCCCCCAGACCTGGCCTTACCATGTCACTGTGTGTGTGTGTGTGTGTGTGTGTGTGTGTGTGTGTGTGTGTGTGTGTGTGTGTGTGTGTGTGTGTGTGTGTGTGTGTGTGTGTGTGTGTGTGTGTGTGTGTGTGTGTGTGTGTGTGTGTGTGTGTGTGTGTGTGTGTGTGTGTGTGTGTGTGTGTGTGTGTGTGTGTGTGTGTGAATGAGTCAGACCACCTCATCTCTGAGCCCACTGTAGAGATGCGATGAGATTGAGTGTTATTTCTCTCTACGTATCTCTCAGTCTTTGTGAGTCTCTATTACGTTTACCCTGTGGTCATGATAGACAGTATCGGATATGTATTTCCTTTTTGGCAAGTCTTATGAAACCTGTCATATTAATCGTTGAGTAATATTTCACACTAAATCAAAAGATAAAAATATATTCTTTATTTGTTTTGTGAAGAAAACAAAGCCTATTTTTAAGATTATCATCACTGTAAAAAAAAACTCAATGTAGTAATGTGAAAAAAACAAGCATATCAATTATTATTATATTAATACTTATATGCCATTGTATGTTTATGGGTTCCTGAATGTGTGTGGTTTAGTTTGTGTGTGTGTACTGGTTTAGAGTCACTGTGATTTGTGTATTTTCAGTGCAGGACTGCAGGGCAGGTCAGCCAGAGGCCACACACAGCAGCAAAGCTTTTATTTAAGAGCAAACAAAGAGACATGAATTCTGTCCTTCGGGTTTTCTTTTTCCTTCTACAAGGACCCTCCATTTCTCCTTCACACATACAAATCGTTCTATCATTCTATCTATCTATTGTTCTATCGTTCTATCTATTGTTCTATCTTTCTGTCTATCGTTCTATCTATTGTTCTAAACATTCTAATATATCTATCATTCTATCATTTTATAGTTATATCTATCTATCTATCTATCTATCGTCTATCTATCTATCTATCTATCTATCTATCTATCTGTCTATCTATCTATCTATCTGTCTGTCTGTCTGTCTGTCTGTCTGTCTGTCTGTCTGTCTGTCTGTCTGTCTGTCTGTCTATCTGTCTGTCTGTCATCTGTCCGTCCGTATCGTTCTATCTATCTATCTATCGTTCTATCTATCATTCTATCTATCGTTTTATCGTTCTATCCATCATTCTATCATTCTATCTATTGTTCTATTGCAACTATAATTAAACCTGTTTTTTTGGAACATTGCCAATTGGTTGAAATCTGGAAGAGCAGTTGGCCCATATTCATAGTCTCATTTCACACTAACACGGCTTCAGGTTCTCCCTCCACTCCTCTGTCCCCTATCCCTTCATTTTTCTATTTTTGGCAGTTTTCACCGAAACCAGAGCTCTCTTTCTGTTCATTATTCATCTGCCTGTCTTAGACGAGAGCGGGTATTCAGGGGCCTGGTCTACTCTCTGAGTTTCTTAATTAGCACATTTTATTCTTGCCTTTTGCCTGAAGGTGATACGTGCAGAAGAGCAAAAGCAGTATGTCCATTCATGCTTTTTAAGCCTAGTGAATTTTAAGGGGCTTGGATGATTTATACCCTTGAAAATGTACTTACAAGATGAGCATCAAAATCAGTCGTACTTGGTGTTTCCTTTCCATTCGGTAATGGTACCCCAAATAAGAGAAAAAAAGATGGCTGGCACCCCTGAGAATAAGAGCGATGTTGTGTAAAAGCTTCCTACAATCTAGCAGATACTTGGTTTTAACCTAATCTTCATGTTTTTCTCTCACACGGAACCAGGTGAGTTGTGCCAGTCCTTTCCTAGAACCCAAGCACGGCCGCCTCTCCTCCACAGAAACTTCACAGTCTCGCTCCTCTCACGAGGAGTACCGCTCCGAACCGCAAGGGGGCAGCAGCAGTGGAGGAGGTTCCCCAGCTCGGAAGTCCGCCAGCCAGCGGCGCTCATGGCAGGACCTGATTGAAACCCCTCTGACCAGCTCAGGCCTCCACTACCTGCAGACCCTGCCCCTAGAGGATGCTGTGTTCTGCGAGCCAGGGGTGGGTCTTTCTCCAGAATATCGCCGCCAATCCACTCTGCCTGCCCAACGCACACTGATGCAGGAACATTACGGTCCCTTCCCAATGCTTGAAGGGGAGAGGCTCCGAGAACCTGTTAATGCAGCCGGGAAACCCCGCAGCTTCACCTTGCCTCGGGATAGCGGCCTGCATGCCCTCCTCACACCCTCCGCCAGCATGGCAGACCAGCGGGACCCCAGCCGTAGGGAGCACAGCCGTTCACAGTGCATCAATAACGGTGGGTCAACAGTGGTTCAAAATTATTAAATATATATAACATACTGCATATATCATCCCCAAAATATAATATATCTCTAAACCACTGATACTTGGTTTGGGTCTTGGGATATATATATATATATATTTAATACATATATATACATACATGTGTGTGTGTGTGTGTGTGTGTGTGTGTGTGTGTGTGTGTGTGTGTGTGTGTGTGTGTGTGTGTGTGTGTGTGTGTGTGTGTGTGTGTGTGTGTGTGTGTGTGTGTGTGTGTGTGTGTGTGTGTGTGTGTGTCTACGTCTATACTGTAGAAGTAAATAAAATAATATATATCACATATAAATTTGTTTATATTTATTATTTTTATATTTTATTATATATATACCGTGCATATATAAAATTCAAATAATGTAAATTATACTTTTTTATATTGTTATATATACAGTTGAAATCAAAAGTTTACATACACCTTGCAGAATCTGCAAGTAAGAGGGATCATACAAAATGCATGCTATTGTTTATTTAGTACTGACCTGAATAAAATATGTTTACATGTAGTCCACAAGAGAAAATAAGAGTTTAATTTATAAAAATTACCCCGTTCAAAAGTTTACATACGCTTAATTCTTAATACTGTGTTGTTACCTGAATGATCCATAGCTGTGTTTTTTTGTTTAGTGATAGTTGTTCATGAGTCCCTTGTTTGTCCTGAACAGTTAAACTTCCTGCTGTTCTTCAGAAAAATCCTCAGGTCCCACAAATGATCACACCCCTCAGTGCATGGTTTTCAGGAGCATCAATCGAATCTCTGTAATAGTTACATATGAGTCCCTCAGTTGTCCTCGGTGTGAAAAGATGGATCTCAAAATCATACAGTCATTGTTGGAAAAGGTTCAAATACACAAAAATGCTGGAAAACCAAAGAATTTGTGGGAGCTGAAGGATTTTTCTGAAGAACAGCAGGAAGTTTAACTGTTCAGGACAAACAAGGGACTCATGAACAACTATCACTAAACAAAAAACACAGCTGTGGATCATTCAGGTAACAACACAGTATTAAGAATTAAGCGTATGTAAACTTTTGAATTTTTATCAATTCAACTATTATTTTCTCTTGTGGACTACATAGTGAAAATACATTATTCAGGTCAGTACTAAATAAACAATAGCACGCATTTTGTATGATCCCTCTTACTTGCAGATTCTGCAAGGTGTATGTAAACTTTTGACTTCAACTGTATATATATATTTTTTTCGCCAGGACAGATGCTAATTTGCTAATAAATAAATAATTTACAAATGATAGATAATTATTATAATATAATTATTATAGCCTATATATAATATTTATTTAGATTAGGACTGTCAAATTAAGACTCCGAAAGTTTAATTTCCCCTGATCCCTAAATTCTGTAATTAGTTTAATAATTTTTTTTATAATTGATTGACAGTCCAAATTTACACATAAATTGGTAATGATGACAAATGGAGGGATATGACTTGATCCGGCTTTTGCAAAGGTACTACTGAATACCCTTTATTATTATTTTGCAACATGAGTTGCTGTGCATGGCAGAAAATAAACGGTTCTGAGGACAAGATCGGCTCAAATCAGTCCTCTAAAACATCTTTACCACGTTCTATTAGATTTTAATAACCCCTCTTATTATGAAAACAGTAGGCACAGCAGAGTTATTTTAATGCATGTGTGAATTTATTTGAGTGCTTCGATATTAAATTGTTAAGAGCAGTGCTCTCACAGAGGAACCTGTGCAGGGATTTGAGGCTCTTTGTCTGTCTATATCTCTTCCTGTGTTTTCTTAGCTTCTGTGTCTTTCTCTTTTGAGTGTGTGTTGGAGCTGTAGGAAGCATAAACAGTGTCTTAGTTGCAGATTTGTTTTTAGCTGTGCTGTGAGGTTCCCCACTGAGATCTGTCCACTCGTTTCTTACATACACACTTGCACACATGCACATGCAGGCATCTTCTTCCAGAAATAGCAGCATGCTCTTTCCTATGAAACTCATTTTAACCCTGCAGTATTGGTGTGGTTCTGTCACAAGGTCCTGACCCACTTCACTTTACTTTACTGTAGTTGGTTTTGATTTACAAGGACAGTGCATCTTTATAGATATTTCTGTAAGCCTGTTAGTTTTCAGCTTTAATACCTGGACATGTATCATGACCACAAATCGAAAATTGCCTAAGAATTTATAAATCAGAAAAATGGATACTCTTTTAAATAAATAAATACTATGAATATATTTATATATTATTACATTTTAAAATGTTAATTTACATTAATTGTTCCCCTGAGGGACAATAAAACCTTTATCAGAACTTTAGCTTTCTCATTTTAGCTTCTTAAATTTAGCTTTGTATTAATATTAATTTATATTTTAATATTAATAAAAAATAATAATAATTAAAATTGAATGTTTGTTTAATGCATCATTTTTTTCTACAAAAATAGTTTCAGACCAAGCCAAGGTTTTCCAAAGGTTCATGAGGGAACTGCAGGGGGTTTGTGAGTTGAAGAAAAGCTAATAATTGATTAAATCAATGAAGAGATTGATTTTGAAATTTAAAATAAAAATTCTAATAAATACTTAAAAAAAAAAATAACACTTACTGCAAAAGACAAATTATTTTTTTATTTAGCTGCATGCCATTTGACCATTTAACATCATAAAAGAGTTATGAACATGCAAGTATAATGTTAAATTATTGAAATATTAGCTTAAAAAGCTGTACTTACAAAAAAGTTTGGGAATACCTGGTTGTTAATCAGCTTTCGAATAACTTGTTTTATAGTGCATAATCACACTGCTGATTATAAAACAACAGTCTATATTATATATTACTACTTGCTTGACAACCATAAACTCCCTAAAGATGCAAATTAACTTTATTACTTGGAGGAATGATTGTTTATTTGGATTATTACTGTAAATGTAACTACATTTTACTTTACTTTTTTAAATGACTGTAATACTCTGCCTTACGGATTATTGCTTTAACCTTGTAGTTAGCAGTACATTCTTAATGGGCTATTAATTCTCTCCTGTTTTCTGTTTGGTCTGGTGTCCGGATAGACTCATTTCTCTCCACAAACCTCACAGGAAGCCGCCCATTTGCTGCTGGATTACCACTCTGTTTATCTCCCCCGTGTTACTTTTCATCTTCCCCTCGTCTCGCAGTCTGTCGCCTCATGGCTCATTGCCATCTCACATCTAAATTCCCCAACTCGCTGCCCATCTCCACTATCTCACCACCAATCTTCCCATCGGCTTTTCTCAACTTTCTCTTCTAATATTCCCCTTTTTCATCATCTCAGACGATTCTCCAGCAGCCCTCTATATATAATCCCATTGGCTTTTAATGAGTCTCCCTCTTATCTGTGCCTTTTATATCGCTCTGTTTCTATCTCTCTCTGGAGGAGTAGGGGGCATCTGTTAGTCATCCACAGAGCCCATGCGTGCTGTACTACATACAGAAGAGAAAAGAGAAGCACGGCATATTGATCGTGACTCTCAATCGCATGTTCCCCAGCAACTGGAGAGAAAGATTGTGTCGTGCAAAGCCAGAGTTTTCAGAGTTCTGTGCCATTTAACAAGTTCTAAAAGAATCACAAAGAGCTTTAAAACTTCATTGATTTACTCTGGTTTAGTCGTTGTTATTGTAATCCGTCACATGGCTAACCAAGCGGTCAATAAAATGCTTTTTCTTTCAAGTTATTGCAGGCGTGTAATAAAAGCAGGGCTTGCCAGCTTGCACAAAAAGTATAAGTAATATGCTAAAAAAGTTAGAGAGACATTGCCTGACTTACTGATCTAAATAGACAATGATTTTCCAACGATTTTTGACATATCAGACAGATATATGGGGCTTTTGTGCATAAATGGATAATGCCGGAATAAATAATTATTTAGACTTTATTTAAAATAATTTTTGTACTCAATTGATTTTCATCTACAGCTGTTCTGTTTAACCTCCTTATTCAGTAATCATTCAAACTTGATTCATTGCCAAATGCGACATCTATTGCATCTGCAGCGTGTGGTGGGAAGCGCAGTGTGAGACTGGTGCCCTCTTGTGGTTGTTCAAAATAGTGTCTAAATACACGCCCTATACAGTATCTGCTAATAAGTCTCCAGCACTAGATACTGTTCATGGCCCACATATTTTACCTACACAAACACCACAACAACAGGACTGGAGTGACTAAACCTATTTCCTAACTAAAACATGAGTACCTGTATATACAGTATGCATGCAGACAGAACGAGCAAAAAAAACACACAACATGCCACCTGCTTGACAGAATGTCTGGCAGAGTGATTGATTGCCAAACCTGAGTAGCCTTAAGGGAGTTTTTCTCTGTTTTGAAAGGTGGCTGTGTAAAATGAACATGTCATTTTAAACACTTATGAGATCTGTCTTCTAGTCTTACTGTCCCTCTTTAGGTGTCTACCATCACCAAACTGCACTTACTCAACCCGTTAGACCATCTAAAGACCATATTAGACTAGCTAATAATTATGATTTGACCAACTAATAACCAGCTTAAATCAGATGATGATTTTATACCATTTTAGACCAGCTACTGGTTATGTTGACCAGCTGATGCTGAAGCAAATAACCAGCTTAAAGCAACTACATATATAGCTTAGACCAGCAAATGGCCCTCTTAGACTGATGATCAATAAATGACCAGCTTAAACTAGCTGATAGACAGTGTAGATCAGGAATGACTATCTTAGACCAGAAAATATTAATCTTAGCATCTAATGCCATGTTAGACCAGCGAATGATCAGCGTAGACCATGTTAGACCAGCTAATGATTATGTTGACGAGCTGATGAACAATAAATGTCCAGCTTAAACCAGCTAATAGACAGCTTAGATCAGTGAATGGCCGTCTTAGACCAGCAAATGACTATCGCATCTCAGACCATGTTAAACCATCCTATCACCATTTTAGACAGTTAGACCAGCGAATTACCAGCTTAGACCATGTTGGACCAGATGGTGATAATGTAGACAGCAAAAGACTAGCTTAAACCAGCTAATGACCATCTTAGATCATGAAAGACCATCCAATGACCATCTAAGACCTACTAATTATCATATGTTGGCATGCTAATGACCAGCTTAAACCACGTAATTAACAGCTTAGTCCATGTTAGACCAGTAATGGAAATTTTAGAAACCATCTAACGTATTCCAAAATACTTTTTTAATTACAAGCTAGATTTTTAAGCAGGAAAGTGTTAAACACATTGAGAAGGGCAGATGTGTGTCTGTGCGTGCGTGTACGTGTGCGCGTGCGTGCGTGTGTGTGTGTATTGCAGACAGACGGAGATGGAGAGAAAAAGAGATGTTGTGTTGGCACAGAGATACCCAGCACCCGTTTCTTCAAACGATAACAGATAAAAACCCAGACAGTGAGAGAAAATGTTCCCATATTTACATAAATCTGAGCCTGATTAAGCATTTATTTATGCCAGCCTGATGAAAGACACTTCTCGTCCAGGTCTTATGTCATTTCTCTCTTTCTACCTTCACAATTCCAGACTAACGAACTGAATAAATGAGCCGAGCATCATCAGCATACAAATACCGGCCTACACACCTGATTGAACATTAAAATGCACAGTTTAAATGTTGCAATCTGTTTATTTATGTTCCAATCCCACTCAAAATTGTGCCTTGCTGGTCGAGCCACCCCTCATTAACTCTGGCTTTCTGTGGCGCCCCCACAGGCGGGGAGCAGGAGTGCCATGGGCAGGCGGATTCGCTTGGTGATTTGTACCGGGCGCTGGAGCGTGCCAGTCTGTCACCTATTGGTGAGCACCGCCTTTCCACCCGTCTGGAGTACAAACACCTTTTCATCCGACGTTGCAACGATCCACAGCTAAATGACAAACTGCATCATCTCCGCATCCTGCAGAGCACGCTAAAGGTATCTGACCTCTGCTGCTGCATAGGTCCCACTGCACCGTGTGTGCCTGTTTGTTTCATCTGTCCCGTCTGCCCGTCTGTCCCTCTCCGTCTGTCTGATGTCTGTGGGGTTCTGGGGAAAGCAGGAATTTTGTGTGTGTTTTGTAGTCACTTTTGACACAATGACTTAGCCAAACTGCTATCCCAGAATCCCATCCATGCTAGACTGAGTTCTCTGTCTGGTGTGGGAGGTGGGTTTTGGCAAACCCTGAACCCTGCTTCTCTGTGTTGGGTTAATCTGGTTTAGGCTTCACCTGGTGCCATTGGGTCTTCCCATGGTTGGATCAGTCAGTCCGTGCCTATGCTGTGAACCCCCCTCCAACCCCAGGCTGTTGTGTGTATCTACATTCCACAGATACACACAGTGTGCAAAAATCCATGAAAAGCATCTCTACTGCTTTTTTATATAAATTCATAATCCATTCCGGATTAAATGAGGTCTGATGTTTCGGCATGTTAACGTTATGATATGACGTAGCCAGCCTGTGGATGCTTGTTTACGTTTTTAATCAATGACATATCAGATATTTATTTGACACCGTTTTTCAGCCAATCATTTGTTTGACCAGAGATCTTACGGCATTAGACGCTATGCTGCTGTGTCCCAATAAAGATTCTAGAGCGGGGTTTTTTTAGGCCGATTCAGCGCAACTCCAAAAAGGAGGACAAATGCCGGACAGCTTAAAATCCGGACTGTCCGGCCAAAATCCGTAAGTATGGCCACCCTGGTTGACGAGCTAATATTAGCTAGTCTAATATGGTCTTTATTAATAAAAAATAAAAAAACATCTAATAACTTAATTGAGCTAATGACCATTGGTAAGGCCAAACTGTTCTCTGAACCCTGCTTCTCTGTGTGGGTTAACCTGATTTAGGCTACGCCTGGTGCCTTTTTTTTTTTTTCCTGTGGTTGGGTCAGTCGGTCGGTGTCTCTGCTGTGACCCCCCCCCCCCCCCCACCCCCACCTTATTATGTTGGGCAGAGCCTCCCATTGCATTGGGAGGGTATTATTAACATCCCTTATCACTCAGACTTGAATGAAAGAAGGTTAATTGGGGGCACAAAGCTCCACAGTGCCAGAGGACTCCAGTCAAGTCTGAGCATGCTATGTGTGTTTGCGTGTGTGTCGCTCTGCTCATCTAGGTTGAGTCCACATCGCTTCACGTCTACGCTAACCGCCTGTGGCGTGCTTTGACTATGACATCCTAAACTCTGTATAAAGGAGACTGTATCTGTAATGCCCACCCTCCACTGCTCTCTTTCTTCACTCCCATAGGACAGGGAGGGCGAGGTAGCTCTGATTGACAAGCTGCTGGCCAATCCTAAACTCACGTCCTCAGAGTTCCAGGAATGGAAGAAAGTTTACATGGAGCTGTTTTCATCAGAGCCGCAGCGGGACCGTCAGCCAAGCACCGCCTCCGAGCTCAGCCCTGCCACCACACCTGAACCTGCCCCTCGCACGCCCTCCCTCTCACACACACACTCCTACATCGAGACTCATGTCTGACGCACACAAACGCACGCTTTGATCACTCTACATGAAAATGCCGCCACATTATTTGAAGTAGTAGTCGCTCACAACCAACGGACACAGTCTCACTTCCATGGACCTTAGGCTGGACATTCAAGCTAAAGTAAGGGTTGAATTGGTGTTTGTGGACTGTTTGCATTTTAATTATGAGGCTGTGAGGAATAATGTATGTGCAGAATTAACATTTAGGGATATAATAATGTATTGATGCGTAATTCAAGATTTATAATTTCAGTAAATAAGTTACATTATTTAATAATCAATATAAGATTAACCAAGAGGACATCTCAGATTACACTTTAAGTAAAAACTGTCAAGTTTTGCATTCTTTGTCATTATTCATATTTGTTTGTATCCGTTGAAGCAATGCAGGTTAATATTTGTTATTTTCTTGCTCAATTATGAAATATAGTGTTTATGTTCTATAATATTCAGAGAATATATTTTGAATCACAATATATATATAAACAAATCCCATATTTTCTATGGGACCACAGTATATTAGTATCATATCAGTTATAGCCATGTTTTCTTTTTAATTTATATATTTTTTAATTTTAATATATCATGCAATTTTTGATATATCAGGCAATATTTGATATTTAATTGTGCATGCGCTTCTATTTTTACATTTGGATTACCTGTCATCTAACACTCACTTAAAATTAATGTTTAAAAACTATTATTAACTAATCATTTAAAAACAAATCTTAAAATGAATATCCATTTTTCATACTGTACATTATAATTTTGTGATGCCTAAATTAGCTTAGCATTTTACAGTACACTATTTAGTGCTTTATATTAAATGTATTTAGAAGAATTGGATGACAATTTTAATTTTGGGCATACAAATAATTTTATTGACACATTTTTATGATTTTTGATTTCAGTTCATCTCAAAGATTCATTTTAAGGCTGAACAGTCGACACCAAGGTCTCCAACATTTCAACCTATTAAACATACTGTACTTTTATGCCTCACAGTCTCGTTTTAATTGATGTCAAATTTGATACAGCATCTTCCCTGATTAAGGTCCATAAACACGAATTCTTCTCACTTTTGCTTGTACTTTCACATTCTGACAGCAATCGCAGACTTAGTCTACATGTGCTTTTTAAATACTTGAAAAACATTGTTTACGCAGTAACAGATAGCTGCACAAACAAAGCTCTCTCAATGGCTCGACTCGCAACCCACATGCTTCAGAGTATGCCACTTCTGTACACGGGGTTGCCATGGTTACCAATCCTCCAAGCGGCTCAGACAAGGAGAGACAATGCCGTCGCACCGAGAACAAACCTGGCCAAACCACCACTAGACAGGAAGCCGAGATAGAACCAGAGCACTTGAACTTGGAAATGGAAGCTACGGACTGAACTCTGAGAGGAAATGCACATCTGAGACGCCGTTCGAACTCTAAACACACTGACTGGTACAATGTACCTGTGTTTGTCTGTCTTTTTGAAGCAAATCTCTCAATGGACACACAGACGGTCATCACACACGTTATCTGCCATGTTTATATGCTACTTTACCATACTATATATTTATGATCTGCTGTTATACATCGGCTGGCCCCGACTTATAGCACTAGTACATTCGTGTGGAAGTTGTGTGCGTGTGCATGAACATGGAACACGGATGTGGTTGTCTCATCTCACCACAATCTCCGTAGAGTGTTTGGATATACCAAGAAAAGGCCTTTAAAGGAATATTCCTGGTTCAAAATCATATCAGTTCTATTGATAGCATCTTTGGCTCGGTACCAGTTTCCACAGTCAGTCATTTTGGCTTGAACCGTAGTAATGCTCTTAAAATGGAAGTCTATGGGGCAAGGCAATTTACGGGCAAAAGGTGCAGCGTGTATTTGTGTCTCTAAAGCATAAATAATCCTTGTGAGACTTTTCTAGGAGCAAAACTTCTGGTAATTCCCGAGGGTGGATTTGTCTCTGTGTAAACAGACTTTTTCTGGTATGCTTACGCTTATTTTACAAAAGTTACAAGGTTTAGAGTTCACACAGGCAAGAGTTAAAAGTTACTATGTTTTATTTATTATAAGAAATATATTATTGGATATAATAATAATTATTATTATTGTAGATGTACAGTCTACCATATTATATTTTTTTTATTGTATCAGTCAACTACAGACAAAATGAGATATTACATTGCACATTGAAATGTCGCAATGCCTAAATTCAGTGCATTGATTGCAAATGAACAGCAATTTTTGCATTTTATTTGTGATTTATTTAGATTTTTCATTTAATTTATTTACAACAGAATATAATTTTTATGATTTTTCAATTATTGTGTTAGATAACATTCACTTACAATTATGTTGTAAACAATCATTCTCTACATATATTGTGGTCCAGTGCCTTGTCCCAATTAGAAACGAGTCATAATAATCGAATGTGGTAATTGACAGAATGCTAAAATTGCTGTAGATAGCACTCATCTTGTATTGAACCTGGAATATTTCTGTGCCTGTGCCGTAAACACTTCTCGACAGAGCATAACGCCTTGCCAAGCTCAGCCTCTGATAACGGATGAGCATTCAGTGAAGTGTGTAGGCTTTGATTGGTAGAAAATTGCACAGGCTCCATTATCCAGAAGCAGCATTATCTCTGTAACTTGAGTCAAATTATGGAAGTTTTCTTTTCACTACGGTTTCCTGATATTATGAGGTGAAATTATGTGTCTCTTCGCAAATGAGAGTTCATAATCAAAAACAGATTTACACGTGATGTTCCTAGTGCAAATCCTTGAGTGAGCAGGGATGGCACTTACAAGTGATTGTGTATCTGTGCACAAGGTGTGCCATTAATTTTTAATGCTTAATCTCAAATACATTTTTATGGACTATTGTGTTCAATTAAAAAATGTTAGGAGAACTTAAGTTATGTTTTGGTATTGTATAGCTCTGTTTGGATTCACATTTTCAGTTTCTACAAGCTGCCATGCAGCTGTCCTGAACAGTGCTGCTAGTTTATGGACATTCATGTCAAGACAACAGTGAGTTTATATGACAGCCGTGGTCATCACGACACATCGCTGGTCTCAGCCCAGGGACTCGCCACACGGCTCAGCCGATCAAAGCTGTTGCCCTGAACTCACCCCGGCATCTGTCAGAAGCAGCAACTCGACTCCTGAAATTACATGTATGTCAAAGTTCGGGAGGTCGTCCATCTTTATAAACTCTGAGCAAAACATCTCTTGCTGCATGGCTTGTAGATAGATACACCACAGTCACATTTGTTTTGTTTTTTGTTTCTAAACCAAAGCTGCCAAATGATTTAATGTCAGTGTTTCAGCTGTCAGGAAGGCCGTGCAGATCAAGAAGCACTCAGGCGCTCAGCAGACACAAAGATTTTTAAGAACACGCTGAATGTTCAGAAAAGAGTTTATTGTACTGTATGATAGGATGTGTATTATATGATGTACATTGACATTTCCGGTATGACATAATGGAGCACATTTCATTCTGTATGTAATCTAAGACAATATTAGCTTGATTTTGACTCAGTAAGTGACTCAGGTGCTGATGTGTCCATGGGAATCATGGGAATGCATTAGCTCTTAGAGAAAGTGATTACCAGTGGATTTAGAGCAACTAGAACAGATGTCTATTGGTATTTTACTTTAGTAATATATCAAAGTTATTCTTAATTTAGTGAAAACCATCTAATGTTTCTTTAGGAGCCCATTTTTTACACAAAGTTGTTGTAAAACATTCTAGTTCATCAATATCTGTGCTGCTGCCTGTCTTTATTATGAGTAGGGCATGTAATTTGGGCAGTGCAGTTTCCTTTGTGTTGTGTATAGAGTACAACCTGGTAAAGTTTACTTTATTTATTACAATATTTAAAAAGAGACATGTTGCTTTCTCCAGATTCCAGTGTGATTATATCTAGATTCAATAAACTTTTATGGATGTAATCATGCTTTATTTTTTGCATTTGTATGGATTTTTTATATATGCTTGATATTTACACTTAAATGAGGCTTGAATTTTGAGGCTAGTGAATCCTATACGTTTTTATTCTAACTGGAGAAAGCTATCTGTTAGTTTTCCCATTCATCAATTGCAGTTTCTCAGCTGGCATTTCCAACCTGGATGTAGCCATCTTTGGCCTAAAGGTGAGTGCCTGACCATAAACAATCGCCTGAGAGCTCGGCAGCCTGTCAAGCAATGGGTAAGGGCAATGGGTGGTTAAAAATAGATGCCCATGTACATATCCTAGAAAGCTGTTCTTTTTTTCAGAAGTTTGCTGGTTTCCAGGCTGTTCAGTGAAGGTAATGGACTCAGCTTACAAAAATGAATGGAGATGAACTGTTGGGTGTGTCTTGGATTGACAATGGGTTTCCTTTCTTTGGGCAGTTCAGATGGGAAAATCTGATTTTCTAATCAACAATAGTCTAATCAGCAAACCAGGTTAGGCTGCTCATACTCAAATCTCACAAATTTTATTTTCTTCTTCACAGTGATCAATAAATTAGTAAAAACAAAAAAAAAACACTTCCAAAGAAATGTTTAGCAGTAAAATATTTTATTTATGCTTCTCTGTCTTAGCTACTCATTTGCTTTAATTAATTTGTAGAATTATGTGAACAGTATTCATTTTACAAACTCAAGGCTACATATTTTTATATAACCCAGAAATGGTTACTACTATATCTAAAATTATATATTATGAAGTATATGATTAAGTTACAATATACATGCCAGCATAGTTACTGCTACAGATCTCTCTGTTTTACAAGATTTCTGCTCAACTACTGTATTTGCAGTTCACTTTCATTTATATTGGTATTCTAATGACACTATATTATCTGTGATGAGTAATCTAGATTCCCATGCATGGCCTGAGTCGTCAGATATATCGGTGACTATGCAGTTTTGTTTATCATTGCTCACTAAAAATCTCCTCATCCTCTCTCCTTTGGCTCATCTGCATCCCACACACACTCAATGATCTTGATACTTGTCCTTGCCCACTTCGACTTCCCATGTAACCTTCCAAACCAATGGTCTAATTTGGCTTTCTCACTCAGCGTCTGTGAGTGTTGCCTCCTTTCACAGTCTGTATCCAACATTCATGGCAGCTGTCTCTTTGTCATTATGACTGTCACCTTTGATCTTCACGCAGTGCCAAATATTGTCCAAATTTGTCCTTATCTAGATTACTTTCCATTTGTTTGTCTGTCCTTTCTTTACACCTTTCAAGATACAATGACCAGAGTGTGCAGTGGTCAGAAATTCCATCCTTAGTTCCGTCCTTTTCTCCGGTGTCCTTAGAGGATCTATGCCATTTCTCAGGACAACGTCTTTATGACAAGTCATCTATCAATGTCATGACTTTTTCTACCCTATTCATAGTGACCTAGTTTCAGGAGCTCCTTACTGCTTGCTGTAAAACACTTAACAGCATTATACCCCCATCAAGGTCTTCTATATCTGGGTAAATAGAAATAATGTTTTCCCTGCCACTTTACAATCCATGGATCCATGACACAAAGATAACCCTGTCCTTCAACTCTCTCTGCCCCATGACAGCCATCTGTTTGTCTGTGTGTATGTGGGATGGTGTTTGTAATTTACTTTTAGGTGTCCGGAGGGTCTTGAAGAGTCATTATGGCACACTGAATCCCACACAAGGGTCCTGGTAGTTTACACACTTCTCTCCAGGCATCATATTCTGTGTCGTACTCCAGCACATTTGTTGTACACACCTCCTGTCCTTCCTGCCATTTTCTCCCCCCGAACATAAGCACACGTCTACCCCCTGTAGCGGTCAAACCATAGCAAAAGCGGTCATTCAGAAGGGGCTTTAGACGAGTCCACAGGTCTTGCTCAGGACTGTAGCATTCAATGTCACAGAAGGGCTCATACATTCCCAAAAAGGTGTAAATTCTTCCCTCACTGTTGCCATCTGGTGGCCAAATCTGGCAATGGACATGTTAGAACGTTTCTGCCAGGCAAACCCTTTAACGGCATTCAGAAACAGCACTTCTTTGCTACTCTCTGGGTTGTTGACGTGGATTCCGCCTGAGATGTAGATTCCTGTTCCAATAGTGGCACAGGCATGCCCATGAACTGAATACGGTAGGGATACGCCACTGCGCCAGCACCCTTCCCTCATATTGTACCTTTCCACAGATGACAAAGCAGGCTCACCCCTCTGGCCCCGTCCACCGATAGCAAATATAACATCTTCCACCACACAGCAGGCAAACTGTGCCCTCTTCTGCAAGAGTGGTTCCATCTCCTCCCACTGCTCAAACCGTGGATCATAGCACCACACCTGGTCAGTCACAGTCATCACAGCACTCTTCTCATTCTCCATATCCACATGCACCACCTCACCACCTAGAACGAATAAGAAGTTCCCAACAACGCATACTCCCTGGTGCTGTAGCTTATTTGGTAGGGATGTTGAGAGCGGCTGGAATTTCTTACTGCGAGGTTCGTAGATTAGGATCTGATTCTGGGGCCTGTTTTCTTCGGGTCCTCCTCCCACCAGAATAATTTTGCTCTTTGTGGCTCTTAGACTGGTGTGGACACTTTGTATTAGAGGTTTTAGGGGACCCTGAAGGTGGTAGTTAAGTGCTTTCTGCACTACGCTGTGGATGAAGGGTGTACGTAGAGCAGGTTTAAGTGCACTAAGTTGAGACAGCTCTTTAGGCGGAATCAAACCAAATCGGATCCGGCTAAGCAATGCATTACTTTGCAAGGCAGATTGTGGGTTGCACTCTAGCCAGTCCAAAACTAGCTGCAGAAGGTCTATTTCCTTCACTCCAGGCATCTCCTCAGCTACGAGCACATCTTGAAAAGAATCAATGTTTAACTCCATTAGCTCAGCCTTGTATTCCTCAAATGTAAGTATTCTGCACATATTACTGCCAATAAAAGAGTTGCTGTAATCAAGTGCTTCAGAAAGGCCGTATCGAGCTGCTATGTTAGCAAAAAAGCAGCAGTTGTCAGGAGCAATGCTTTCAGAGATGTACCGAGTGCAAAGATCCACAGCATGGGTGATCTGTAGATAGCAGGCAGCTTGTAGTGTGACCTCCAAAGTGGAGGGTGACAGTGAGATCCATGAGGTGTAGATGAAGTCCAGTATCTGCTCCAGGCCAAGAGATGACAAGGCTGGCAAGCTGATAGTACGAGCACCAGATTCCAGAGTGTAGTCCTGAAACACGGACCAGAAGTAGTCGCTGGAACAGGCTAACATTGTCCGATGAGCAGGAAACTCCACACCTTCTGCCTCCAAAACAACATCACACATTCGACCCTCCAGACGCAAGCTCTGGTACCGAGACAAAACCCCTTCTCCACGATTGTTGCTGAGCATCAGGTAGTAATTCATCACTAGAAGAGGAAGGGAGATAGATAAGGGAGTCCAGGGAATTTAGGACTGAATAAATGTAAGACAAAGCACAATGGAAGAGGAAAGAAAGAGAAGGAGGCAGAGGTGGTTAGGTCGACTTGCTCCTGCAAAAGTTGTCAAGATTAAAGAAGACCGAAAAAACAGAAAGGTCAGTACACCAGCCACGTCTGTTGGGATGTGGTCCATGACTTCTGCAGGCATCAAATGCGTTAGTGCAAAGGGGAGGGTCAATCATTTCTCCTCCACCCAGTGGGCAGACAAACCTTTTTCCTCAACAAGATAGGCGTGTGTTTTCTACCAGATCTCTAGAAGGGAGGGGGGAATGATGGGCAGACATTTTGGGGCCACGGGGGGTAATCACAACTTCGAGCTAGTTGTCCTTTCCATTTAGCTAGATGGGAACACTGAGAGCGGGAGGGATCAGGCTGGGGGTTTATTATGATATGCAGATCTGAGGTCATCTCTTGATAAATAAGGTAGTTAGTCAGCACTGTGGATTTCTGTCTGTCGCCACCAGAAGCCATATCTCACCAAGGTGACAGGAATAGAAACTCCGAGTTGATCAGAGGGACAGTCAGGACACAGTCTAGTCTGAAAAGAGAAATGAAATTGCCTAGAGGACAATGAGAACCATAGGGAGATTATTCAGTCAGGAAGACACAAAGACAGAAATAAAGATTGTTTACAGCGTGCAAGTGTGATTAGCACAAGAATAGAAACATTTATTTATGTTGGCTAGATCACTGAAGAGTGAGGTTGATTTATCAACTTGTAGTGTGTAAGTGTGACCCACAGCGAAAAGGACATATCCCAACCTCGTGAACATCATACCCTTCATCCTCCCTGAATAGCTGCTGGCTCAGAGCTGGGATAGGGCAGCATCAGGCTAGATTGCGGGGAGGGGGTATTAAATATAAGAGCGAGGGGTGATTATGATAGAGCTTCTGGTTACATTCTCACACCTTCTGCACGTGATCACACTGGTTTATCCACTGTCTAGAGCATTTGCAATACAACACATCTACGAAGGTAATTGGTAACTGGGGATATTTGTGAATGCACTCTCACTCAAGTGCATCTGCAACGGGTCACGATGAATCATGGAGGGGTGTGCTTGTGTGTGTGCTACTTGTGTCTCAAGGAAGTGATTCTGTAGACTCACTGTTTGTACTGCCAAATCCTGTGCTCACCTTAAAACCCCTTTGGATTCTCGCTTTAAAACAAGTAATTGGCCTTTTAGAGACCTTGGCATGTCTTTCCGTTCAAGCTCGTTGTGCATCGGTGGATATATTTAAATGCACATTACAACTGCAGGGGTCTAAATTAGATGCTTTAGTTATGCCACACTTTTTATATTTCGTCAACAAAACCAGACTCCACTTCATTGCATGCTTGAAGATCTTTTGCAGGATCAAGCTCTCTTCCATCTATAAATATTATTTATGATCAACAGTTTTACATCTGATGAGTTTTTTTTCATGCATTTAATTGCAGATACAACTGATTTATGTGTTCAATCCCTTTCAGGCACTCTCTGGTCTCCCTGTTTTGACCCTTCAGTCCAGAATGCTGTCAGACCTGAGTGGTGATCTAAATATAACAGTGTCTGTTCTTCCTGTTAGGGGGTTTGTTTGTCTCTGGTGGTCATGGTGAACTATATTGAAATTATCTGGTATACATAAGGCTTACAGGTGAAAAATTCCTTTGAATTAACATACACATTTCATTGATACAATCTGAAACGTATAATTGAAAGCATATTGTAGCAGAGAAGAAGACTGTATCAAGAAATTGACGGAAGTTTAAGTATGCTGAGCTTCTCGGTTAGAAGTTTTAGAACTACAGGCTCTCGCTGCATTGCATTGTGGGTAATAAGAGAATTAATGAAGGCTTTGTTGATTAGTTAGACAGCTGCTCTCTCTCTGTGTTCCAGGCACCACTGCCAGATGCTTAATCCCAAAAAAATCCATTCCAATTGCACATGATTGATAGTCCCATTGTACTCACAGTCTCTCATTCTCTCAACCAACTTCATGAGGTGCATCCTGGGAAGCTTTTCCAACAGGTTTGAATGTATTTCAATGTACACTGGACACTTGTTGGTTGCTTGTCTTTCACTTCATGATCCAATTCACAACATACATTGTTTCAAAGCAGCCTTACAGAAAATAGAGCCTTACAATTGAATGAATGTAGACAATTTATCTGAATTATATATGCATGTTTCCCAGCTCTCAATGCAGACTGACTCTGATCTAAGGAGCAATACATTATCTTTAATAAGGACACTTTCACTCAAAGGTCATGACATCTGCTGCTAGTAAACTAGATCACATAGCAGTACAGACACATACGATGTGATTTACAAGTGAGGAGACAAGCAGCTTTACACTGTTAAACTGATCCCAGTTTATGTACATAACAAACCGATGGTGCTGCATTTGAAATCCAGTTCTATTTGTTCAAGGATAACAAGTGCTGGCTTCCTCCTACGGGTTTGCTCTTGGAGAGAACGTGAAATCATGTTTTATTATGCAACAGCCTACTCATGTACTGCAACACACAAGAACAAAGCCATATATAAAGAAAGAGATGTGTAGGGAGTGAAAACAAGCCTGTAGCATGAGGCGTTTAAGTAGGGCTGTCAATCGGAGGAAACTTAATCAAATTAAATGCATGACATTCTGACTAATTAATCAAATTTATAGCAATTATTTGCATATTAATCTTCTAGACGTAAAATGTATTAAAAGAAAATAGATTTTATGGTGTCACATTTGTGTGAGTTGTTTTAAGACACAATCTGTCTTTTTTAAAGGAGAATGGAGGAATTTTAAGATGAATCACACTAGCTAATGTCTTCACTCTCATATATTCTGTTTTATGATTCATTGATGATAGTAGGATATTACAGAACTTCTATAAAATCAAACTTTAAAGGGATAGTTTACTCGTGAGGGTGAGTAAATGATGACAGAATATGCATTTTTGGGTGAACTATCCCTTTAAGTTAAACACACAGTACATTTGAAAACAAAATACAGAATAGCGTACAGGGAGGTTTAAAAAGTGTTGACCTATTTTACACAGACAAAACCCTGCTTCGAGTTGCTCAATTCCCATCAGTCTTTGCTCTGATAGAATCCACCCCCTCAATTATTATCGGGTCAGTATGTAGTGTCATCATTAAGGCTTGTCGTTGATTCCTTTGCAACCGATTCTCTGGGAGTTGTGGTAAATACATAAACTTGATTGGATGGAGATAGTAACAAAAGCCTTGGATAAAACGGGGGCGGAGTCACCTGTGAACATGAGAAGAATTAGGTAAATGAGTTCACTGGCATTAAAAACATGTATAATCTCAAGATAGTTTGCTTAGCAAATTCTGTTTGTATTTCTGCAGAGTGGGTCACAGAGCATGTTTTGCTCTATAATTGGGAGGTCTGGTGAGGCATGATGGGACTGCACACAACAGCCGGACTTTCACTGCCCCACTGATCTGTGGGGTATTAATAGAGCCTGATTCAAGCTCATACCTCTTTACACACGCCAGCACTGACATATGCACACCAACACACGTGCAAACTACTTTTACAGCTACTGACACCATGTGGTCATTTGTGTGAACAGCATCGAGCCTTTCTAGATGATTTTAGTGATGATGCATGTAGAAAACTATTGCTCTTTTGTTCCTGCTCGTATTTGTGTGTGTGTGTATAAGATTGACAACCACCAAATTTTTTTGACTAACCAAAAATGGTAGACGGGAAGAAAATGGGTGTGAGTGTGTATATTTGACTGTCAGATTTACCTATGTTGTTTAGTCCTTTGTGACCCATTTGAGTTCACTCTTTACGTTCTGGAGCTCAGAAAGGTCGACGGCGGGGCCCGGTAGTTTCACAGCACCAGGCAGGGCCTTTTTATCCTCTGGAGTCACTGGGGACGCCTATGAAACCAATTGTGAGAGATATTACTGAGCCTCACAAAATCTCTCAAGAATGTGTCATATTTTACTCTCAAAATAAAAAGAAGGAATGAACTTCATTTTAAATAAATAAATACAATTGAAATAAGTAGAATTAGCAAATGAAAATAAAGCTTATTTCAGGAGCACAGAGTGATATTAATATTGTTTTCTGACATTATATGACAAGCACATTTGCACATTAATTCTTGGAATTGTTTTTAAGTTCTGTTTTCTTGTGATTAAAAAAAACAGATCTAAGCACATTTCTTCTTACTAAATATAAGAAAAGCATATTTAAATAGTTTATAGTACTTGTCATTTAAACAAATAGCCTATTGTAAAAATGGTCCACATGTATGTATAGACCAACACATTAATAACAATGTATAACATCAGTCTGTTGCTATTTAGTAATGAAAATGTATTTCTTTCTCTCCTTCAAACATCACTGCTTTTCATTACTGTGTGCAAAAAAGTGTGTATTTTTAGTAATTCATGAAAGTAATTATATTGATTTTAAAACGTAAAAAAAATATTATTATTACAAATAATATTCTAATGAGAATTATCAATAGGAATGATGTTAATCTGATCAATTCTATCTAGTGGATATGTTCATATTTTGAAAAATGTGATAATACACACACACACACACACACACACACACATATATATATATATACTGTATTAGTCCTGTCAAATGATTAGTTGCGATTAATCGCATCCAAAATAAAAGTTTTGTTTACATAATATATGTGTGTGTGTTGTGTATATTTATTATGTATATATAAATAGACACACATACAGTATATATTTTTGAAATATTTACATGCATATACATTTATATTTTTATATTCTTATTTTTATATTATATATATAAATAAATTTAATACATAAAGACAGCATATTTTATTAAATATATACATGCATGTGTGTGTATTTATATATACATAATAAATATACACAGCACACACACATATATTATGTAAGCAAAAATGATGCGATTAATCGCTTGACAGCACTAATATATATATATATATATATATATTTACTTGCATTTAAATGTGATCTGGTTACATGATTGCAATTGTCTCTATGTGTGTCTAATCTGTGTATTTATAAAATTGTGTAAATGTGTGTATGTGAGCTTTCATCCAACATAATCTGACCTCGTCTGCATCTACTGTATCTTCTCTCCTCTTCACAGGATGTCCCGCCCCAGGACGCAGAGCCCCCATCGGAATATTAAGGTTGGCCTTCGAGACAGACAAGAAAATCCAATGAGACGTTTACCATCGCTGCTATACCTCACAGAGCACCCCTGACACTGCTCATTTCCTCCTGTAACCGCGCCTATAATCCAATCACCAGAGTACCAAAGTCATTTAAGCTCACGCAATATTGTGCAATGGTCAAGTGTAGTTGTCGAAACCAAACCTTTCCACAAAACCTGCTGGACGTGTCTTCCTGCTGGAGTTTGTATTTCATAAAGAGCAAAGTGCCTGTATGAAAATGAGCAGCGGGCTACACAGATAAAACAGTGAGATGACAGACATCCTTCTGTTTGCTGAGGCCCGACTTAGACTGCCTGTCTTTTTTAGTCTGGTCTTTATTATGTGGCGTCTAAACGCAGCATGTATTATAAAAACAAAGTCCAAATGTGAAAATGTAAATGTATTTACAGCTTTACATTAGAAGGAATGTATGTGGATTATTGCCACATTCTCTTAGATATTATTATTGTGTTTTTTTTCTCATCTATTCTATCATTTTGGTGAATCTCAAGAAAGCAGGTCACATTTTACCCCAAAATCAAAAGAAAATAAATTATATTTAGCATAGGTAGAATTATTTTCATGACAATTAAGCACATTACCCCTAAAGTTCTTAATACTGTTATCCAACTGTTTTATTTATTAAATGTAATACTAATTATAAATATAAATATAAAATATATTTTCACATAAAGAAGTGAGAATGAGAATTTTGTTGCATTACGGTAATGAAAATTTGGAGGGGAAAATGTGTAATAATAATAAAAAATAATCTTTTTTTTATTTCATTCTTTTTTAATTTCCACGTAGAACCGCAAACACTATTTGTTCTGTTCTGCCTATTTTTATGAAGTATTGTCCTGCTGTATTGGTCACACAAGATCAAACACTCAATTCAGTTTACAATTTAGCAATTCAGTGTTTCGATTAGAGCATATGACGTCTCTCAACCAATCCCGAGCGCTTATAAAGATTTGGCTTTACTCCAGTTTTGCATGTATTTCATGGTCCAGTACATCAAACCCTTGAGTTTCTTCTCTTTTTCACTCTATTTCCTTCTTTCATTTCTCTGGCTTCCCATCTGTATAGGCAGCTGGATGAAATCTGTTTGTTGGCTGTTTTAGGCTGTACAGTAGTGACCATGTGCTCCTGTCTTTGCATGCATGATCAGCCTTCCTTCTATCTGACAGACCGTATCCTGAATCTTGTGTTTGCTTGGGATTTTTTTGGATTCATGTGTATATGGAGAGTTTTATGGAAAGATGAAGGTGTCTATTTTTGGCTGAAGTGTTCAGTGTTTGTAAAAATTGTTCTCTACACTGTGGTGAACTGTTGAAAATCTTTCTTTCTGTCTAAATTATCGCTCCTTGCCAGATTATAAGGGGGGGGGGAGTATGTGAACCCTTTGGATTTCAGCATAAATTAGTCATAACGTGATCTGATCTTCAATTATGTCACATCAATAGACAAACAATAAAGTATACATTTTCATGTCTTTTTGGACACAAAAGAAACGTTTGATGGAGGTTTATGCTGCCAATGGACATTTAACCAGATATTAAAACATACTTTCACATACTTTTGCCAGTGTGTAAAATAAATATATGAATACATATAATTTTTTGCGGTTATTTGTAGACTTTGCGCAGACTTCACATTCAGATCACATTTTCACCAATTTATGCAAAACCACAGAGTTGACATAGATTTTCCCTTCAACTGTACACCGATAAGAAAAAGGAAAACGGCTGTTACCGTAAGGACTTTACTTAAAGTCTATTTTTATATAAATTGTTTCTGTTTGGATAAGAAATGTTTTCCTACCAAGAAGAAAAGCGCTGGAACACATCAAAAGCATAATGTATTTCATGTACTTGTGAATGGCCTTGTGTGAGTACTGTAATGCAATGTACATTGAAATGTGTTTTTACTCAATAGGAGCTGGCTTTTCAGATTAAAATATTTAATGTTGACAAGTTTGAGTGTTTTGAGCAAAGAAAAGCACACTGGGAACCATTTGAGTGCCAATAAAAACAATACAGAACTTCAAAACTCACACTGTACACTCTTCTTAAATTACATCCGAATAAAAAACACCCAGTACTCACCTGCAGGGCTTTTACATTGGACGACGGCTGTTTAGACATTCTGTGCAGTTGTGTCCACGTTCCTGCAGTAGAAAAGACAGAAAGAGTCTGAATGCATTGATCAGATGGACAGACCGCCCCAGTGTGAGTTTGAATGCATGTATTTCGTCTATAGCTATGTGTATGTATGTTACAGAGTGAATGGGAAAAGTAAAGCCCCCTCCGTCTCTCGGGTGCCCGTGGATAGTCTTTCAGTTGCTTAGTGACTCCTGCAGTGAGGAACAGGTAGCAGCTCTTACCCCTGAATCATTTATGTTAACATTGAGAGAACAGGGCTGGGATAACACACACCTACACACAATTTGTACTGGATATGAAACATAAAGTTGAATATCTACTGTTATTGTAAATGAATAAATAGCTGCTCATTAATAGCACAGGGAGACTTGAGAGTGAAATAATCAGTTATGCTTCATTCAAGTAGGAATTTTGTCTCAGATGGTTCTCCAAACACTTTATAGGATCAATTCAAAGAGAAACAATTCGAGTTTGTACTGAACTTTCATATGTTGGTGTGTATAAGCTTAATTGGTGACAGTTCAGATCACTTTCTTAACACGAGATTACTGAGTTTTTATTTTAAACCGGTTCATCAATTTGGTCTCATGCCTGTCTAGAAGAAAGCCACTGCTATATTTTCACTCATTCATTATTAAAAAAAACTAAAATACTGATTAATAGTTCAGGCTTTAGACTCGCAAAGTAGCCTATTAATGGATATTTATCATTGCCATCATAATTTTTTTTTATAAATGATTATTTATCATAGGCATTATCAGTATCAGTTTTAGTATCATTTGAACATTATTAGATTTATGGTCTACAAAAAAAGATTAATAACAGCCTTATTTGGAAAAAAATCTGAAAGAATATCAAATTCTGTATTTTTTAAAGAAAAAAATATTTAAATATTTAATAATAAATAATATAATATTTAATATTTTTAACAATAATTTACACAGTACACACATACACACACACACACACACACACACACACACACACTACATATATATAAACTTAGATGCGATTAATCGCAATTAATAATATATATTATATATATATATATATATACATACTAATATAATATATATTTGAGAATTAATATCTGTGTGTATTTATATATACGTATAAATATACTTTGTAGATACACACACACACACACACACACACACACACACACACACACACACACACACACACACACACACACACACACACACACACACACACACACACACACACACACACACACACACACACACACACACACACACACACACACACACACACACACACACACACACACACACACACACAACACACACACACACACTTTTTAGCAGAGGAGAATGCATGTTGAATGACTCATTTTGTGTCTCTGACAGGAAGCTATTTGGAAATATGTAAAATCATCCAGTGTCCTAAGGAACACAGCTGTAGGCAGATGAGCTTTGATTATGTGCTCGCAGGGAGCTTTCTGCCCGTAATTCACTCGGTTATGCTGCTGGAACGTCCCGCTGAGAACACCTGGGATATAAGAGGAATCCTCCTGAGTACTACAGCCAGCATGTGTGGTAATGAATCTGCAATATTCAAATCAATACTTTCTGTCTTTCAATATCCCTCTCCTTTTTGTAACTTAACACATGGTTTCGGTGGGGCAACTAGGATTGGTAGGGTTCACAACCTTAGCAACTGTAACCAGGGATATTATTTGCACATCAACAGCAGTGCATTAGTACTAGTGGTGTGGAGTCACTGCTGCCGAGTGTTGAGCTAAATTTACCTTTCAAAGAGCAACAGAGCAGCTGTCCAAAACTCCTCCAAGATACCCTTCTAGAACTCCTCAATGTCCAAAATATCAGTCAAAGATCAAACTAAATCTACTGTCAGTATCTAAAAATAAACATAAATGAAGGATAAAACTAGGACCAAATCACCTCTGGCAAAACAAATTGTGTTTTAAGTTTCTAGATGTATTACCTTCCATCATAAACTCTAAATTTAACCACTTACAGGATCACAAACCCCCACCAGATCCCAAAATCTCACACTGAATATTGCATCTTCAAAAACTCCCACAATGGTTTTACAGCCGCAATTTATTTGCATTAAATTCCCACTATGACTGGAAGTCTCCCAGAAGTTCTAGACCTTTCCAACCGGTCTGACAAGATTTTCTCTATTGGTAAAAAAAAAAGTGCGTTTGATATTCAAAACGTCCAACAAAAGGTTGAATGGTTTGTTCATCAAATTCATTGAATGTATTATTTGGAATAACACTGTTTATTATGTAAATCATCTAACGTCGTCACAATCCTGTGTTTAGATTGTACTGCGCCAAAACCACAAGGCAGATAGAAAAAAATATAATTTACATGCGTATCATCATGGAATGCTAATGCTTATGTAAAAGTACAGTTACGGTTCATATTAAACCGGCCTGTTGTTTTAGAGTGTGTTATGTAGGCCAGAATCCTGCCATAGGCTTGAGTCATTATCATCACAGAGTCCCACGTAAACAAAACATATACATAAATCATATGAAATTAGTACGAATGCGTGTACTTTTTGAGAAAGCTAAAGGAAAGGTCAAACTTTGAACCTAAATCTTTCTGATTTAGACTAATTCTATTTGTCTCATTATCATCACAATACTATTTGGCATAATTGACCTAAAAGAAAAGCAGTCTACTCTATTTATTACGATCTTTAACACAGGTATAGTTTCACACACATCCACATGAACACAATCACATTCACAACCTCCCGCTGTCCTCAAAAGTGGCATACCTGCTGGCGTAACAGTCAACCGCTGTTCCCCGCTGTGAGACAGACAGGACAAATACCAATCTCTCTCTCTCTCTCTCTCTCTCTCTCTCTCTCTTCTGTCTTCCCCTTGATAGACTAAAGCGGTCTTGACTTCTGTGGTCCGGTTCTGGTTCTGTTCAACACCTTCTCTCTCTTACTCTCTTCTGTCCCTCACTGCAGGCTGTAGAGGAGCAGGAGATTCCGCTCATATCTGGGATTTGTTCACACTATAAATAGTAGTGTGATACACAGAGGGGACCTGCTTTCTGTCCACTTCACAGAAGCTATATATGATCCATTATAGCCTCACTCACAGTCATGATACTATATACACATGCAGTGGGGTCCAAACATCTGTAAAGTGAGAATCTGGGATTCAAATTTTAATTTAAAATTTTAATTTAAATATGGAAATTTTAATTTTAATTTAAACATGGAAATTTTAATTTACATTTATCAGACGCTTTTATCCAATACGACTTACAGTGCATTCAGGCTGTACATTTATTGTCAGTATGTGTGTTCCCTGGGAATTGAACCCACAACCTTTGCGCTGCTAACGCAATGCTCTACCACTGAGCCACAGGAACTAAACATAAGTTTTGAAAAAGAATATTAAAATGAATAAGAAATATTAAATACTATTTCTATGTCAAATTTGTTACCCTGGTCAAGTAAATCCTTCATACAAACAATTAAAGAAGTTTTCATTTTCAAATCATGCTGGAAAACATCATTATTTATTTATATTAATGCAAATTATTAATTTATATTATTATAAACTTGACTATAATATTAATAATATTTTACACACATTTATTTATTTTTATTTTATATTCATAAAATATATATTTTTTATTAATATAAACTTGAAATATGAAATACAGAATCTAATAATTAATCATAATAATATCAAATATTAGTTTTTAATATGTCTATATAACACACACATAAACATATATAAATACACACAATATACATATTTAATTTTATTTCATATTTATAATACATTTTATATTAGAATTATTTTAATACAAATTATTTGTATTTATTTATTTAATTAATTTATTATTTAGTAGTAATATGAATAAATGTGCCTAAAAATAATATACTGCATATATCATATATTATGTAATTTAATTATTTATAAAACAAGTTTATTTATATTATTAATAAATAATTAGTAATTATATATGACAATATATGGAAAATCTAAATATTTCTGGTTTATATACAGTATCTTTCATGTTTTTTATATTAATTCTATAAATAAATAAATAAACTTGGCCTAGTCATCTTAGACTTTTTGGACCCCACTCGATGTGCCCACCAGAAACACATATTTATAACAGCATCTATTTAAAGATAAAACATTTAAAATTGCATTTTTAAATCGCCACCAAGCTTGTGCACGATGCATATATGTATAAATGTGGGCTAAGTGGGTATATTTAGGAGACCTAGATTAAAATGTCCTCAATATGCCTGAACCTAAGAGAGAATGTACACCTTACAGCATTACTAAATCACATAATGAAAATGGAAGGAAACAGAGTTCAGAAAGAGTGAGTGGTGATAGATGAATAGACGTTGACCTTTGCACGACACGGGACACTGATATCATGACCCCCTGTGCCCTTACCTGTTCAGCTGCCAGCGTGAGGTCCACACCTCCTCACTGCTTTGTGTTCTACTATAGCCTGTCAAAAACCCTGCCTGTTCTCTGTAAGGTCCTCTCCTGCTCTCTTCCACGCAGAGAATCACAGAGCGATAATACTTATTAAGATCATGACCTAATTTAGGCTCCAGTACGCAGAGCCCAGGGATACATCTGATTGGCCCACGGTTTGACATGACAACCCATTCCCAGTGGTAGCAGCTCTGCCAGTTTAGAGGAGTTTCAGATCTTAAACTAGGCAGATTTTGACCCACAAGCGGACAGGTATAAACAAACGATGGAAGTGGCACATAATTTCACTGGAAAAGTAGATTTCTTAAACAGAACGT
The DNA here is from genome assembly GCA_027422405.1 of Ptychobarbus kaznakovi. Taxonomy (NCBI): domain Eukaryota; kingdom Metazoa; phylum Chordata; class Actinopteri; order Cypriniformes; family Cyprinidae; genus Ptychobarbus; species Ptychobarbus kaznakovi. The sequence continues at coordinate 6,364,989 of CM049814.1, forward strand.
GGTGCTATAGCGACACCAAAATCATTGGGTTTGAGTGCACAGACTGGTAGAATGAATACTTTGCTTCCACTTGCAAGAATACAAGCGTCTGCCATATACATAAATGTTAAACGTGATTGAGCCTACTGCACTAACTATTTACAAGGCTAAATATCAAACTACAACCATAGCATGGAAAATTACAGACTGTTAAAGCATCTTCTGTCCTTACCTGGAGCAACTAGGACTTGACGTGTGATCCTGCTCACTTGGTTCCTTCACTGCTGAGTATAAACCTCTCCTGGAGCTCAGAGCTGATGGGGAAGGTGTCCTCTACAGACAGCAGAGCTATGCAAATCCTCACCTGAATTCTCCTCCCTCTACCTGGCATCACAAACTTCCTGCTCATCCTGCCATTCAGCACTTATACTACAGGTCAAACACAAGTATTAAATCCTAGAATCCTTTTTAATGTGCGTGTAACATTTACACGCAAAGGTCCATTACAGTGTGATTTGAAAGTGGCTAAATGCATGGTTGGCCAAAGCAAATATTGTTGAATTTCATTAACAGGTCATAGAAGGTGAGTGGAATATTATGACACTGTCCTTCCAGTGTCTGTTGTCTATTTTACATTAATCCCTCCTTACGGGCACATGGCATTATGAAACCAGCGGCATTCTCTCTTATGTATTCATAAATGGCTGCCATAATTGCTGTCTATCTAGACCACCATCTCGTATAATAAATAATTTCATAAAACCTCTGGGAGCCTGAGGGACAGAAAATATCACTCCCACCCAGAAAGGCTTGGTTCCCAGACGGAAATGTTTGCGGGCACTTATCACACTTTTGAACCCGTCATTTGTTCCCATGTGCTTTACATTCAAAACCGCTGCACTTTTTCATAAGTTTTATTATAACAGTGGCCTTTATTGACACATTTACCACCTTTTTAGTTAACAGCCATCATTTGGTTATAGGTCAACAGTAATGCCTGATACATCTTAATCAAATTGCACATTTAAAAGCAAGTCTTGTGAGTACAAAAACCACAGAAGCCAAATTTGTCCAGCTGGAAACGAAAGTGTACTTCACAGATACGTCTATGGTGCAAATAAGATGTGATCTCATGCTTCAGCAAATGCAAATGAAAAGCACATGGAGTTTTGTTTAGCTGCACTGCAAAACAGAGACACCCGATTTCTGAGCAAATCGCTTTTGTGTGTCAGATCTTTTAATTGAAACAGTTAAATAGGCTCACAAAACTGGTGTTGTGCGAATTCTGACACCCTGCCAGTCAGATCCCTGTGTCTGCTTCACTGGCCACATCCCTAAAGCCCACACTAAATATGAAGACTGGGGAGTCAGAGTCCAGAATCAGACTAAACAGTTTGTGTAAAGGACTGTCTGAATCAGTCAACATCAACCAATGTATTAATTGAACCGAGAATCGACATTGTAATTGACTTTCTACAATTTGTAATGACGAGAACCGATTAATCAGCTGATATGTATTTAGAGTGAAACAAACTTAAAAGTTATTTGAGAATGATAGACATGCATAGTCCAAATGAAGCGAGCCAAAAATGTCCAAAAGAGCCTATACTTTTTATTTGTTCAATAGTCTAACTATTACAAATAAAACATAGTAGAAATGTACGACTTGTATTGTAATTTTAGCAACACACATGGCCTATATGAAATTGAATTTGGTATTTTTAATGTGAATATAAATTATATTAGGTTTTGAATTACTTAACGTCTCATTAGCTGAATAGCAGCAACAAACTGAACTGAGACACACATATTACAACAATTACCCTCATTTAAAAACGTGAGAGAACGCGATGAAGACAAATCACTGAATCGTTCAGTTTGAAAGAACCGGTTCACGGAAAAGATTCGAGCTACGTGTTCGATTGCTCTGTTACTGAGGCACTGTTCTGCCTCTGACAAAAGTAAACAGTCTGGCTCGATTAGTTAGACTGCGTTTGGACATCGTCATTCACGCAAACTCGGAAGTACACACAGTGCACACAGTGGATGTGTGGTGTCGTGCGTGACAATCGGAATCGTAAATTCATTTGTCTGGATTTGGACGCTCTTGAGACGCATGCAGCCCGGTGTGCCATGATTCCCATAGCGGTCGTGGTGTGTGTGATGGGCGGGTGGTGTACAGTATATCTGGCGGACACGCTGCTGCGGGTAAGGCAGATCTCACAACACAACCCTTCATTACTAGAATTAACAGTAGAGTGTATAGAGGTGTTTGCTGCTTAAATAATGGAATCGATTATTATTGATATATATATATATATATATATATAATATATAAGAGCAGCATTTTTATAGTAACTTACCATGGTAGCGGTTACAGAGACTGTACAGAATTTGTAGCATGGTTATGTACCATTTTATTTACATTTATATGTACATTCACAAAAACGAGTAAAAATGTTTGGACATTGTATAACGATGGTACCATGTTTTTTGTGCAAAATATGTGCCGTGTTTTCAGCATTATACCGTGAAGCTAACGTTACCATGGTTTACCTCGTAGTACGTAAATACCATTATAATTTTTGTTACATTGCATATCTCAAAGTATCATAATATTATTATCTGATGTATTACTGTACCATGGTACTGCCATGTTTTTAGTTCAGTTTTTCAGTTGCCACTTTAAAAGTTATTCAGTGTTAATTCTAAATGATTCTCATTATACAGTTACTCTCACTAATGTAAGAGTTTTTGTAAATGTATGCTTTTTAAGTAAAAATGGCTTTAGACATAACTTGGCAACACATGATAAACATAGTTTCCAACAGCTGTTAGATCAGATCATTTTTTTATACAGTAGCAAGCAATACTACTGTATTTATTTTTAGCACAAACTATTGTACCTACCTCATTAAATCCCTATCACATCCTTAATAACTGTTTTTTTTTCTCTCTCTCTCTTTCACTTTCAGTCATTCGGTTCGGTGAAGAACCGCTATGAATCCTGGTTATCCTCGAACGGATTCACTCTCTCTCCATTCCATATTAAATGGCACACCAGCATCTTCAACCGTCTGTTTGCCAGATGTGCTCATCTCAACCCTCACTTTCTCAACATCTGGTATGATTTACAGTTCTCAAATCAGGTGTTTTATTTTTGCATGTTCAGATGCTTATTATGAGCTCTTTAACATTTCTTGTTGTAATATATAGAGCTGTCGGTCTTTTGTTCTTGTGATTTTAAATGAAAAAAAATCGACATATTTTAATATAAACTGTATAATCTATATAAAGACATGTAAACCTCTCTTGCTATGCTTTGGTTTCTATTGGTGTGACTGTTGCCATATTAAATCCACAGTGATGATATTTATTGAATTTTTTTGAGGACTTAAAGCTTTAGTCATTAAAAAATTCTTAAGCTGCTTATGATGAGAGCAGGGCATTATGGGTAACCACCCTCCTTCCCCCACACATACCCAAATATCCACAAACAATCTCCTTTTTATTTCTCAATCATCATTGTAAAATAATAATAAAAATTATTTTGCATGTTGCTGTTTTAGGTTCAATGCTGGTATGGTGTTCGGGGTTCTGGCGATGTTTGGGTCTGTGGTTCTTCTGAGTAAAACATTGCTGCAGACATTGAGTCAGATGATGGCAGAGACACCAGAGGGGTCACACGAACAGATCTTGCAAGTGGTGGTGAGTACAGAAGAGCTCATAGGAATTAGATGATGATGATGGTGCACTTTTGTTGAACAGCGATGAAACTGTGAACCATCTGTGCTCAGCCTGTTCATTCCAGTCATTTTTTTGTCATCAGGTGCCTGGCGTGAACCTTCCTGTCAGTCAGCTGGCCTATTTTTTCAGTGCTATATTGGTTAGCGGAGTCATACATGAGTTTGGCCATGGGGTGGCAGCACTAAGGTAAACTAATCATTGCAAAGATGCAATGTCATTTCTGTCTCAGTAGCAACGGCAAACATTTTAACACGTACTTGTCCAACATAAAGCCAGTATAGGTTAAAGCATTCTATAATAAAGTAAATACAACTTTTGGAATCTTTTTGCAATTCCTGCAGCTTTAAAATGACTGTCCTAGTGGAGCAAAAACAAGATTATCTGCACAATCATACATTTAAATTCTCACAGAGTAAATCTTTAGATTTTTGCATAAATGCAAACATTATGTTTGCTTTTGGAAGGGTCACTAACATTAAGTCCGTTTGTTTATAATGTCTCATAATTTATAGGAAAATGACTTGCATAATTATACTTGAGTCTTCTAAAGTTTGCATGCGCATTTGAGAGAGTTAGCCACTATTAAGTATTATCAGAAGTTTTGGGTCGAGCTGCTCCATCGCAAACTCAAATCTCACTCCATTTGACTAGTAAAATTATTTGAAGTCTGCGTATAATGCAAGTAAAGTGTTTCTTGGCTTGTTCCAAGTCTAGTTATACAAGAAAATCTGGTGTGTTCTGTTGAAAATAAGCTTTTTTTTAAATAATAAACATTTTTCTGCATGTTGTTCTCAGGGAGCAGGTGAGGTTGAATGGTTTTGGCATGTTCATGTTTGTGATTTATCCTGGAGCATTTGTGGACCTCTTCACCACACATCTGAACCTCATCTCTCCAGTCCAGCAGCTCAGAATATTCTGTGCCGGTAAGACTTTTTAAACGAGCACAATGCCACAAATCTCCCCTATGCAAACCTCCACTAGATGGCAGCAAACTTTATTACGAAACAGAATATTTTGTTTAGCCACTATTACCTCTAACAACCTTTCTAAAAGTATTTAACATTTTTCTACTCTCTCTTGGTGCAGGTGTGTGGCACAACTTCATGCTGTGTGTTGTGGCCCTCAGTTTCCTGTTCCTGCTCCCCATCTTCATGTTTCCCTTCTATTACACTGGCGCAGGGGCGCTTATCACTGAGGTGGTGGAGGTCAGGTCACCTTTCATCTTTAGGTTTTATATTTAGCTGATGTCTTTAGTGTCTGAGATCAGTTTTTGGTTCGTTTTCACAGGGCTCCCCATCAAGTGGACATCATGGGCTGTTTCTAGGAGATCTGGTTACCCAGCTGGAGGACTGTACTGTCCGGGGAGTGCAGGACTGGCACAACTGCGTTCAGCATCTATCCCATAATCCTCAGACAGGATACTGCGTTCACACTGAAAAACTGCAGCTCAGTTGGACGGCTGCAAGAGGTACTTATACTCTGTTGTTTAAAAGTTTGTTTAAAAGGTCAGCAAGATTATTTTTGGAAAGCTTTTATTGAGCAAAGATGCATTCAATTGATCAAAAGATGCTTATAGTGTTGATTTTATTTCAAATAAATGCTATTCTTTTGTACTTGCTATTCATTGTGCTTGCTGACCATTTTCAACATTGATAATGAGAAATTTGAAAGCAGCAAATCAGCATATTAGAATGATTTCTAAAGTGTGACATGGAAGAAGAGTAATGATGCTGAAAATTCAGGAATTACATTATAACATATTTTCAAAGGGAAAGGTTATTTTAAATTTGAATGATATTTCAAAATATTACTGTTTTTACTGTACTGCACAAGAGACTTCTTTCAAAAACTTTGTAAAAATCTTATCGCCCTCATACTTTTGAATGGTAGATTAAATAGAGATGTTTAAATTCAATATTACAGATATTTGTTCGCTGATTCTGATTGTTCTTCCACTCAGCATTCAAGCGTCTCGATGGCACTATGGAGTGCTGTGGGAACAACAGCTTGACCGATCTCTGCTTCTCTTATAGTAATAATGTGGAGAGCAAATTGGTAAGACCGACAGCTTTTCTGAAATAGACTCAGTATTTGGGAATTTAATACAAATTGTTTTTGTATTAAATTGTTTTTGACACTTTAAACTATTGCTGTATTTCCCCCATGATAAGTTTGCCTGCCTGGCGGTCAGAAAAACCATTGAAGTGAGCCCTACATGCCGCACAAACACAGACTGTCAAACAGACTTCATCCCAAGCTTGTGTTTAATCCCGTCTCTGGAGAACCAGACCCGACTCATTCGGGTCAAACACCCGCCGCAAACAGACATGTTGTTTGTCGGCTACCCTTCACACCTACAGTATTCAGGTCAGACAGATTCTGTTTTTATTCAATCAGGTTTGTGCAAACAATCTTGTTTTTAAAAAATGCTAATTTCTTTATTTTTAGTGAGTCTCACCAACTTCGTTCCTCGTTTGGGCTTTCTTCATCCAGACCTGCCTGTCATGCTGGAGACTTTCTGCAAGTATCCTTCCCACACGATCAGTGTTGGTTAATTTAGGAAGCAAACATAATAAATGAACCTTGAATTCTGACCAGGAGGTGTTGGTTTTGGCGCTGCTGTTAACTAGCCTTAACTTCCTGTGTGTTGAGATATCTGTTATCATTATCGGGGGCGCTGGCGGTGGTAAACGCTGTCCCGTGTTTTGCGCTGGATGGCCAATGGATGCTCACAGCGTTCCTAGATGCCACATTGAGCTCTGTGATCCCAGAAAGGAACAACCGAGAGCTGATTGGCTTCTTTTTTCTGCTGGGAGGCAGTGCCCTTCTAGCAGCCAATGTGGCTCTGGGTCTGTGGATGGTCACAGCACGATAACATACAGCTGTCTCCTCCAATCAGACTGTTAGGCGAAATTGCTTTCTGAAGAAACTTCTTATACTAATGGAGGAGTCAATCAACTGGGTGGTTTTACCTTTGCTGGTAATTGCCAGATTGTCCCCCCTGACAGGGCGGCTAGAGGGTTTAGAGTGCTGCTGTACTCGAGAAAACTCTTAATCGATGTGTTCTTAGGTTTGAATGGCTCAGCTATAAGCAGTAAAATGGTCTTGAAGCTGCATGATTTACACCGTGACCTCAGGACAGTGCCAACAGTGCCCTCTTTGATAAATACATGATCACATTGTCAAAAATGTTTATGTAAACCCAGAAATGACACATAGGGATTTAGTGGACATTACTTGCCTGTTTGGCCTCTGTCTTCCTGAAATACATAGTATGTGTAGTTTTACATTTGGGTTTCTGTAGTTCAGTTTTTCACTCACAAGCTCAACACAAGTGTACAACATAAATAAAGCCAATAAAAACTTTATTGTCCCCAGTTGAGAAATTTGGGAAGCAAGTCAAAACATACAACAGGTGCACTGAGTAACCTATAATCATTTTGAAAAAGTCACGTACACTTGTAATGAAGAATTGAATCATTTTAGTAAAATGCAAATGGTGACATGTTTAGACCACACAACCAGCCACATTTTCAATTTGACTCGATGCTAAAATCTTTTGTATGATGGCATCTGTAACTGAAAATATTTGCTGTTGCATGATGCTGCATCCACGCCACTAGGTTTCAGTATAAGGTTCAAGATGGTTGCCATCATTTAGCGTAGCATTAACCAAAAAACTGAACGCACCCTAAAACAATCTAAATTGAAAATAAAATGCATACAATGTTAACCAACCATACACACACACACACACACACACACATATATATATATATATATATATATATAGGGACTTGACGCGGCATGGAACTGCACACTACTGCAGTATTATTGAACTATAGAGATTAGCTTTAGTTGCTAAGTCAGAGATCAAATGGCTAAACTGATTCATTTTACACAGAGTTGTATGTTCTGGCACAACTGAAATGTTCATGATGACAAGGGTAATCAATTGCTAAACATGCTCTGATGTGCATGGGAAGCATTCATATCGCTTATGATCTGTATACTGTGAATATTTTACCCAACAATTAGCCTGTGGGTTGAAAATGCACTAAAACAGAAATTAGTTTTTAAGGTACTTTATCTCTTTGTCTTTGTTGTCATTGTACATATGTTAATAAAGAAATGAAATTTGCATAACCCTTCCTGTGTCATTGACTTATTTGTTTGTAGACATCAGTGCTGCTCTGAACATAGTCTGATGAACCTTCTGCCTGTCTGAAACATCACTTGGAAGTTCATAATGTGAATTATTATATTTAAAGATGGATTGAGAAAATTAGGATGGAAGTTCTATGCAAATGTATAGTAATTCTTGCAGAACATTTTCTGCCGTTAGATGTCAGTGTTGTCCCATTTGAGGCTGAATTTTGAGAAATTAGACCTTAGGAAAGGTGTTTCATCCTATTGTTGTTGGATATCATTTTGTCATGATGTAGAGACCCGGTTATAATACTGAAGGGTGAAGGCATTTCCTTTTTAGAAACATCTTACCACAGCACAGTAACTGACAAGGGCTGCCAGTCAGGCTGCAAATTATGAGGACAATTTGAGAAAAAGACTGAAAGAGGAGTGCTAAATAGAAATGACAGAAGGCTCGAGCCCCTGCCCCCTTGCCGTCCGGTGCCGGTCTGTGATTTCTGCCGAGGGTAGGGGTGTGCGATATGAAGATTTTTGATCGTGGACGATAAAAATGGCTCCACGACCTGCTTTTGAAAAACATTAACATCAGTTAACTCAGCGGTAACGTTAGAGTTACTCTCACGGGACTTTAATACAGTTTCTTTAATAGTAATCAATCTATATAGTGTTTTATTTTTATATTTGTTCATACAGTTTCTTGAATGCTCCTGCTAAATACACCTATTGTAGCCTACCTGAAAATAAAACACTGTTTATTTTATTTGTATATTGTGTGTATTTGTAATGTGTATCTTTTCTCTCATTTTTAATAACAAAGATAAAATAATGACAACGATTTTTATCTTCACCCACTTTGGCCTAAATATCTGCCATTCTTTTTTATATTTTGTTATCTTGAAAGGCTTTGTCTTTATAATAGGGAAATTAGTTTGGCTGCACTGCTCAGACATCTTGCCCCCCCCCCCCCCCAGTCCACGGTTGTGCCCTCGTGAGGCCATTTCGCCCCTGCCCCTCTGGAAGTCTGTGCACGCCACTGTGGTCCATGTTCATACAGTTTCTCCTCTGTATGTTCCCTGATGTCTTCACATCTGAGACGTGACTCCATTTAGTCATTTTGTTAAATGTTTCCTGATGGAGGTGTGGAGCACATCCATCCATCAGTTTGCCCTTTGTATTTATTTGAGGGTTGCATCTTTTGGCTTTACGTGTCTCAGATGTACTGAAATAGTTAGCTTTCGTTGTGCATGTTTCTGGGTTTTTCTTGACTCATTTCCTCTGAAGAAGGGTGTGTTGAGGTTGCGTTCGGAACGTGCCCCCAGGGAAGATGGAGGAGTGTATGTCTGTGCTATTTCAGAGGGAAAATAATTACACATGAATGTGGTTGTGCGTGGGGAGACCAGACTCCTCCCTTCTTACCGTCACCCAGAAAGCCTTGAGGCTGTTTATATGTGTCTGTTTTTAGTTTAGGAAGATGAACTAATTATTGACTTTAATATATGTGTAAATATCTGGAACTGTGTCCGGAGAATGAGATCTGAATTATTGTTATATTGAATTATTACTTCATCCTTTATTGCTGTTTTATTTTATTTATTTATTCATTTTAATGTATATGAAGGTGATGAATACCTCCCTAATCTATTATGCAGGTACATTTTTCATGTACTTCATACTGACATATTATTTTTGGGAATACATAATTCAAGTCAAAGCACAAACTGGGTATTTAATCGGTCATCATGACTTGAATCTTTGTGTCATTTAATATGTTATATTTAAAAAGTATACTATATTCATAAAATATTCATAAACTATATATATATATATATATATACATGCATACAATTATTTATATCTGACTATTTGTTAAAGTACAAAGGATGCACTTATATAGTCTATGCATCTGTTTGTTAACTTATTTATTGTTTTTTTTCTTTCTTTCTTTTGTGACTCAGTTTTTATTTATTAAACCAGCATTTTGAAAGGTGCTTGTGTGTTTTAGTATGATAGTCTTTTTGTGTTGTGTCATAGTGTGCTTGTAATGTGATTCACAAGCTCAGACAATGTTCAGACACCATGAAGGAGACAGACACTTCTGCATCTGTCTCTCTGTCTTTTCTGTATCAGGACAGTATCAGCGTGTACGTTTTCTATGAAGATCAGTCTGTGACAGATACGGGATGTGCATGTTTGGTGGTTTTTGAGAGAAGGAGAGATTGTTCTTAGCTCATGTACAGGAACAAAAATACATTGAGTCTTATTTCATTTGGATATACTTCTATTATACAGAAAAAAGAAGTGTTGACATAAATATCCATTCCTATAGTGCTTGTGTAATAGAAAGGTGTTTATTCCAGGTGACTTGTCTGTTCACCAAAAAATCATTAAACATATCATTAGACAGGTATTTAAGTGAATGTAAAAGCCACATATAGGTAATGACCCATGTTTTTGCTGTGGGCCTGTGGATTACGGAAGCACCAAAAATGTTAAGTTGTCACATCTGTTTTTTTGAGGGCAGCTGTATGATTGATAGGAGTGCTTATTTCTACGATAATACTCTAAATAGAAGGTTTGCTCTGATAAATGTCACAGTAAGCTAAGTTTGGGAAACAGACCACAATTATCTGGAGGGTATGACCAAGTTAGACAAATCACTGTTGTGTGAATATTTCTGCAGGCATTTACAAACTGTAAGTTGACATAAGTTACTGTTACAGTTATTGTTACTGCAATTTTATATTTGTATTTTTTACTGATATTGTTAATGGTCATAAAATTACGCACAACTATCATACCCCAAATTAAATATATTTTTTATAACAACGTAAAAAAACAAGTTACCATGACTTAATGATCACATCATTCTTTTAGAGTAAATAATAAATACATATCTGAAATGTAATTAAGGTAACAAATATTGAATAATGGACTATTAGCATATTAATAAGTGTGTTTACATTTTTGTCAGACTTTGATTCACCGATTTTAATGTATAAACTTGCATTCTTCCATTGACAGTGATGTGTATGAATTGAGGTGTGTGTGTGTGTGTGTGTGTGTGTGTGTGTGTGCGTGCGTGTGTGTGTGTGTGTGTGTGTGTGTGTGTGTGTGTGCGTGCGTGCGTGTGCGTGCGTGTGTGTTTAGTATCTCAGTGTAATGACACACTGTCATTCTGTTTCTCTGCATACTGTAAACAGAGCAGCGATGCATGAGGTTTAGCCCAGCGAGATGTCTGCAGTCCTTCCCCCGTATCTCCCTCTCTCATTGGCTCACTCGTTTTCTCATTCAGTCTCCATATGTATGGAAGCATATCTGTAGCAAAATTCAATTTGCAACGCAATATGTAAAATGGCAATTTATTTCTGTATTTAAATTTACATTTTCCCATACCATATGTGCAACATTTAGTGCATAATGAAAATGAAAATTCAATTATATAATTTACATTTGCCATTTTCTACACTAGTTTTAATATGCATAATAAACACATTTTAAAGCTTTATAAGTTGCAAAATTTAAATGAAAATGTATTACCCAAATTGATTATATATGTTTAACATGTCCAAACAAAAACTGCAGAAAAAATTATCATTTAAATGCAGTTTTTCCTAAATGCATTTAGACTTTGGGGTAAGACACGTGGGATTGCATTTTCATTAAATACCCTGCGATGAATATAGTATAAGTCATTGTGAATTGGAAAATGCATTCCGAGCCGAGCACGCCCCCGAGCTGTCAATCATTACATCAAGGCGGGGCTCTGCAACAGGACACAATAGGTCAATATTCACCATTAACCAAACGCTTTTCACCTGCCTGAACATATATCACCGTTTACACTCGGATTGATGCATATGTTATGGAAAAAAAGTACATTTAAATACAGAAATACATTGCCATTTTGCATATTGCGTTGCAAATTGAATTTTGCTACACATATGCTTCCATACATATGTTCCATATCTCTACCGCCTGTGTTTAAACTAATGTTTGTGTATCCTTCTCTGTCTTGCCTTTAAATACCGGTTTCATCTGTAACGTCCCGTGCTGAGGAGCCGACTCTCCCGCTCTGTGTAGTTGGTCTTCCTGACCACGGCCTCCTGTTCACAAACAACATAATGAGACCCGATAGGCTCCACTGGAAAATTATGACTTTAAAAAGAAGCTCTCGCCTCCTCACGAACCACAATTGCTTTGTGTATAAATATAGCTTTAATGGAAGGCTCAGTTCCATTCTTTGTAAAGCTGCTTGGGAATGTTTTGTGTTTTTTTATTGTGAAAAAGTGCTACAGAAATACATTTGAAACAAACTTCAATTTTAAACTGATGAAAATAAAAATTGATATTTTGGTGCAAATTCTGTAAAAAGGAGATGTGCAGTCTCAAAGAATTCTTGCTGCAGGTTTCACATCTGTTATTCGTCATCATAGTTCATTCCAGTAAAAATAAATATCTTACTCTGCATTCAAAATACTGGAGAACGACTCATGTAAATAAACTCATGTTAAAATGATTTAAAGGAACAGTGCACACAAAACAAACTTATGTAATTATTTTCTCACCCTCATGCTTTTTTGGTCTTGTCCATGTACAAGTGAACCTTCCGAATAAATTTAGGGGCTCAATAAGATTTTTTAAATGTTTTTGAAATACATATTTTATGCTTACCAGGGCTGCATTTATTAGATCAAAAATGCAGTAAAGTTGTGAAATGTAATTGAGATTTAAAATAGCTGTTTGCTATAAATATTTTATTATATTAAAACAGAAGCTGAATTTTCAGCACACATTACTCCGGCATTTAGTGTCATGTGATTCTTCAAAAATCATTCTAATATGCTGATTTGGTGCTTAAGAAACATTTCTTATTATTATCAGTTTGGAAAACAGTTGTGATTAATAATTTTGTGGAAACCGTGATATTTGTATGACTCTTTGATGAATAGAACGTTCAAAAGAACAGCATTTCTTTAAAACACAAATCTTTTGTGAACACTACAAATAATTTTACTGTCACTTTTGACTAATTTAATGAATCCTTGCAAAATAAAAAAAAGTATTTATTCCTTAAAAAAAAAACCTTGTACTGACCTAAAACTTTTATTTTAATTACAGTTAACATTTTTTATTTCTCTGATAATTCAGATCAAGAATAACATCTGACTACAATGTTATCATAAATTGTGTTATTGGAATCAAATCTCACAAAACATACTTTTCAGGTCCAGCTGTAATTGTTTCAACTTGACAGTAATGCTACAGCAGCCTTTTTGAGCCGTGAGTAACATTAAAGCTGCCACAATACACAGAGTCATCATTTTTTATATCTTTCAGTGCTTTAGCAAGAGGGGAAGATGACCAGTGAACAATCACTTCAGCCTGTTCCTCTCATGAGAGTTAGAAATGTAGCACATGAGTCATATGGTGGGTTTTTTCCATAAGCATTCAAGTTTTTTCTAAAGTGCTATAAACTCTTCTGGTATATGATGGTAAAACTTTCTTTGCAAAAGAAACCAACTTAAAATAGTAACGATAAGATATAATCAACATCTGGGTTATCGAGTCCAGATGTGGCTTTTTATCACTTCAGGGAGCCTCGCCCTGATGATCTGTCAAGTGTCTGATTGTGAATGTCAGAGTGAAAGAGGTTTACAGAGGAGAGTTTCATCACACAAAAACAAGAGCTCTATCTCCTTTAACCTATCTGAAGTGATGTGTGATTTAGTGACTGCAGGATGCACTCAGCATGACTGTGTTGTCGTCACGAAGGAACATGTTTTATGCACACATTCAGAAATGAGGACAGACTGTTTCGGTCTGAACTAAAAAAGCCTTTTTGGGGAATGTATTTGAAAAAAGTAAGGGTCCAACACTGATAAGATGCTGAAGCGTTAAAGCCCAACCTTTTACCACATCATTTCTTTTTTCTATTTCCGGTATAATTCATTGGAGTTGTGTCCTGTGCAATTCTAATGTCATTTAGGGATGAGTCCCAGGTGATAAGGCCAGGCGATAAGAAAACGGTCTGTGCTTTGTTGATACATTCCACAATAATCTCATTCTGTGATCTGCAGTTTGTATAGTGTTTACTTTTAAGGAAAATAGAGATTTTCCAAGCAATGTTTTTTTAGGGGGGAAAAAAACTATATAAAAAAAAGATGGTTTACAAATCTGCAGTGCTGCCGCAAATTAAGACCACATTTATGTCAGTATTATTTTAGTATAATTTATAAATTGTATTCATATTTTAGTTTTAGTTTCCATTTTTAATTTTAAATGTATTAGTAATTGTATGTGCTTTTGTCATTTTTATTTTTAATTTAATAGTTTTTTATGACAATTTTTAGGTTTAGTTTCATTTTAGTTTAGTTTTAGTTGTTATTTTTTTTCTGGTAATTTTAGTGCTTCAAATTTTCCAAGGCAACATTTCTCATTTTCGTTTAATATTTATATTTGATTACAATTTGCAAATTATTACTTTCATTTTAGTTTTATATAGCATGCGTAGCATGTGACCCAAAGCTCATATTTTATAGATTGGAAACTTGTATCAGCAGAGAAATAAAACAAGCAACCAACTCAAAGGACATTTTCTCTGTCATTGGTTGATTTTTCATTAACAGTGTGAATCGGTCCAATTCAAAATATTTTTTGTGACAATTATTAATTCATGGTACAAATAGATGTAGGGTGTGAGCTGTATCTGTTCCGTTATTAGTATTTCATTTGTCTAATCTCTTAAAAACACATTTGTTTGAGTTTGTCCACAGGGTTCCTTGCAACTGTGTCCTTTTGTGGGGAAAATGTACATTTTATCCAATGGTCATAACATGCAATATGCATCAATGTCAATCAAATCTAAAGATAGAGTGGTGAAGGAAATCCTCAGATGATCTTACTCATAGGATCGTGACTGACTGTGTTATCACATTGAGGTAAGTATGGCCTCTTCTACTTTATTTCATGCTTTATTTTTCCACAGATGTGTCCCTGTTGCAGTGTTGACCTTCACCCATCATTACTTTTGTGTGATGTGACAAAGTGATTTGTTATTCAAGGCTTCAAATTGACTCATCTGCTGATGATATTGTTTTACTTCCCCTTTACATGTAAATTGTTTATTCATTTTATGCATCATCTGTTGGACAAATGCTCCTGGAGTGTGACGTCCCTCAGAGACAAGATCAGCTCTTCTCATTTGCCCATTACAAATGGTTATTCACAACAGCTGTGGATCTTCAAACCTATTGACATCTTTCTGACTCAAGACATGGAAAGCTGTCCTCCATTAACTAAATATAGAAGTCCTGTCATCTCCTGATGGCTCAGCAATTGCATGTATTTCTTATCACAAGATGAACAATTATTTGGAGTTTGTTTGTTCAAATTGATTATTTAAGTCAATGCAGTTACCCATACTTAAGAGGTACAGTTTTCATACCATGGTACTCTTATGCTAATACCATGGCACATATTAATGGTACAGTTACATGGTACTTGAAGGTCTAACATGAACCTACCATGCAGTGTTATTTTAGTATGCTATATTGTTCATTTATAAGATTTCATTTTGTATTTTCTGTTGTAATTTTAATTAAAGTTATAGTAATTTTGTTGTGCTTGTCATTGTATTAGTTTTTTACATGTTTATATAGTTTTTTTACGTTTTAGTTTTACTTTTATTTAGTTTTAGTTATTTTAGTACTTCAACTTAAACTAAGCAAAAATGATAAATGGTTCCTTAGCACATAGATTAAATAAAATAGGTTTACAGTTTCAATTGGATCGTATTTCAATCAATGTTTATTTTATTTCAAGTAAACATTTTTTAATGGTTTTAGTTTTAATTAACGATTTAACCCTGTTACAATGGTATGGGGAAAGCATATATCAACATATATTTATATTATGAAAAATAATAATTGATATTATATTGCACTTATGTTATAATATATTATAATCTAAAATCAATATTTAATATTTTAAATCTATATTATATACACAATTTCAATATATGAATATATGAATATTTAATAACAGTTAAATTGCAATATAAATTAATAAATTAGTTATTAGAAATTAACAAATTATAATGTAGATTTAATATTTTAAATATTCATTATATTTAATATTTATATTCAAAATAAAAGTTAGAATTTAATTTGACTTACAAGATATAGATAACATTTTATGCAATTAAATACATCTTTAAAAATAATCACAGACTTTTGAAATCTGAAATGTTTTATATTTTTATAATAAGGAGCATCTCAAGCCAGCAGTTAACCTGATACTTAAACATTGATGTATTCGTTAGTGATAAGATCAGACCATAAACAAATATTTATGATAAAACAGGGCTGCTAACTCTCACGTATTTAGGGTGAGACTAGTATTCACACGCTCCCGTGCCACACGTTCATTTTCACGTCCACACAGCCCAGATAAAATGATCTGATTTATTAGATAAAACTTTGTCAAGGAAACTCTGCATGTACAGTAGATTGTGTCCTGGCACAGACACATCATCATCATCACACCCTGTATGTTCCTCATTCTATTTTATTTTGCGGGACATTTGAGGAATAAACAGGGAAGTGATTACATTTAACCGTAAGACTATTCTCTAATTTTGTGTTGAGTGGGCAGTTGCAGGGACTCAGAAAACATACACCTTGCGCATAAACACAGACTACATAGAGGTAGATCCACATATATACACACACATCCAGTCATCCCACCCTTCCTGCAGGACGCCACATAATTACTCCTGTAAGTAAGGTGCTCCAGTTGGCTCTTAGTAAAAGAATTACTCCTACTCTTGGATCTCCCGTAACTCTCTCCTCCCCCCTTTTTCTCCTCCCTTTTTGGCTATTCTATTCTCTCCTATCCCCTCTCTTAGTCTGGGATACTCTTTGGCAAGTAGAGCATGACTCTTCATGCTGTGCATCAGCCTCTGATCTGAGACCTGTGAGGAGAGACACCTCGACACGGCCCCAAAAGGACCGCTGACCTGGGATCAGGAATTAACGAGCATATCTCCACGCCAGGCGGGGTGAAAACCGGGTGAGAGGGACAGAGGGAGGAATAGAAAGAGAGAGAACGCACTCAACTCAGTGGTAGTATGGAAATGGAGAGGCTGGGGAGAGAAGGATCCAAAGCGAGCGCGGGCCCCAACACTCTCCTGAAAGCGGCACTAGCAGCGTGTGTGTGTGTCTGCATTGCACTACTGATAGCTGTCATCACGGGTGAGTAAATTGCATGCACAATTACCTACTCACTACTAATTTGTTTTATATTGCACATTAACTTTAACTAGATAGACAGACAGACAGACAGACAGACAGACTCTAAGGTCAGTTGAACTGTGTTCAGATGTGTGTTTGTGTGTGAGATTATTTTTGGAGTGTATTCTGTTACACACACAGCGTGTCTTTGAAGGCTGTAATTAGCACAGTCAGTAGGAGCTCTATTTAGAAAACATGTATATGTGTCTTTAAAGTTTTGACGCTAGAAGGGTGTGAGTGTGAGTCCCAAATGTGTCATGAGGGAATGGGTGCTTACGTTTAGGAAAGAGTGTGTTTTTAAAGGGATAGTTGACCTAAAAATGAAAATACTTTCATTAAGTCATCCAACCCTGTTCCCAGCCTGTATGACTTGTATGGAAGTAATTGTAATTATTTGTATGGTAATTGTGAATTTTTTATATATTTTTTTTACAATTCTGAAATTTGTGTAATTCTGCGTTTATAGCTCATTTATATCTCCTTTTTTTCTCAGGATTGTGAGGTATAAAATATCAGACTTGTGAGACATTAACCTGCAATTGCAAGAAAAAAATCTGAATTTTGAGAAAAGAGCTTGATTGACAGGCGATCTGACCAGTCGTAACGCTGAATCCGCCATCTTGTCTGGCAAACAAATGAGACAGGAGAGTAGATTAATTCGGTGGAATTAAATTTGACAAATGGTGTCTATTGATGTCTTTCCGCGGTTGAAATAAAATACGTTCTGAAGTTCATTCATGTTCATTTCGTGCTTTAAGTAAATATGAAAAGACGATCGGTTCTCATGTGCCTCTTGAACTGAGGCGCTAGTGAACTGCACTACACAATAAAGAGCCACAAAATTGTGTTACTGTTTTAATTGCATAACAAAATATGAAATTTCCAACCATGAAAACCTGCTCTGTCTGTCTGTCAGCTCCTTTTTTTCACTGCATGAGAATATGTGTAGTTTGCAAGCGGCATGGCTTTTCAGAGATAGCAACAGTAACTAAGGGGGGGTTTTGCGAAGGGTCAATTCTGGTAAGAAAATCAGAATTATAAGATAAGTCACAAAATTCCTTTTTTATGTGGCAGAAAAAATTCTGAGATGTAAACTCAGAATTCAGAAAAAACAAGATATAAACAAACTCAGAATTATGAGCTATTAAACTTAGACTTGCTTTCTTCTGTGAAACATAAACAATGTTTCAAAGAGTGTTCATGCTGCTCTTTTGTCTAAAACTGAAAGTATGTAATGATCAGGGGCTGTTAAGCTCCACGAAGTACCCTAAAATGCCCTTTCAATTTGTTGAATGACATGAGGGTGAGTAAATGAAGGCAGAATTTTCATATTTGGGTGAACTGTCACTTTAAGAGTGCTGAAATGATGTGAATGGATCTCGTGGAACCTGAGACGTTGTGAATGTACATCTCATGACAGGCTGTGTGAGTGGATATATTTTGGTATACATAAGTGTTTTCTGGGTGGTGTACAGTTGAAGCAGCAAATACATTATGTTCTTCTTATTGTTCTCAGTTGTTGAGGGCTGACTGCACGTTTGCGGTGAGACTAGAGTGTAATTATGCTCATTTCTGTCTGTACATATTCCAGTCACACACGCACACACACACACACACACCTGTGTCTGCTGCTCAGTCCCACGGGGCCGGGTGCTGGATCCTGCTGTGGTCAGCTGCTGTCCAGTTGTGGACTGAACCATAAACACAGGCCTTTGAAAGCAATGCTTGTCTGATTTCACAACATACATACAGTTTGTGCTCAGTCAAACTCACTGAAACAAATTCACACAGTTTCACTGACCTCTGCATGGAGAGTTTGAGCTGATCGGGTTTCAGTGCGCTAAAACAGATATAGCAAAAATAATATTTTTTTTTTTACTCCATTAATTCAATTTACTGCAGGGTCTATGCACACTGTATTTGGAGACAATATTGAATAGCACAGCATCATGCAACCAGATTTCTGAATTTACACCATTTTATGACAAATGGGATGAAACTGGATCGTTCACATCCTAATCAGCAAAGATGCATACATTGCAAGCAGTGTATCTACAAAGGAATATAGTTCTTAGGCAAACTAAACTAAACTAAACTAAAATTAAATACAAATACAATACAATACAATTACAATACAATACAATTAAATTAAATTAAATTAAAATTAAATTAAATTAAATTAAAATTATGTAAACAATAAATACATTAAATACAAAGAGCAAATCAAATAAAAAAAGAAAAATTAAAAAATGTGTATTCAATTAATTTTTAATTCCATGTACATTATATAATGAAATCAAACTTTTAGTATCACTGAGATACTATTTTTATATTTTAATTTAAAATTTGTGTATTTTTTATATTTGTTTATTATTAGAATTTGTATTTTATATTTATTTTGTTTTGTTGTGTTTTGTCAATTTGATCTTTAATTTGTATATAGTTTGTATTATTTGTAATTTTTGTTTTATTTATTTTAGTACATCAAATTAAACTAAATGAAAAAGAGAAATATTGCTTTGTAAACTAGGTAATTGTATTTCAGTTCACATTTATTTAAATTAAGATTGTATTATTATTATTATTATTGTTGTTGTTGTTTTGTAGTTTTAGTTAACTATAATAACCCTAAATTAAATTAGATGTATACATTGCAAGCAGTGCATCTACACAGGGATAGTTCTTATGTGCGGGAAAAACAATTACATTAAATTAAATTCTGTAAAAAGCTAACTATATTGAGTACAAAAAAGCAAGTTATAAATATTACTTATATATTAATTCTAATGTTTCTTAAAATATTTTGTGATTCAATTTCATATAATTTAATATAAAAGATGCAGCTAAGAAAATGTCCTTCAAAAGTAATTCACTCTTTTTTAAAGAATATTACCTAGTTGCTTTTAAGGACATTATATTGTAACATGTTTCTTTCCTCAGCCCTGTTTGTTGATGTTTGGGATGTGTGTAGTAGAGCATGCACTATGTTTTTGTCCTGTGGCATCCAGAGCATGGACAGCTAAAGTGTGAGCGCAGTGGGATCTGAATCTCTATGTGTGTGTGTGTGTGTGTGTGTGTGTGTGTGTGTGTGTGTGTGTGTGTGTGTGTGTGTGTGTGTGTGTGTGTGTGTGTGTGTGTGTGTGTGTGTGTGTGTGTGTGTGTGTGTGTGTGTGTGTGTGTGTGTGTGTGTGTGTGTGTGTGTGTGTGTGTGTGTGTGTGTGTGTGTGTGTGTGTGTGTGTGTGTGTGTGTGTGTGTGCTCATAACGTAATATTTGGCAGTCATTTCAGGGCATAGCTGTCTTGATCGGTCTGCTTGACTGTTTTTTTTTCTCTGCCCCTGTAGTGTCACACAAAGCAAGCAATGATGATTTCTGCCTCACCCCACATTGTATCGAAGCAGGTAAACTTATATCATAAAGCCATGCAAATATGGACTCTAGAATATCATGTATACTTTTTTACAACTTGGGCCAGTAGGCAACCATCTACAGCAGCAATTCCCTAAACTGCACTCACTCTTACTTTGAACATAATAAGCAGGCATTATCATTCAGAGAAACCTCTGTTCAGTTGGAACACTGTGTTTACGTCTCTGAGATTACTGTAATGATGAATCTGTGTTTGCTGATGTGTCTTGTCTAGCCGGTTCCATCCTGAGCAAGATAGATCAGTCAGTAGAACCATGTGATGATTTCTACCAGTACGCATGCGGAGGCTGGCTCCGGGACAACCCCATTCCAGAAGACTCATCCAGCTTTGGGATTTACCCATGGCTCAGACAGAATGTAGACCTCAAGCTGAAAGGTGCACGATCCACATGATTCTGA
The DNA here is from genome assembly GCA_027422405.1 of Ptychobarbus kaznakovi. Lineage (NCBI taxonomy): Eukaryota > Metazoa > Chordata > Actinopteri > Cypriniformes > Cyprinidae > Ptychobarbus > Ptychobarbus kaznakovi. Next base: position 6,385,981 of record CM049814.1, read on the forward strand.
CCGAAATAAACCTTCAGCCCAAATAAGGTGCTTTAACATTGAATCTTTGTGCCACAGAGTTGTTAGAGCAGCCCATCGGAGGAGAAGACATAGAGGCAGTGAAGAAGGCCAAAGTCCTCTACATGTCCTGCATGAATGAATGTAAGAACCGAAGAGCTCTTTGCAGTTTCAAACCCAGCTAAAGTCATTTTTTTGTGATTTACTATTTTCTACAAAAAATCCTCCTTCATATGGTAAAGAACATTCTGTGAAAATGTGAACCTTTATTTGTTTAATATTAACTGAGTAAGGTCATGTCAAAGTTTGAATAGTGAAATTAATGGTAGAAATCAAACTTTGATGCTCGTTATCTCATAATTAGATTTTGAGACTTTAGCCTGGATTTCACAGAGAGGGTCACAAATAATTTTTAGTAATACAAAACCTTTTTTTTATTGCAATAATATTTCCCAATAGTATTATTTCGCCTGTATTTTCGATCAAATAAATGCAGCCTTGATGAGCATAAGAGACGTTTTTAAAAAACATTAAAACTCTTACTGACCCCAAACTTTTGAACGACAGTGTATATAGGTGTTTAACCAATAAATGGCATGGGAAAACTGTGAATAAGCAAATATGTTGTTAACTTGTTCTTAAAATATTGCTAATATTAACTCACAATCTCAGGGGGAAATTCAAGAAAACACTTTAGAGCTTCAGTTGACTTAAAAGTTTAGGGATCACTGCTTTACTAATGTAAGCATCTGCCAAATGAATAAATGCTATTTCCTCGTCACTCCCTTCCTTCCTCTATCCTGACAGCTGCTCTGGAGATTGTGGATGCAAAACCTCTGGTGAAGAATCTAAAGCAGAAGGAATTCCGCTGGCCGGTCTTAGGCGACGCCTTGGGCTTTTCCTCGCGGTGGGTGGAGTCTCAGTTTAACCTGCTGGAGACACTGGCGCAGATACGCAGTCAGCACAGCAAGTCTGTCCTTATTCGGCTTTACGTCTCTCCTGATGACAAGAACTCAAACCAGTACATCATCAAGGTGAGACCTGGCTACATGTGTTTGGGCTTAACCAATGACGTGAGTTTGGGGCGGGGCTACCTGTTTGTCCAAACAATAAAATTGAGGGAAGGATGAAAAAAATATCTAGCTATTCTCCATTTCTTTTTCTAGCTGGATCAGGCCTCTTTGTCACTGTCATCCAGAGAAGACTACATCACCAACACAACTGAGGCACAAATGGTACATTGTACATCCGTCAACCTGTATATCATTACACACTGTCACAGTCAGCCCTTCTTATATCTCAGCATTCTCAAACTTTTCTTTCCATGCCTCTCTGCAGTACCGAGAAGCTCTTTTAAGGTTGATGGTTGATGTTTCTGTCATGCTGGGAGCCAATGAGCAGGATGCTGAGGCTCAGATGAAACCAGTCCTTGATTTTGAAATCAAACTTGCACAGGTGAGCACCGAAACACTGGAGAAACCAAATTCCTTCAAATCACTGGCATTGAGAAAGAAAACACTGCTGTCAAGGTACTTGATGCTTCAATAGAGTGTGTGCTCTTCTGCAGATTGTGATCCCCTATGAGAACCGCACCAGTGAGAACATGTACAACAAGTACAGCTTGTCCAAACTACAGCGCACTGTTCCAGATGTAAGTACATTCTCATTAATATAGATGTATATTACGTGCCATGGTATACACACACATTTACTTGGTAAACAAATATATGAGCCAGTTGATCAAAAAGGATGCTGCGTTAATTGTGTTAATTATGTTTAAAATATTAAACAGCCAACATTAATCACCAGGGCTCGAATTGAGGGGGAATGCATCCCCCTGGTCAAAAAAAATGATCCCCTCTGTAAAACCACCATCCCCTTTGGATTATCATTGTTTTGTATTAAGTAAAACTTATGCACATAAAATGTTAAAATTATGATCAGTTACTATCATTTACATTTACATGTAACAAGCTGCGCACAAGCGGAAGCAATTTCGGCATTTTTCACGCAAAATTGTTCTAGTGCAACTTTTGAAGTTCTTTAAAAAGAAAACAACAGAACGTATGATTTTTCCTTGATTAGAATTTAAAGAGACAAATCTGTGTTTTTTTGCCATATAATTAAAAAAGGTAATTGTGACTTTTTTCCTCTCACAATTCTGACATATTAACTCTGACTCAGAACTGTGAGTTTATATCTTGCAATAGATTTTACAAGTTTACAATCTCACAACTGTGATCAGGTTTCATTAAACATAATTGTAACTGTATTCAGACAGAACTAGTTTTCTCTGAGGTGGTAATACCTTTTTTTCCCATAATTGCGTGGGGAAAACGTTAGAATTGTGACATATAAACTCATAATTGCAAGAAAAAGTAAAACATTTGACTATATATTACAAATGCAAGTTTTAAACTCATAATAGTGAGTTTACATCTTGCAGTTCATGTATTATTTTTTTTTCACCACATGGAATAAATAAAAAATGTGTAACTTTTTATCTCAAAATTCTGACATTTTTCTTGCAATTGCGGCATCTCACAATTAACTTTTTTTTCTTTAAATTCCAAGTTTATATCTTACAATTGCAAGTTATAAACTAATTTACATCTTACAAATATTTTTTATTTTAGCCATAGGATTAAAAGAAATTCTCTGAGGTGGTAATTATTTTTATACTTTTTAACTGTGTGGAAATACTTATTGTAAACACATAACTGCAACAAAAGTCAGAATTGTATTTGAAAAGTTGCAATTACCTTTTAATTTATTTAAATGTTTAATTTTTTTTTTTTGCAAATCTGTGGCGGAAACAAGCACCTATTCAAAACATAGCTATTGTTATACTATATATATATTTTATCTCTATCTATCTATCTATCTATCTATCTAGATCTATCTATCTATCTATCTATCTATCTATCTATCTATCTATCTATCTATCTATCTATCTATCTATCTATCTATCTATCTATCTATCTATCTATCTATCTATCTATCTATCTATCTATCTATCTATCTATCTATCTATCTATCTATCTATCTATCTATCTATCTATCTATCTACTCTTTTTTTTCTTTTGCAGTTTAACTGGCTGGGTTTTGTCAAAGCAGTGATTGACACTGAGCTATACCCAGACCTGAAAATCTCCTCTTCAGAGCAGGTGATCGTACGTGCCCCACAATACTTTAAAGACCTCTTCAAACTCATCAACGCCACAGAAACCAGGTATCCAGACAGCTTTTAAAAATATTAAAACCTCATTAAAACCTACATCAGAGCCCTGAGGCTCTGCCTCTGTTGGTCTGTACAATGTCACTTGTGTGATCACTGTGTGTGCTGTTTATATGTCCTACATGTCTATTACCTGATCTGCTCAATAACAGAGTCAAGATTACTCTGTAATTCATCTGATCCAATTTTTTTTCCACCCTTGTCCCAGGACAGTTGCCAATTATGTCATATGGAGATCAGTCTATTCCCGAATCACCACCTTGAGCCGACGCTTTCTCTACAGATACCTGGACTTTGCTCGGGTTAGTGAACAACCTCCTCATTGTAACTCTCCACCAGTCTTTGGATAAAAATAGATTTGCTGCAGTTTACAATATTAAATATCCGTCTCTTCTCAGGTTACCACAGGGACCACCTCTCTGACCCCTCGCTGGGACAAGTGTGTGAATTATGTAGAAAACACACTCATCTATGCCACCGGCAGGCTCTTTGTCGATAAGCATTTCCAAGAGGACAAGAAACACATGGTACGACTTATATTAAGTGCAACTATTCATATATACTGTCTCTCTCTCTCTCTCTCTCTCTCTCTCTCTCTCTCTCTCTCTCTCTCTCTCTCTCTCTCTCTCTCTCTCTCTCTCTCTCTCTCTCTCTTCTCTCTCTACAGGAATACATTCTCTCTCTCTCTCTTTGCATTTTAATATATATTAAAATAGAAAACAGTTATACTAATATTTCACAGTATCTATATTTTTGCTGTATCTTAATACACAAGTTATGCAAACTATTCATATAAATATATGTATAGTTTCAGCTTGCAATAACAGGAATAAATAGCATTAGCATATGCTACTGTTCAAAAGTTTGGGGTTGTTATGATTTTTAATTCCAAATGTTGCATTTATTTGATTAAAATACAGTAAAAACAGTAATATTGTCAAACATTATTAGAATTTTAAGTGTTTTTTCTATTTTAATATATTTTTGAGAATGACATTTATTCCTGTATGGTTTGAGCAGCCGGTTCTCTAGTATTTCGGTGTGATTGATTTTATTTCTGTCCCCATCTAGTGTAACTAATCCTGAATAACAGCATAAACCGTCAGATCTGATTTTACTGTGAAACTGATAAACATGCTTTTGAACGCTCCTCCTCTGATTAATGTCTTTCAACTTTTATGAAGATGGAGGAATTGATAAATGGTATCCGATGGGCATTTATTGACATACTTGAAAAGGAGAATGACTGGATGGATAACGAAACAAAGAGAAAAGCAACAGAAAAGGTGTTTTCCAGTGTATTTGTGACAGCTATGAATACACAGCATCAATGAAACTGTTCTTTTTCACATCATTACTGTCTATATCTCACGTTAGGCTCATGCAGTCTTGGCGAAAGTGGGTTACCCAGACTTCATCTTAAATGACACTTATATTAACGAGGACCTCAAACAAGTATGTTTGCAAGCTTTCTAGATTTAGTTCATATAGTTGGTGTTGTTATTCTATTGAACGGTTTTGTGTCTGGCAGATACCAGTGCAGCTCAAGTCATTAAGTTTTTATGTTTCTGCACAGTTGGCGTTCACTGAGACAGACTACTTTGGGAATGTCATGCAGACCCTGAAGTTCATAGCTCAGTCTGACATCGGCTGGCTGAGGAAAACAGTCCCACGCACAGAGTAAGTTGTCAGCGTTTTCAAAGCCTGTTAAAATAAGACGGATCTGCCTTTGAACATGATGAAACATCACTTTTTCCCCTCAGGTGGTTCACCAACCCAACAACAGTAAATGCGTTTTACAGCTCCTCTACAAACCAGATCAGTGAGTTATACATTCCGCTTCATTCATAAATAAAGAGCTTTATTGAGTACTTGGTTTTGATTTGCCAATCACAGGGTTCTGTGGTCATAATATTTTCCTATAACAGAAGTTTCATTTAAAAAAATATTAAGACTTGAAATATTTTTTTAAAGAAATTAATACTTTTATTTAGCAAGGATGTATTAAATTGAAATAAATAATTACTGTTCTTTTTTAATTATTAAAGAATATATAAAGAAGCACAACTGTTTTCAACATTGATATGAGCACCGATTAGCATATTAGAATGATTTCTATAAATTCAGTTTTACCATCACAGGAATGAATTACATTTTAAAATATATGGAAATGTTTACGTTATTTTTTATTGTAAAACTATATTACAATATCACTGTTTTACTCAATTTTTGACCTAAATGTAGCCTTGATGATCATAAAATACTTTAATAAATTTGTGCGGGAGTATATTTTGCTACAGCATTTGGCATACATATCAGCTTCAGTAACAACGTTTTGCCTTTACAAGCGCATTACTAATAATGATAAATGATGTCCAGTATAATATGTGTAATAAAAGCATTTCTGGGTTGGTATCTATCAGGTGTAATAGTAGTGTGATCTCTGTTTTAGATATACTGTATCACGTTCTTATATTTGGTGGCTAATTGAACCGTCTTCTACCCAGGATTCCCAGCGGGAGAACTTCAGAAGCCATTTTTCTGGGGACTTGACTACCCTCGGTGAGATCGTTTGATTTATGGTTTCATAGTATGCTTGAAATAATGTGGATTTCTAGGAGAAATAATTCACAGATTGTGTTCTTGTGTCAGATCCTTGAGCTATGGAGCGATCGGAGTAATTGTCGGGCATGAATTGACCCATGGCTTTGATAACAATGGTGAGGCCATTTGATTTATAATGAGGCTCAACATGCGTTGCCATGGTGACAGCGGATTCTTAAGAAATCTGTGTTTATCTGTTCATCCAGGCAGGAAATATGACAAAAATGGGAACCTGGACCAGTGGTGGAGCAACTCCTCAATCACCCGCTTCACCGAAAAGACACAATGCATGATTGACCAGTACAATAGTTACCACTGGAAAGAGGCGGGGCTAAATGTACAGTAGGCTCCAGCCTTTTTTAATGTATTCCTGTGTGAGCTTCCAATCTAATACTTAATACCCACAATCCCCTCTTAAGGTCAAGGGGAAGAGGACTCTGGCAGAGAACATTGCTGACAATGGAGGGATGAGAGAATCTTTCAGGGTATTACAGCATTTTCCCCGATAATTATCCCAAAGTAACCTCTATCTGATTTACCGTCAACTCGTCTCATTCCAAATTTTGATGAAACACAAAAAAGGAAATTTGGAGAATATATTACAATTTGATGTTGATTTGTGTACACATCATTCAGACTGCTAATAGAAATATGTGACTCAAAATAATTATTTATTCACAAATTGGACATTGCTACTTTTCTCAGGAGAGTCAAGATTTTCAGTGAATAAATTATTAATATCTTATACATTTTTTAGTATGTCTGTTTTGGTTTATATATTTATGTGTACATGTGAGCTTGTCTGCAGGCCTATAGGAGATGGATTGGAAACGAGAGAGCAGGAGTCGAGGAACCTCTTCTACCTGGTGTGGGTCTGACCAACAACCAGCTGTTTTTCCTCAGTTATGCTCATGTCAGTATTCTGCATTTCACACATACAGTAAATGTGGCCCTGGACCGCGAAACCAGTCTTACGTAGCATGGGTATGTCTGTAGCAATAGCCAACAATACATTGTTTCAAAATGATAGACTTTTCTTGTAAAAAAAGAAAATGTCTAACGAAGAGCGCTTAAGCTCGAAATGCCACCTGTGGTGACCTTCATTCACAATTATAGACTTTTCCTTTATGCCAAAAATCATTAGGATATTAAGTAACGACCATGTTCCATGAAGATATTTTGTAAATTTCCTACTGTAAATATATCAAAACTGACAGAAATTTATATTAGTAATATACATTGCTAAGAACTTTCTTGATTTTCTCAATATTTAGCTTTTTGCACCTTCAGATTACAGATATTCAAATAGTTGTATCTCGGCCAAATATTGTCCTATCATAACACACCATACATCTATGGAAAGCTTATTTATTCAGATTTCATGTGATGTATAAATCTAAATTTTAAAAAAGTGACTCTTATGACTGGTTTTGTGGTCCAGGGTCACAAATATTTAGGCCTAAATATCAGATGCAGCAAACATTGTTTTATTCTTAAAAATTTGAATGGGTTGAAAAAATATTGAAAATATGGCTTTTTCTGTCATTTTTAGGGGTTGTATGTGTATCCTAAATAGCATGCAAGATTAGAATTAAAATTTTATGACATGGTAGTTTTAGTACACACTCAAAAGTATGCACTTTGTCATCGCTATCAAAGTGAATACTTCAAATAAATATGATTTGCTAATGCACTTTAGACAAAACACTCCAGGTAAATAGGGTAACAAGTTTAACTCATAGATATGACCATACTTCCCAAGTTGATTAATTCAATTAAAAATATTGTTCAGATATGAAAATGATACATTATCCAATTAAATATGCACTCATTTGCATAATTTACAAAATAGAGATTTGTACATTTGATAATGCCAGGTTCAAAAATCTTGTTTCATTTTTTAGGGGATTTAATTTTGGATATGCTCTCACTCCATTCATCAGAAAATACGGTCAACAGCCAGAAAAGTGTTTTTCATTATGTTTTAGGAGTGCAATTTTGTATAGAATCAGGCAAATTACATATGAACAAACCCCTTCAGAATGTAGAATATAGAACAAAAGTGGAACGTTTGGTGTGTGTAAGTGCTATTGAGCTGAACTTTTGAGAAAATGGCCTTTAAAGATATAACTGAAATCTACAGAAGCAAATAGAGCACAATAAGTCTAATAAAATAAATACTTAAATGTGTATTTGGATATTTTCCTTCCACTAGTCTGAAATATTGTCATATTATGAAAAGCCAAATAGCCCAAGATCTAAAAATTGTCCAGTGTCTGAAAAAATGATGGTTTTCCCTGTAGAGTCTTGCTTTAAATGGAACTCTATTGATTTGTTGTGCATATATTGTAATTTGCTAGGTTCGCTGTAATGCCTACAGACCAGAAGTAGCGCGTGATCAGATCCAGAGTGGAGCTCACTGCCCTCCTAAATATAGGTACGATGCATTAATATACACACAGCTCATTTACATCTATATTACATCATATCCTTCAATGTCACTTACTTTACTCTTGTTACTATGATGAAGGGTTATCGGGGCGATGAGCAACTATGAAGAGTTCCGGAAAGTGTATAACTGCCCGGAATCATCAGTCATGAACAGGGGGGCGGAGTCCTGTCGAGTGTGGTAATGAAAAGAGAGGACCCTGTGAAGATTTCAATCACAGCACAACCCAAACCTCCTTATGTTGTCCCGTTCACTGGTTTCTTATAGAGAAACAGCGGTTACTAACACTGAACCCTGGGGCCTTGCTGACCACTGAGCGCCTGGCCCTCCTTCAGCCACTGGAACACTGTAGAAAATACATACAGTGCCTACAAACATGAGCGCTTTTAGCCAGATCTGCATTTTACTGTCTGACCTCAATTAAAATGTGCAAATGCAAAGCGGACCATCAAAATTCCCTTGAGGCCTTCCTTTGGTTCATCACTGTTTTTTACACAAACAAATTAGATCGTACTGTCGCTTTAGGAGTGCTATAAATTATTATTGTCATTTTCGTTGTTGTGGATAACAGTTAATATTGTCTGTCATTTTATTTGATTGAAAATGCAAGTAAATAATTATTGTTTTCCTGAGGTTTTCAAATTGTTCTTCTGTATTTTGTTTTGTAGAAAAATCTATTTTGGTGTATTTTACATGGTAAAGTCATGATGAATCAGATCTTTGCTTCAGTACATCTGAGTGTAATGAATTATCAAAGTAAAAAACATGTAGTGTGTGGACTTTTGAGATTTTTGAGATGTAGGCCGGCGTACTTCAGCACAAAAGTCAACTGTTTTCACCGGAAATAGTAAGTTATAATTTATTGTTCATTTTGATTAAAATCACAAGGTCAAAAAATAAAATGTAATAAATAAAAACGAAAATGAATCATTCACAGAGATGCTCAGGATACATCAGTGGAGTGGACCCGAGAGCGGAGACAGCACTACCTAGGTAAGGGCTCAAGGAGACCGCTATTTAAAAACCCTAGGCAGGGGAGCAATCACCACAACGAGCTAGCACATGGCGCAGAACCTGATTTTACCAAGTGCGACATGTTCCTGGGTCAACATCTTTGTTGAACCCTGGAACAACATTGTTATTAACCAATCAAAGTTTATAATTTGTGCGAAGTTTAGGCCTACAATCAGTGTTTGTTGCTTGTACATCAGTGTCATTCATCTATAATTTCCTCTGATTTTAGGGATTACTCGTGGTTAAGGTTAGGTTTAGGTGTAGGAAAATGGTCAAGATTCAATTTTTGGATTAAAATGTTGTTCCAGGGTCAACAATATATGGCCATAACACTAGGTGGCTGGACACAGCTATCCTCAAATAGCCTTTCCTTCAGATAAGGCTGAAGTTTGCCCAGGCCATGAAATGGGCCATCTATTTAAAACCCGAACAGGGGAGACAGCACAGTCTAGGCCAGGGGTTTTCAAACCCTGGATCACGACCCTCAGGTGGGTCGCGAGACTTAAAAAATGGGTCACCAGGATGATTTAAGAAAGATATATACATGTATAACAAAGTTCAAGACTCAGGGAAGAAGGAAGCGGCCAACGTAACTTTAATAACAAAATAAACATTAACAATAAAATGAAAGTGAGCAGCAGCCGCCTCAAGGCAGACTCCAGTGCGTATATGCTCTAGACTCTAGGCAAGGGCTCAAGGAGACCACTACCTAAAGACCCCACAAGGAGGAGCAGTCTCCGAGCTGGAACACAGCTATCCTCAGACAGCTTATTCCAAACAAGACTTCAGCGCTTTCCTGAGAAAGCTTGTGCCCAAGCGGAACCAAACCATAGCTGTCCTCAGACTGCTATATTCCAAAGCAAAACAGCCAGAGCTGGAGCACAATCATCCGCAGATGGCTATACTCTGAGCAGAGACTGTACACTTCTCACCTGGCTAAACACAGAAGGAACATTCCCCGAACCACTCTAGTCTGGACAACTGAAGCACCCTGGGAGAGAAAGCTAACAGCTTCACTCCACAGAGCATTCGGTATATCCATGTCCAGCGAGGCTCTCCACACACAATAATACGAATAATAGAGAGGAATTTTAATTTCATGTTTAATGCTGAAGTAATTTATGCACCAGAAATATTTTTAAATATACCATTTCCTGTCTGTTAAAATATATATTTATTTATTAATTTGGCCATGTAATAAGCGGCATGATATACAGTCAGCCAGTCATTATACTGTAACAGAATAAAAACAGATGGGGTGATTTGGTCAATTATCCCTTGTCTCGATATATTTCACTGGGATAAGAGATTTTAGCATTTTACTAAAAAAAATATATATATCTTCAATAACTTTGAATGTTTAAAGTTAAAATGCCTTAATGGATTTGTTTCATACAAACATGCCGCTTTTTGCTTCACAAGATGTTAATTGATGGACTGGAGTCGTGTGGATTACTTGTGGATTACTGTGATGTTTTTAATAGCTAATCCTGACGGCACCCATTCACTGCAAAGGATCCATTGGTGAGCAAGTGATGTATAACGCTATATTTCTCCAAATCTGTTTTGATGAAGCAACAAATACATCTGCATTTTGAAACTTTTTTGAGTAAGTTGTCAGCAAATTGTAATGGGAACTATTCCTTTAAGAGTAAGGAGAGTAAATCAATGCAAATGTCATTTTTTTCTATTTTCACATGAGCAATTAGGAAGCAAGTATGAATAACAGTCTAATCAAGCACAGGGGGAAATTGGATGAATTAAAAATGGAACAAGCCCTGTTAGACATAAACTCAGAACATGAATTAAGCGCACACACATACACAAACTGCAGCAGCCCAATAATGCAGATAGGATGTGAACCAAAATCAATTGCTTTGACCTCCATTTGTGCAGAAATAACAGGAAGTCTTGTGGGGACAAAACGGTGGAACAGAATTTCATTGATTGGATTGCTAAAAAGGAAAGGTCTAAAAATAGCCCAGAGTTCCTGAGGAGATGCATCCGTCAGTCTGTGTGTATTAGTGTTTGCTGTCATTCTGAGGAGCTGGGAGAAAGAGAGCGACAAAATATAATGGGTTCAAATGTCCAGGGGGCCAAATCTTCATTCTGCCCGGAGGAAATTGGAGATGAAAGAGAGAGAGAGAAAGCTGGAGGTGATGAGAGGTGGTTTTGTAGAACAATGCCAGAGGCAGCCAGTTCATCCACTGAAGCATAAGGGTTGTGAATGTGAGAACACAACTGTGCCCTACAGTATCACATGCCATAGTTCATCTACAATTATCTTAAAAAACTGTTTTATATATAAATATAATGCATGGAGTTTTTACTGAACCATTTATTAAAAACTACATGAAATATAAATATACATAAAAAACTATTATTGTGTTCCTGAGGACACACACACACACACACACACACACACACACACACACACACACACACACACACACACCACACACACACACACACACACACACACACACACACACACACACACACACACACACACACACACACACAAACACCCACACACACCCCAAAACACAACACACACACAACAACACACACACACACACACACACACACACACACACACACACACACACACACACACACACACACACACACACACACACACACACACACACACACACACACGCATGGAGTTTTTACTGAACCCATTTGTTGAAACTACATGATGAAAGAAAAAGATAAAAAACAATACAAAAATTACACTTAAAATAAATAATTAAGTATATATCTTTCTATATATATATATGTGTGTATACAAAAATAAATAAATAAATACAGCAAGAGGCCTATATTCGAAGTCACAAGTTCTAAATTCTAAGTTGTATTCTAATAACTTAAGTTAAATTCTAATAACATACATTTAGAACTTAGACACACATTCAATTATTCACACACAAATATAACATTTTATCTCTCTTTTCCTTTAAAATAATTTATTAATTAGAATTTTGTACGATAAATTGTTACTTATTTGTAATTTGCTTTGAAAAATAGCGTTTGCTAAAGAGCTAAATGCATATGTTTGTTTATAAAGCCATGATATTCTTATCAAATGAATCAAAGAGGAGGCGTTAATCTTTTGACAGAGTAAATGAACAGCATTTTCATTCTCATTTGAACTATTCTTTTGCAAGATACTGTGACCAGTTGCAGCATATAATAAAAAACAATGATAGAAAAAACTGGTCTAGGAACACATTTTTAACACAAATTACAAATCACTAGTACATTTCACAATTAATTTCAAAGAACCAGCAAGCAACATGAATTAAACATGAAATTTTGTTCCCATTATCCATTATTTAGATTCATTATTTATCATCAAATGCTTGATAGGTAAGAAATCGCATCCACAAGGCTTCTCCGATGATTCAGAGCTCACAAATCTGTTATAATGAAAAATAAAGACAGCACCTCAATTAACAGTTTCCTTCGCTTCTCTTGGTCTCTATATCTCTCGCTCCCCCCCTCACTCCAACTGTCTTTGAGACAAGGACAATAACATAATTATGTGCATTTATGTACACTGTTCCTATGGTAACACAGTGCCCTATGAGTGCACTTGAACCTGAAGAGTTTGCAGAGGGTCTGCACTGTCAGTGAGAGAGCAAGAACACAATTATATTATCAGGGCAAGCATAATACCGATCACATTCTCTTCCCATAATGCACTACAACTGATGGCTTGAGCTAATGAGGATGCGGGACAATCTCAGAGCTAAAAGAGCAATAATCAATTCAGTGGTTAATAGGCCCATCAATCTTTGAAAGATCACACCCATAGTGAATTAAAAGCCGATTCTATTAACTTATCCTTTGTCTTTGAGTGCTACAATCACTGATACTGTAGGCAATTACAGTACTAGGTTTTGTGTCTGTGAGAAAGATAGAGTACATACAGAAAAAAAGATGTTGAGTGTTTTTCATAGGTTGTCCACTAGAGGGAGTTTATGCATGTTTATGTGTTTACAGGCCCAATTTGTCTTCGTCTTTTACCCTATTTGTATGTTTGCATCTTTAAACAGACACATTGGATGTTGCATTGGTTGGCATGTAGAAATAAAAATAGCTACTCGTGCTTTGCTTTTTGCAGATCTTACCTGTTTAGGTTAGATAGGTTCACTTTGGTCTGTTCTCTGGAGTTTAATTATTACGCTGGGCTTGAGCGGCATCCTGATAGCCCTGAGCGGCACGCAGAGATAGAAACATGGGTACTAAGAGCTTTCTGAAAGCATTATACACAGCTGGATGAGCCTGGAGTGCACAGAACTTTTTAATGTACACCGTGTGTTTACTCAATCACTATATGTGAATTAACTATTAATCTATCTATCTTTCTGCAACACTCTTTGCGTTATTGAAAATCTATCTCATCGAAATAGGTGTTGCTTGAATAACAAACTGCATTTTCAGATTGCACATCGTGCTTCCAGATGACATTTAAGTGGCAGAGAATTGATAATATTCTTCCCATGTGGTCCAGGTTATGAACCACAGAACAGCAGGAATTCAAGCCAGAGAACACGACAGGAGGAACATTTAGGTCAGACAGTTTATCTGCCCACAGGTTTTTGTAGACATTATGTTTTCCATCCATGCCCGGTATGTGTAGAAGATAGATTCACTGTTAATATTCTATCAAGTATGGAAGATCTAAGCTGGGACCTCACCGTTAAGAGGTCAGGTTGCCAGATTCTCCTCAAGGGCTTATCCAAAATAAATACACTTGGAGATATGCTGAAAGCGGAACGGCCAAGAAATGGAAGTATTATTTATAGATGTGTGGCGAAAATGCAGCAAGAGATGAGCTGTAGGGAATGCATGAGCCAATCGTTTTTTGTGAGCAATTCCTTGTAGAAAACATGACTGGATGCCACTTTATCACAACAAAACTCCTTATCAATAATGCAGGTATCAATATGAGCAAATCATTTACGTAGAGCAGGTTCTCAAGGAAAGAAAATATCTGTTTCTTCTAGTACTCTGTCATTTAATACCACCCATAAGGCATTATTGTGGAGATCTGATTCTTGTCCTTGAGAAACAAGAACATGAAAGCTTGTTGAGAATCGCCTGCTTTTTGGTGTGACCGTGAACGTTCCACGTGTCTGTTGGAGGTGGTAATGATAGAGAATGGACTCAGAGGCGGAAATGATTATGGGGGTAATCAGAGTAACAGGCACATGAGCTGCCAGGTGGGAACGAATGTGAGTGATCTCAAGTATGATTTATGAATGGCAATCCAGGAGAACTAAATTATTTCCTCCGCCTCTCATTAAAAAAATGCCATCTGGAGTGGAACATGCTGACACACTTAAATCACATTCGATCAGCCTAGGTGGTAATAAAATGTATGGACATATGCTCCTCTATATGAATATTATGGTTTATGGTGTTGTTTGGTAGGCAGAAGGTTTTGTTTAAGGGTCAATGACACAACGGTAATTTTTTATCTTTTGATTTATTCACAAATGTAAAAACAACAACAATGCAGTTCATACACATAATGACTTGATACATGAGCATGTTTAATAAAAAATATGTAAAAAGGGCATTTTAAATGATAGATTTCTGTCTTTTAAATGCAAAGAAATATATTTTAAAAGTCCAATTTAAAACACATAAAAGTTAGTACAAATTAATGTTATTTTCATATGGTTTTGAAAAAACATTTCTAAAATGCGTTGCAAAAATGTATGTCACACCCTCAACAATATTTCTCCAAAAATTACCATGAAAAGATGCGTTACTATTTTTTATGTTTTTCCTTTTGTGTGTGTGTGTATACAGTATATAAATATATATATAAAAATATATATTTATATGCTAATTAAACATTAGTAGATATATGAAACTTTTGTGTACTCTAGCTTATGTGATCTAAGAAAAAAAAATTGCGAACGAAAGCAAAAGCAATGAAATATAATTTCTCCATCCTCCAAATTTATTTATTTTTTATTTTTTTTGCCACCACCATGTTACCTTAGTGTACCTTTTGTGCTGTAGAAACAAAAGTGAATTTCTAAAAACCTGGCACTTCTTTTAAACCTAATTTTCTAAAGATTTTTTAAAGATGTTCCTTATCTTGTCGTTAACCTGCAGCGAAACCTATAAGGCTGTTTAGTTAAATTAAAGTTACATCAGTTCAACATGAAAACAAAACGACGTCATTCTATGAATATGACTGACATTATCATGTGCCAAAATGAGATGCTGATGCTGACATCTACAAATTCCCTTTACACACATCTCTTCTGCTGAATTCTCTTCTCTTGCTCTTCACTTCAGATTTGAGAAGTGTGCCACTGTAAGTCAGCGGGATAGCTTGGATCAGTCATTGACAAGAACATCGCCTCGGGGTCTGACGGACTGAACCGTCACACATCCATCAGCCCTTCTGACTTCACTGCGTTTACAAGCTGAAAGACACAGATGATTCATATTTCTTTAAAAGCCTGCTCTAATCACCTGCTCTCACAGACTATAAATCCAAAACACAACGCCTTCAGCAAGACATCTTTCCCTGTCGAGCAGCGTTCACGGCTGCGGCGCCATTCGTGCCTCTGAAAACAGAAAGTGCATTTCTAAAAGGTTTGTAGTGGCTCTGGACTTGAGGTGAAATAAGAAGTAGAATCAGGAAGGACAGCCTGGGACTCAATGTCTAACTAGATCAGACCTTTTTTTCAAGGGTTCTTATCTATCATGGTTTTGCAGCTAAAAGCACTCTTCCCTTACTCTGCCGTTTCCACTGAAGAGACTGAGAGAGGTAGATAAATGAGGTGAAAATAAGAAAAAAGGGAGAATGGGAAACAGAAAGACAGAGAAAGAGATTAGGAGAGAAAGGTAAATGGTTTCTTCAACTGCAGGCACTTTCATGTCCTAAGGGTTGATTTGGGTCAATTTTTTAGCTTTATTCATTTTGCTATACAGCTGTCTTGGAATTTTTTTTACAATGACTTCATAATTTATTTTTGCTACTTTTGAAATGCCTTTAAGTAAAGGTTTTATTCTTTGCTCATGTATTCTTTTGCTCTCCCAGACTTTCGATCTTAAACTATAAAATAAAAAATATATTGTCATAATAATATACAGTATATTTTATTTTATTATTTTATTTTAAAATTAAATAAAAATTATGTGTCTCATGTATTTTTTTAAGCTCTTCACTAACATTAATGTCTCCATGGTAAGTACA
Organism: Ptychobarbus kaznakovi; assembly: GCA_027422405.1. Classification (NCBI taxonomy): domain Eukaryota; kingdom Metazoa; phylum Chordata; class Actinopteri; order Cypriniformes; family Cyprinidae; genus Ptychobarbus; species Ptychobarbus kaznakovi. The sequence continues at coordinate 6,402,514 of CM049814.1, forward strand.
GTAAAAAAGTGTTGATTGTTGTGGTCTTATTCAGTACTAAGAAATACTGAAATTGTATATTTCCCTCTTTTATTACATATCATAATTATATTATTGTCTATCTATTATTCTGTACTGAGTTTTTAATCATTTATTATTTTCCACACACACACACACACACACACACACACACACACACACACACACACACACACACACACACACACACACACACACACACACACACACACACACACACACACACACACACACACACACACACACACACACACACACACACACACACACACACACACACACACACACACACACACACACACACACACACACACACACACACACACACACACACACACACACACGGCACCGTTTCCACAAGAACCATTTTTGCCCGTTTAATAACATTATTTTTTATTGTACTTATTTACCAGGGAAGCAACAGTGTGAGCGAAGAGCTTATGAAATATGAGACCCATAATGTGTAAAGAAAACAGCGAAATAAATAAATATCCTTCTGCAGGTAAATATTTATATTTTTTCATATTTTACTTAGTTTTCTGTGTACTGCGTTACAACCAAAAATCCTGTGGTTTTGATTGCCTTTTCCTTTGGATAAAGTCTAGCTAAATAAATAAATAAATAAAAATCCTGTGAGCCTTTTCCAGTCTAGCTGTAATTTTGTCAAATTATGCAAAAAGGGTGAAAATATTATTAGATTGTGTGTTTTATAAAACATTAAATCCTATCTACAGTATGAACCTCAGCAATAGGAGACATTATACTGTTTATAAAATGTCATTTCTCACAGAATGCTATTGAACACAATACATCAATTTGAGATAATTACACTGTGGTGGAAAACTTTTCTTTTGGGCGGGAGAAAGAATTCTCCTGTGATGCATGCATGTACACTAGTGTAAAAGTGCCTGTGAAATATGCCTGTAGTTGATAAAAGACCCCCAAAAAAGAGTCCAGAATCATGACATATGCCGAGCTCTAACGTCAGGTCAAATCTAACTGTGCAGGGAGAAAGTCACCTTGTCATAAAGAGACAGACTAAACCTGATATATTCACCTGGATAAGATGAGAAAGTGTGGATTATATACAGTAAGTCATATTGAATTACTCAGCTCTTTTAACTGTCATTGGTAACTCCAGAAGAAGTCTGACCAGAAGTGCTTTAACTGTTCACACTTTGAGCAATATGTAGGGCATGTATAGGTAAAGACAGGTGGTTACAGATAACAGAGAGGTGATTGATGGGAGAGTACATCGGCTGCAACTTTTGATTCAGGCAGCATCACCACGGTAACAAGCTGGAAAAATATGATTTTTTTTGTGATTTGTTCCAATCTGATTTGACAGGGAGCGTGACAAGAATCTCTAAGGACCGAGTCTCATCTCCTGACCTGTCCACTTTTCCTTCATCTTTCAGCTTTTTTTATTGCTGTTGCCTAAAATAAAATGCTTTTGCTCAAAGATTTCTCTATTATAACTCATCAAACATAATTGAGTTCTCAGTAAGCACTTTGTCTTAAATTCCCTGAAAAACATATTTTAGGTATAATCAGACTACTTTTAGATTACCTTTGGCCTTTCTCATTTATCAAATTGATTTAAATCGGATACTCTTGTGCCATAATGATATAAAAATACAAAGAGTAAGAAAAATCCATTCATTGTTATTAACAACATGACGTGCATTAAATATTACATTACGTCAAGGTTTCCCAAAATGGGGTTTGAGAAGGAACTGCAGGGGGTTTGTGATTTTAATGAAAAGCTAATAATGAATTTAATCATAAAATATTCAATTAAAATAATTCTTTTTAAAAATCAATCAAAATAAACCTACAAAATTTAGGTAACACTTTATTTTAGGGGCTCTTAACTAGTAGCTTATTAGCATGCATATTACTAGAATATTAGCCATTTATTAGTACTAATTAAGCAGATATTAATGCCTTATTCTACATGACCTTATTCTACATCCTACCCAATACCTAAATTTAACAACTACCTTACTAAATATTAATAAGCAGCAAATTAGGAATTTACTGAGGGAAAAGTCGTAGTAAATAGTAAATAAGTGTTTCCCATTCTACAGTGTTACCAAAATTTAATATTTTATTTGTTTTATCTGCATGTTATGTGACCATAACCAACCAACTAGAACCATTAGCATGCAAATGTGATTCATTCACATTTATTCATTATTAAAATATTTATTTTAAAATCTCAGAGGTACTTTAAGTAAATATATTAGGTGAAAAAAGTTCTGATGACTAAAACAGTTAGTGAATTTGTGAATTTTACTCTAATCATTTTTTATTTATTTTAATCTGATTCTGCACTGAAAAAAACGTGGTACGTGGTTGCAAACTATTTATTTTAGCTACATTTAAAATAAAATACAAACCATGTTGAAGGTAAGTCAACTAAAGTAAAATGTAGCTCAAATAAATTGATTGCCTTAAAAAATTTAGTAAATTCAGTGAATAATTTTTTCAGTGTGTTTTAAAGACAAAAGCCTTCCAAAGACATAGAAATACATGGTTAAATAACCTACTGAGTGATAATTCAAACAAAAATGAATGTGTTCATCAGTAGTTGATGCAATGTTGAAATGTTACAATTAATTTTATTTTTTTGTAAATTCAGTGGTCAAACGCTGTCTTCCACAAAACTCGAAGACTTTCTGAGTGTATATAAGCGGGAGGCTATTTTAGAAAGGAAAACTGAAAAGATGAAAAAGAGGAATTAGGAAGAATCAATACATTATGAATAATTTACTGTTAGTGTGTAATCAAATAACATATAATCATGTAATCCATTAAAAAAATAACCTTAGTCTGATAATAGGAATTTTAATATGTAATTCAATCTAATTACAAGTACTTAGTTTTGTTTTTTTATCTGATTACGTAATCATGATTACATATAATCAGTTACTACCCAGCTCTGCAGATAAGACAGATGCTGACATGCAGTAAGCATAATTTGGTTTTGGAAACATCTGATGAGAAATGTTTAAGATTAACTGCAAATCGGACCACAAAAGAACCAAACAAGATGGTGAGGATATCTCAGTTGGGATTTTTCTTTCCTGTGGGGGCTCTATCACATAAAGTGCGAGTATTAATATCAGGATCATCATAGTCTCAGGTGGTTCCCTGCAGCCGGTGGAAATATGTGAGAGTTGTGTTGGTGGTTGCTGTGGTGATTGTTGCTGTGGTGACCATGTCCGGTCCCCCACGAAGGGCTCGTGTTAGGAGGCCTTCCCATTAGCTTCTATAATGTGCCATTTTTCTCCTCTCAGTGGCCATACGCCCACCCTTCACAACGGCTACACACACTACAAACACGGTGCTCACAGACACATTTGTTAAGGCATGGAACTGTGGATCATGTTGACAAGACTGATCAGTCACTGTGTTCCCAAAAAGTACAAAACGCAAACACACAACAGTGAGAATTAAACTGGAACCCCTCGTTCAATAGTTTGTTGTCGTTTCTAACTTTTAATGACTTATAGCCGTGATGGATTCTCTGCCGTTTGTTTGTGTGAATCGGTTTGACAGTTAAAATGTCTCTGGTTCAGGCCGATGCATTTAGATAATGCTTTACAATCTCTGATTTAGTCTCACAGAAAAACATTGTATGCCGCAATGATTGCTCATACATTGAGCTCTTAGATGTTTCTTCTCAAATCGCCTTGGAGAAGTAAAAATAGATCAAATGATTCATTGAGCTTTTAGTTTAGTTTTCAGAACAATGAAACATGATAATAAATGTGACAGACTGTCTGTTTAAATTTATGCTTTTTTCCTCCAGTTTTAAGCATGTTAGACAGGGTCCTGGTCACAGTAAACACACAATTATAAAGGTAATAGGTAATACAAAATATGCCCATTGTATTTCTATAACTTCATTCATGAATATACTGTATACACACACACACACACACACACACACACACACACACACACACACACACACACACACACACACACACACACACACACACACACACACACACACACACACACACACACACACACACACACACACACACACACACACACACACACACACACACACACACACACACACACACAGTGGACATCAAAATGAGAAAAAACCCTATAACTTCCCAAATTTCAAGTTATCCTAACAGGAGAAGATGGGCAGATTTTCAAGCATATTTCATAAATAAATTGTAATCTGAAGCACAGTATAAAAAACATCAATGAGATATTTGTGATAAAAATAAAAAACACCGACCAAATTAAAGAACACTTACAGATAGCTACAAGTTATTGGTGTTACTCTGGCACCAGGTGCTAATTTCCTTAATTATATGACAAATCCTTTTTAACTGGCAGCATTCCTCCAATTTTCACTGAGATTGTAAGATGGCGGGCCGCTCTGAGGTGACTGAAACCCAGTAACAGGAGGTTCTCCAGATGAAGGTCAAAATGATGACCCTTTCAGCCATTGCAAGAGAAGTTGGTCATTTCAAATACGTGATTTCTTGAATATTGCAGCTTTACAATGTCACTAACTCATTCGAGTCCCCCAAAAAGGCTGGTCGTTCACTTAAGACAAATGCACAAGAAGACAGGATCATGCAGAGACTCTCAATGAGGGATCGGTTCAACACTGCGGCTAGAATTGCTTGCTAGTTCAGTAATGAACAGTATATGGATTTGTCTCGGCATGTTTAAAAGAAGTTGGACTGAATGCGCACTCTGCAGTGACCAAGCCTCTCATCAGCAGAAAGAATCAAAAGGCTAGGCTCACCTTTGCTGAGGAGCATGTAGTGTGAAGAGAGGAGAACTTGTCCAAAGCTCACTTTAGTGATGAGAGCATGTTTAATTTATTGGGTCTGATGGGAAATATTTAGTTTGGCATCAAACTGAAGAAAGACTGAAGCCCAAGAGCATGAAGAACTCGGTGAAAGGTGGAGGAGGAAGTGTCATGATTTGGGGATGTTTTCTGCAGGAGTTGGACCTCTTAAACAGCTACATGGCAGAGTGAATGCAAATGTTTATCAGAACCTTCAGCAACATGTGGTTCCTTCCCTGCATTCATTGTCCAATCAGCCAGCAATTTCCATCCCGGACACTGCCCACTGTCACACAGTAAAGCAGTTCCTTGAAGCTAAGAACATTGAAATAATGAAATGGCCGGGCCAGGGTCCTGATCTAAACCTGACTGAAAATCTCTGGAAAATCCTTGGCGTCAAAGTTGTGGCTAAGAAACCCACTACAGTCACTGTACTGTAGAAGAGACTGGAAGAGGAGTGGACCAAGATCACACTAGTGATATCCTGTGGCCACAGATGCACTGAAGTAATTCAAAGCAAGGGCCTGGACACTTACTAATATCTTACAGCTGTAATCCTCCAAAATTTTAGTTGTAATCTGTAATATTTTGAGCGATGATTATCTATATTTCAGAAAAAAACAAGTATTTATAGATTGTGCTGTATATATGCACATGTGTGTGTGTGTGTGTGTGTGTGTGTGTGTGTGTGTGTGTGTGTGTGTGTGTGTGTGTGTGTGTGTGTGTGTGTGTGTGTGTGTGTGTGTGTGTGTGTGTGTGTGTGTGTGTGTGTGTGTGTGTGTGTGTGTGTGTGTGTGTGTGTGTGTGTGTGTGTGTGTGTGTGTGTGTGTGTGTGTGTGTGTGTGTGTGTGTGTGTGTGTGTGTGTGTGTGTGTAAACATATATCAATAAATATATATGAAATAGTACAAAAATATTACTTTAGCTACTTATTTATATATTTTTTTTGTGAAACTTCAATGAAAGTAATTCATTCAAAAGATGAATTTGGCAATTTTGTTTTCATTTAGTTTATCTCACTGCTCAATCAAATCTCATTTGTCTCATTGCTGTCTAAGAGTAACAACAGAGATATTAAAGAGATATACAGACAGATGCCTTGTAAGATTTTTTTTCTTAACAAATCTTTACAGCAACGGTCCTCTTCCATCTTAGAAGAAAAGGTGTTGAAGTTTAAATGTCAAACCTTCCCAGCTATCTTTAAGAAGCAGACTCAAATTTATCAAACTCGACGCCCATAACCGAGTTCCATTTTGTTGTTGTTGTGTTTTTTTGTGCTATTGAGCATTGTCATCGGCAGAAAGCCTTGAGAACTTGATTACTGTGTGCTTTGAAGGCAGAGCTGAGCTATGAGGCAAGTAGAAGCTTCTATGGAAGCGTGTGAGTCACGCTGTTCCATAGAATCAAACACCTACACACAGACCCACAAAGACAGCCACTGGTGTGACGACACACAGGAATTTCAGATAAAAAGCCTGGCGACCTCAGCCTTGGCAGTGTGTGCGGATGGTGTGAAATAACGTAGCAGGCGGTGGGCGACGGGGCCGAGCGTGTGCCCACTCACTTGAAAGAAGAGGCACAACAGAAGACCATCTCTCTGTATATTTTTCTTTCTTTTTCATGTAACAGCACTGCAGTGTGCCAGACTCTCCAAACCCCAGTTATTTTCATGCTGAGAAATACTGATGACTATGTGATGAATACCAATCTTGAATCTTGAATGACTTAAATTATCTGGATTATGTCAGTTTTATTGATTTATACACTTAACTGAGCCAGAAAAGCTCATACTGCGTCTTAAAAATACTAATGCAACAATATATTGATGAAGATCTGTTTAGATAATTCATTTAATAAATGAACACACGCACAAAAAATACTATTTCGAGTCCATTAGTAAAAAAGTTTCTGTTTTACATTCTTTCGTAATTTAATACAGAGATGACAAATTATATTATTAGCATAGCTAATGGAAGTTTGCGACTCTTATCCGACTCTTATCTTCAAGATTAAAAGTTGTAATTGCCTTTTTATTTTATTTATAACAAAATATTATATTTTCATCTCACAATGTGCCTATATATCTTGCAGCTTGTTTCTCATAATTGTGCCTATATTTTGCAATGTTATTATTTATCGCAACTTTATTTCACATAATTGTAACTTTATATTAAAGTGATCTCAAAATTTTACAATAATGCAATCCCTCATAGTGCAACTTTGTCATGTTACTTTTTTGTAACTGTGACTTTAATTCTTGCGATTGTGAATTTATATCTAATAATTGCATGGTTATATTGTGCAGTTGTGACTTCATATCTCACAAATTTGAGTGTTTCTTATTTTATCTTCAACACAATTACCTCTCTTTGCAGTAATGAATTGCACCAACTGATACAGAGATAATGATGCACCGATTACGAGTGCTCTGAGAAGCTTTTAGAGCAATTCTCACAAATCCGACACCCAAACCTTTCCAAGAGATGAACAAAAACAAACAAAGTAGGACAGAGAAATTGTAACGTACAAGCACAGTATAGCGTATCAGTGTGTGTGTGTGTGTGTGTGTGTGTGTGTGTGTGTGTGTGTGTGTGTGTGTGTGTGTGTGTGTGTGTGTGTGTAGACTGGATGTGCTGAGTCATTGTGTAAGAATAGATCTCCCTCTCTCTCTGTGTGCTTCAGTTGTAGTTTTTCTCCATTAAAAAATTGACAGTTTGAAGTAATGGTGACTAATGCAGAAGCGACGGCACATTGTGTACTGAAGTATGATTCAAATCATTTATTATTCATTTTGTGCATGTGTGTGTGAGGGACGTAGCTGAATCATTTACATATTTAACTTATATCCAATTAAAACAGTAAATGCTAGAATTAGTCATTACTGACACACTAACACATTCTGGTTTAAAATGAACACCTTCCTCGGTTAAGAATGAAAGGCTTAGTTCATTCTGTCATTTAGTCACCAGAAAGACCAAGATTATCAGTAAATAATGACTTACATTTCTGTACTTTCATGACATAATGTTATAATATGGCTTTAGAAGACTTGAAACACAGTGTATGAGTCAAACGGACTACTTTTATAATCCTTTCATGGTGCTTCAACATGTTTTTGGTTACTCTAAACTGTCAAAAAAAAGACAGTGTTCCACAGACTACTGTACATACAGGTTTCAAGCAACATAAGAGTGAGTATTATGACATTTTGAGTGCAATACCTCTTTGTATGTGCTTCTTGCTGGGTCATGTAACAGTAATGTCTCCTCTCAGAAAAGCCCTAGAGCTCTTCCACGCAACCGTCCATCTTTTCATCCATCCATCGTCTCGCTTTTCCTCTTTAATGCTCATGTTCATCGACTCACTCAGACAGTCCCTTTGGGTATGCTCTCCTCCAAACAAACCTGAATTAATCATAGGACAATAAGACAGTGAATTATTAGCGTGACTTAAAGGTTCTGGGAAGAAAGTGAATAACAGTGATGAATGGCTTGATTCGATCTTTCTTATTATAGCTCAACCTGGATGGCTGCACAATCAGTCTCTGTCCCTGTGCAATAAACTAAATGTACATAATCTGCAATATCCCACACAATCATGCACTGCTTGTTTTAATCTTGCTTATTATTAATTAGTCATTAATTGCTTGTTCTTAATGGACCCTGATTTCTGGCTCCTCCTGGGACAGTGGATTACCTTTTCATGCTCTGGGCTCATTCTTTTACAAATGTGGCACGTTAAACAAGGACATCAACTGTCTCAATGAGCTGGAGAATGACTCATTCGAATTACATAACATTTATAATGCCGCTACCAAATTAGCTTAAGGCAATTTTCACGCAATGCTGGATGGAAAGACGTCTTGCTACAGGAAAGTTAATTGCTCAGAGTGGCAGTGTAAATTAAAGACAAGAAGATTTACTAGAGTGTTAAATTTGATGTGTTAATTTGTGATTTTTTCTTTGAGACTTAAACATATAGAAAAATTTTTCAAAATTACATTGTGGATTACACTGGCAACACATGAAAATTCGGTAATAATTTTCCTAGCATATAATTGTGTGTGTGTGTGTGTGTGTGTGTGTGTGTGTGTGTGTGTGTGTGTGTGTGTGTGTGTGTGTGTGTGTGTGTGTGTGTGTGTGTGTGTGTGTGTGTGTGTGTGTGTGTGTGTGTGTGTGTGTGTGTGTGTGTGTGTGTGTGTGTGTGTGTGTGTGTGTGTGTGTGTGTGTGTGTGTGTGTGTGTGTGTGTGTGTGTGTGTGTGTGTGTGTGTGTGTGTGTGTGTGTGCTTAAATTTGTAGTAAAATCTATTCAAATATTGATATGTGCAAATAAATGTGATTAATTTAATTAATTAATTTGCATATAATCTAATGAAATATTTAAATTGCAATTAAATAAAATAATTAAATAAATTCAATTTATTCAACAGCCCTAAAATTGGTACCAAATGGCCTGTTAATGTAAGAGTTTGACATTAAATATTGAACTACTACATATAGATGTGGTGTTTAGGTGTCCATATATGTTTGGCCATGTATTGTTTTTAATATCTAAGCTATCCTTAAATAGACCGTAATTAAAAAAGAGAAGGACAGAGAAGATAAAGACACTATTTGGCTCATTGGTCCAGTGTTCCCAGTGCTACTTGCACAGATGTCTCAATCTCACTCTAAATTACTGTTTGCCTCTGCTGAGCTGTAACTATCTGCCTGGCCAATGAAAGCATTGCCATTATTATAAACAACTTTTACTGCACTTTTTCAAACTGTGCCTCTGCTGATGTTTGTGCTTTAAATTGCAGAGCCAAGAAAACAAAACAAATATTAGAAATATAAGTCTTCTGCCTATTTTCTAAAGATTAATGTTAAGGTAACTGAACAGTGAGGGACAGGAAGAAAACATTGAGTGTACAGAAAGAAAAGAAGTGGTGAATGTACTATTACTGTGGGCGGGTACAGCATTCTCTCATTATTCAGTTCAACATATGTGTTTAGAAAACAGGTTCATAAAAATTCATAAATATTTGTGTGAAAATGCTAATTCTTGGAAATGTGGTGCATAATTCCAATGCACAATGTATCTGTGTTACGCTTAACTCCAATCTAACCCTAAACTCACCTTTAATGTAACATCAAAAAGCAATGCTTTTCAGTGTAATAAAAGCATTACATTTTCACTATATTATTGAAATCAATAAACTGTGTATTTCCAGTAAATAAATAACTCCAAGAAAGATGATACAGTACTTAGTATATATATACGGTATACAGAGTACATGGAGATGACCAATTTATGTGAACATGTCCGTATGTGTTTGTGTGTTTATTCCTCAATTGACTCATTTGTAAATATGTTTAGCGTTTCCTGTGAGCATGTGGTGAGGATTACCATGCGATTCTTGCCCAGTTTGAGTCAGCAGGATGCAGGATTCATATTGCCAGAAAGGTATAATTTCCCATTCACTGCGTACATCCTTTCCTGTTCTGTCACTTTGCAGATTTTTCTTTCTGATGTTGACTTCAATTATCTTGACTGTCACCTTCGGAGAAAGACAGAGAGACATATAGAGTGGTTTTATAGTCCACCGCCCATCAGATTTGAAGTGCCTACATTGTAAATGCACATAACCCTCAATCTCTCCCTTGTTTGTGTTTGTTCTCTCGGGATGAAATCGTCATAAGGACAGACAGATGGAGAGATGTAGGAGTGGAGGGATAGTTTATGAATTTCAGTCATCCCCCTACTTAAATAAGAGCTGATGTGAATCAATGAGTGGATGTATAACAGTATACCACTGACAGATTTTGTACTTTTATTTATTATTTTAATTTAATTGGGAAGTTTTTAGTGACTAGCAAGGCAGTGAATCAGAGTGAAATGAACAAAAATAGCTTACTGCAGCTGCTGTTCTCACTAAGGTGTAGCGACACCTGTATGGTTTATGGGGACAGAGATCCTGGCAGATAGAACAAGAGCTAATACAATGAAAGCTGTCTGTAGGAAACAGAAGGGAAAAAGCTTGTGAAAGAAAGTCCTTGAATATCATTCAAAAAGACCACTGTATGTAGTGTTAAAGGGGTCATGAACTGAGAATCCGATGCAGGATTTTCAGAAAAACTGAAATTAAAAGATGATGCCGTGCCAACTATTGGATCCACTGTCGCACCACATGAGTTACTGTTTTCATTACATGATCACTATCGCTTTGTCTGTTATTAAAATCGTTTGATACAGTATGTGCTTAGTATTTATGCGTTTTTAACCTAAATCACAGTGGTGTCCATCTGTGTAGGACGTAGGCTGTTAAACCTACACAACTGTTAGCCAGTCATACCATTGGGAGTCTACAAACCACCACGCAAACAGAGCGTTCTGATGAGGGGGTCAAAACAGGACAGGAAATAGCTTATTACTTTTAAATTATGATGTTTCAGGTAGTTCCTGTCCCCTTTAAAGAGACAGTTTGCTCAAAAATAAAAATTCTGCCATCATTTACTCACCCTCATGGCGTTTCAAACCTGTATGAGTCTCTTTCTTCTGCTAAGCACCAACATTCCTCAAAATATATTGCATTCTGCAAAGGAAAGAAAACATGCAGGTTTGGAACAACGTGAGGGTTAGTAAATGATGACAGAAGTTTTTCATTTTTAAATACACTATCCCTTTAAGACTTGGTTTCAGAGAATATATCTCAATGTTTATTTATCTATGTTATTTATTTGTGTGTTTTTTCCATAACCCTAGCAACATTTTGTGAGGTTTATGCTTAAAACAAAACATACCTTAATATTACAATATAAAAATTAATTAATTAAAGACATTATCTAATATTATCTTGCATAATTTTGATTCTAAAATACAAAAAATTATAAGAATTATCCTAGAAAACAAGGCGAAATTCGATCAAGAAAATGATTTGGAAAAAGTTGAGGTAAAGTAAGGATAAAGATTAAGGGGAAAGAAAATTACATCATTGACATTCAGCTCACGTTTTCCTTTCTCTGCATCTTTCTCCTTCTCTCTCTCCCTGCCACCACTCTTACTCTCTTTCCCTCTCACTCTATCTCTTCTTCTCCTCTCCTCTCAATCCAGGTCTCCTCCTCGTTCCTCTCATATCAACTTCTCCCCAGACTCCCCTGCACAGCAAGCAAACTGAGCTTTATTCAGTTCTGGTTTTCTCTGAACGCAGTACAGCTCAAGTGAGATTCGAGCTCTGATCTTTGACTCTTTCCAGAAACTATTGTAATACTGCAGGAGACCAAACAACCAGAGGCATACTCCCACCTCTCTGTGAAAACTGAACCCTCTCTACCTTTTTACGGTAACAAACTTCAGCTCTTCTCCTGTCTCCAAAAATAAACTCAGCCAAGACTTTCATCTCTCTGTGTCGCATTTTCGCATTTCTATATTTCCATTTATGCATTTGGCAGAATCGTTTATCTAAAGCAACTTTTGCATTAAAGTTACATATTTTACCCATGCATTCCTAGGAATCAAGCCCATTATTTGTATTGCCAGCACAATATACCGCAGGAGCAATAGTTCAACATGAGTCCAAACATTTACTCAGGCAGGTATTACAGACACTAAACACAACTAGCACTTTCAGCTGTGAAGTCACAATGGTGCCCTAAAGCTGTAACCATGGAAACCACTCTTTGTCGGTTTGCTGGAACGATATGGCAAAGCATGGGCTACAGGAGGAATCAGCAATGGTTACCATGGCAATAACCATATAAAACAGTGATGATTTTGTGTCTACAGCTTAGGTCAAATGTTAGAGGCAGGAAGAAGAAACAAAGCATCCATCTGAACAACCTCACTGTGGATTTCAATAAACCACATGTAAAATATAGTTGTGCTAATTTGGATATGTGACATCAAATAACTCTCAGGGGAAAGCAGAAGGCACTGGAGCAGTCCAGGTAAGGGAGCCGTGCTCAATCACGGGCTCAATTCTTGATTAGACATGCATGGGTAGATCCAGAGCTATGCCCCTGCACGCCAGCAGACTGTTACAGTGTTATTAAATGATCTGTCGGCCAGAGACTGTCTGTCTGAGGAATTCAAAGAGACCTGGGGCAGTATAATCCTGATTAAGGATACAGAAGGATACAAACTGTAAGAATTGTGAAATTTCAGGGAGAAGATGGGCAATTGTGCCAATAATACCAAAAGCACAGCAAAATGAGAAATAAAAATCATGGTAAACTTAAAAAATATAATGACTTAAAATAATAGTTCACCTAAAACTGAAAATTTGCTGAAAACCCTCAGTATGTTTCTTCATCAGAACAGATTTGGATAAATTTAGCATTACATTCCTTGCATACAATGGATCCTCTGCAGTGAATGGGTGCCGTCAGAATGAGAGTCCAAATGCATGATGAAAACATCTCAATAATTCACAAGTAATCCACATGGCCATCTTGTGAAACGAGAAAACTATATGTTTATAATAAATGAATCATTAAGATGCTTTTAACTTCAAACCGATGCACTGCAAAGGATTCATTGGTGCGCTAATGATGTAAGGCTAAATTGGTCAAACTCTGCTCTGATGAAAAAAACCAACTCATCTACCGTATCAAATCTCATCTCAGATTGCCTGAGGGTGAGTAAAGTTTGAGCATGTTTTCATTTTGAGTGAACTGTTCTTTTAAAGGTCCCCAAATTCATCTTCAAAAGTTTTCTCCTCCAGATCCTCCAAAAAGACCAAAAGTGGTACTTCATTCGTCTCTGTCCATGGTGCTGAATCAAGCCTATGACTGGCTTTTGGTTCTGAGCACTTTTCTTCTGCTGTAGAGGCAAATACCAGTTTGTTACATCTGTAAGACTTTTCTGGGTGTTGAAAAAAGTATTGAGTCCTGTTTTTCCATGCCAAATTAATTCAATTTGTTTTAACGGATAACATAAAGTGCTTGTGTTATGTGTGTATTGATACAATAATTGTAAGTGTAAATTAGCATAGTAATTGAAAACAGTTTCCATGACACGTCAGTTTTTAACAAGCTGTCACACAGATACATTCCGTCACATAATCGTTGTCTCTGTGTGTGTTATTATCTCTTGTATGGTCAGACCAATCAGAAAAGCTTTCCTTTCGCCTTTCCACAACCCCTTTCCCGTGATTAGGTGTAATGGGGTGGGGGCACCACCGGCATTCACCGGCCGGCTCTACGTGAAAGTGGACATTCTGAATCAGCTCCGTTACTGAGCAATTAAGTGCCGCATCGCGTTCGTTTGTGAATATTTTGCGTGGAGCTGCCTTGCGCAGTAAACGAATGCCTTAACTCGGTACGGAAATGCACACAAGTGGCCGAGCTGGAGCTGCGCGGAGCCCGCACGCATTCTGCACCGCGGGTCGGTGGTGGAGATTCGTGTTTTCAGACTGGTAACAACGGATAGCGGTCGTGCTGGGCGCGGTACGGGATTACTATGGATCAATGACACGCACCTCGACGTAGATAATGGAATATACAAAACTGTATTTGCGCATTTGAAACTGTTTGTAAGTACACGACCAGTTCACTGTTGGAAATACACCGATATGTACTGGATTCGTTCTTTCTAAGACGCTGGGGAGATATTCAAAGATAAAAGTGATTCGTTTCTGTTACAAGAAACGAGCATATAATTCCTGGCTCTCGGATCAACGACGCATTTATGGAAATTGGGTCTCTCAGACGGCATGAAACTGCAAAGACGTGACTGGTAATAATTCAGAACCACCTTCCTTTCCCTGTCGAAAAAAACACAGTTTAAACCAGACAGGTTTTTTGCCACTTTTTTGCCAGGGTGCGAATTGTGGGGTGGGGAGGAGAGGGTTGGATGTTGACCCCAAAATGAAGTCGAAACAAATGGTTTGAGGGTTCTTAAAAGTGTGTATTTTTACATCAGTGTATAAGTTTCGGTTAAAGTTAGATTACAAATTAGTCAGAATTGTAGGCTACTAAAATACACGCTTGTGTAGAGAAATAGCGTTATTCTGAGAAGATAACCATAGCAACGTTTCGCTACTCGAGCGCATTCGCTTGTCGATGTGCGATGGTACATCGATAAATCATTATTTATGACTTCATTGTAGATTGCATATCACAAACCCTTTCCACGTCTAACGTCTTTGAGGTATTTGCTGGGTAGCTAACTGTACAAGCGACGCCAAATACCGTTTTGCGCGAAACGAACCTCAACCGACTGCGCCCCAAAATTACTGACAGAATCTTGAAAGAAAAGTCGTCCCCTTTGAAAGTCTCTGAATAATGCGTACACTGATATTTCCACATGCAAACAATCGCCCGACGCTGCAGCGTTTCGAATGCATTTTCATTCTGACTTGTCTTTTTTCTTAAAAGTAAAGTAAATGCAGTACTAACTAAATGTCTCTGACCCAGAAGGACCTGCTGAGATTCAACGCAAAGCTTCATCATTTCAGTGATCCAGCTGCGTGGGTTGAACACTGATGCTCCGGATCTCTGATGCTGATGCTGGTTCGTCGCCCTTGCGCTGTTGCTGCATTCTAGGATGTTGCGACAAGTGTTGCACGAAGGGCTCAGGACGTCATTCCACAAACTGGGCCACTTTGTCGCCAATCACCCGGTGTTTTTCGCCTCCGCGCCCGTGCTGATCTCCATCCTGCTGGGCGCGAGCTTCAGCAGATACCGCATAGAGGAAAACGTGGAGTACCTGTTAGCACCCAAACACAGCCTGGCGAAGATCGAGGGGAACTTGGTGGATAGTTTGTTCCCCGTAAACCGATCCAAACACACCCTCTACTCGGATTTGCAAACACCCGGCAGATATGGCCGGGTCATCGTGACTTTCCGCAGGGGGAGCGTGTTGGACCCTCACCACGTCAACTCAGTCCTAAAGGTGAGCGACCTTTCACTGGAGTAATTGTTGTTGCTCACACTGTAAAAAAAATTCTGTAGTTTTTACAAAATAATTTTGGAAGCTGTGGTTGCCAGTATAATTTAGTAAAAAATACAGAAAAACTGTGAACACCTTTACGGAACAAAACTGTAGATTTTACAGTATAAAACTGTAATTTACAAACAAGGAAATTTGAATGTAAACCACTTAATTCAACAACACACACTGCTATTAAAATCTGTGTTGTACCTTTAACATACTGACACCACCATAATAACGCATGTGGTAAAAGAGAAAACCACATGAAGAATCAATGCTCATCACAAGTAGCTTCACCACAAGCAGAAGTATGTACTAATAAATAGAAGGTGCACAGAGTCATTCATGCAAACACAAAATACCATCATGGTAACACACATCATACTTAAATAATGCAATAAACTTTCAATAAACAACAGAAGATGTAACATAAAGCCCAAATGTACATGACTGATAACAAAAACTATTAAAAAAACATGATTATTTAAACAAAATACTTTCAAATGTGGAGTGTCATGCAGGGAATTCTGGGAATATCAGTTTACAGTTTTTGACTGTAAATTATACATCGATTTATTATTTTTTATTTCTAAAAACTGTACAATTAACAACATTTTACTGTAAAATTACATGAAATGTGTGGTTAGATCTTTTACAGTTTTTCCCTATATATAGTACGGGAACATACTGTGAACCTATTAACAGGGTTTTCTTTCAGTAGCGTTTTTACAAAATTTTACTGTGAAAATTGCAATTATTTTTTACAGTGCAGTTTAAAATGTTGCAATAATGGTGTCCTTGAAACTTCAGGCAAAAACCAAATGAGCACTTCACCTCTTTTTGTGGAATGCAGATGAAATTGTGGCTTCACATTTCATATTGACATTTTGCTAGCATAGACACTTTATTATTAAATGCAAAGTACTCACTTCATGTCCATTTAGACTCATCCTTTCTAACTGGAAACATTCATTTCAATTTTCCTAAGCTAACTGAACTAAGCTTGAGCTATGAGCAGCAACCATATCTTAAGAACTTTTTAATATTCACAATGCATTGTATAGCCCAGAAATAGAACAGCAGGTCTTGGTATAACCTTGTTCACTGTATCACAGACCACCTTTGGGAATGAGGTTAGCGCTCCTCTGCTGAGCCATGATTTGATAGAGTCGAATGCAGTGTGACAATTGCATATTCCGAGATCTGATCTGTTTCTGAAAGAAGGAAAAATCACGGTTTAAAGGACTTGAGGTGATTATATTCTGTGTCGATATATGTGACCCTGGACCCCAAAACCAGTCTTAAGTCACTGGGGTATATTTCTAGCAATAGCCAAAAATACATTGTATGGGTCAAAATTATACATTTTTATTTTATGCCAAAAATCATTAGGGCATTAAGTAAAGATCATGTTCCATTAAGATATTTTTGTAAATTTCTTACCGTAAATATATCAGAACTTAATTATTGATTAGTAATATGCACTTCATTTGGACAAATTTAAAGGCGATTTTCTCAATATTTTTTTGCACCCTCAGATTCCAGATTTTCAAATAGTTGTATTTCGACCAAATATGGTCCGATCCTAACAAATCATACATCAATGGAAAGCTTATTTATTCAGCTTTCAGATGACTTATAAATCTCAATTTTAAAAAAATTGACACTTAAGGCTGGTTTTGTGGTCCATGGTCACATGTAGTTTTTCCTATGCCCTTTGCTTCCAATGCATAAAGAGCAGACAGCCCATTTGGAGCGTCCGTCTCGCTCAGAGACTGTGGGCATGCAGATGTCATGCTTTAGTCCCCAACTGAGGGTTAATTATCAAGCTTGCGCAATTAGAGACCTGATTGGTGTGTGTCTGACATTTCTTTGCTGCTCGAGCAGGCCGGAGGAGCTTTGGAGGAGGCAGCCTCCCCCGGTGATCTGAGTCTGACACAGTCTAATCAGTCTGACATTAACACACCGCAAAGACACTGACCTCAGAGGACAATCAATCCTCCTCTCACATGGATTGCCTTGGAAGAAAGTCGAAAAGTTTTGCTTTGATGTTGTGTTTGGGTTTATAAACAGGAAGTAAAACTGTTGACACACTCTTCCTGCAGTGACATGCTTTTTTGTTGCCTGGCAACAAGATAGTTGCAACTGAATGCGATGAAACATACTTAAAGTTTACTCTTGAGTATTAAATATTTTCATTTAAATGTATTCCTAATGTTGCAAGAACATAATACGCTACCATTCAAAAGTTTAAGGTCAGTGCATTTCACCTGTTCTTCTTTTATTAAAACAAATGAACACTTTTATTCAACAAGGATTCATCAAATTGATCAAAACAAACAGCAAAGATGTTACAAAATGTTCTATTTAAATTTAATGCTGTTCTTTTTTAACGTTCTATTCATGAAAGATTCTTGAAAAAAGTTTCACGGTTTCCACAAAAATAATAAGAAGCACAACTGTTTTCAACATTGATGAAAATGAGTGATTATTTGACATTCAGCTTTGCCATCACAATAATAACATTTAAAAGACATCAAAATAAAAAAGTAGTTATTGTATTTTTAATCATACTTTTGAATGGTAGTGTATTTATTTTCATTGACTAATTCAAATTAAGTTAATCTGTATTTACCTGTACATAATTAGTCAAATCTCTATTTTTTATCCCTCTTTTTCCACCCCAAGCTACACAACACAGTCACTCAGATCCAGGTTCCTATGCTGGGTTTCAACTACACCTTTGCCCATCTCTGCCTGTTGGATGACAGCAAGAGCTGCATCGTGGACGACATCCTGCGTGTTCTGGAGGAGATGAGATCAGCACAGGCATCCAACCAATCAGTACCCCCTCTGCGTTACCCTATCACCAAACTCAAAGATGGGCGGGAGGCCTACATTGGGCACCAACTGGGTGGAGTCCTGGCAGGCGGAGGGAGAGACGGGGTGCGTTCTGCTCGAGCACTTCAACTCACATACTACCTGCAAGCGGCCAGCCCACTGAACGAAGTGGTGGCGGCCACCTGGGAGCTGCTGTTCTGCAAGGAGTTGGAGAACTTTGGAAAGGCTCATCCAGAGCTTAGCCTATACCCCTTCACTTCCTCTTCTCTTCAGAGGGACTTCCAAAGGACCAGTCGGGTATCAGAACGGCCGCTGCTCTTGAGCCTGGCTCTGTGCCTCTCATTGACCATGCTGTGCTGCTCAATGCGAGACTGTGTGCGTACAAAGCCTTGGCTGGGTCTTCTGGCTCTGGTGACCGTCAGCCTTGCTACACTCACCTCTGCAGGCATTTTCAACCTCACAGGAGCGAAATACAATTCAACATACCTGGGCATCCCATTTGTCATGTTAGGTAAGATTTTATTACTGCTTCCTGTCCTCCTATAATGCAAAAAAGTACAACACTGTTCAAAAGTTTGGTTCATTGAAATTTTTAAGAAAGAGATTTTGTGAAATATTACAACTTTTAAAATGTATTTTTTTTCCTGTGATGGAAACATGATTCTTCAGAAATTATTATTATATGTTGATTCAACCTGATCTATGTTCGCACATATTTTACGGGACCTCACTCGTATGAATTTGTAAGATTTTTGCTAAATTACAAGTTCCCCAATTCATTTGAATTCGTACGAATGACCTACCCCTAAACCTGCCCATCACTGGGGTGTAGACAAATCGTACAAAATACGTACAAATTTGTTGTGAGATAGCGTTGGTTGATTTGGTGCTCAATAAACATTTATTTTTATTATCAATGTTGAAAACAGGTGTGCTGTTTGATATATTTTTTTTCAGGATTCTTTAAGCAACAGAATGTTTAAAAGAACAGCGTTTATCTAAAACAATATTTTTTATTGCAAAACAAAACTTGTTACTGTCACTTTTGATTTAATCTAATGCATCCTTGCTGAATAACCGAATCCAAACTTTTGAATGGCATATGCATCATCCCAGTGATTTGTGCTGTTTACTCTCTAATCACTAGCCGCCATTGCTGTTTGTATATTCGTTCGGTTCTTTTGATCTTCCATTTACATACTGCGACTGCTTGTATTTTAAAGGACTGTCAGGTTAAACGAGTACACCTTTTTGACTGTCCAAAAAGCTCCGCACTGCAATTTTCTCAAGGTGTATCATTAAAAATGAAGCGCTCCACATCAAAGGAATTCCTGATAGAGCTCAACAGATAGCCTTTAGAGGAATTCCACCCCCTTCTTTTGTCTTCTGTCCATGAGCCGTTCTGGGTGAATCAACTGTGTGCTTGTGGAACAGATTCACATGAGCAGATTTCTTGCGACTAATTACCAACACGCATACATGTATCCTGACAGATCACATCCATCTCGCTCGTTGGCCATCTCTTAGACACAGCAATTAGTGCCACGTGTGGGAGGAGGCTTCTGTTGAGAAAATAACAGGCTGGGGCGAAAGACAGAGAAATGAGAAGAATAAAATGGGAAAAAAAGACCAGAAGGCTGAGAGACGATGCGTTTATATTGACCCCCATGCCACCCACTCCACAAAATTACTATTACATTTCTATCTCAAGAAGACATTTGTGTCCTTGTTACAATGCTTCTACAGTTCAATCCCAACCTTGGCAATTGTGCCACTCAACGTCAGCAATCTCAGAATTCTCCCCACTGGTTTCCAATCGCAGCCCGATTGACAGCATCTCCTTACAGAGCTCCCCCACAGAGCTCTTTCTTAGTTTAAAAACAGAACTTGCCAGAGCCACCCAGTGTCACGGCATATCAGTGTCATTCCAGGTTGTTCATAATGGGTTGAATGGGGTTCAGACAACGGATGTCTGACAAAACAATAGGCCTTATCTCTGTAGGCCACCAGCCTTTTATTTAAAACAAATTCCATTACAAGGACATTAGCTGTCAACTGGTATCATCTGACAGTCCTCTGATGATAATGGAAAGATGGAAGGGAGAGATTTCATAGGCCATAATTGCTAAGATTAATGTCATGTTTATGAAGAGAAAAAGACTGCACTGCATCTTGGGAGATGTTCAGCAGATAAAGGATTTGCATACTGAGAATCAGTCTCTGTGTGTTACATTAGTATTCTTTATTTTGTTTTGAGATGAGTGGAAATAATATAGCCGGTTCAATTAGTAAAGAGGAAAACGTCTATGGTAGAGGCAGAGAGCGAACGCAAACGTGTAAGAAAACAGCATGAGAATAAAATTACAAACTCTCTCTCACTTTGTTTGTCTTACTTGCAGAGCTTGATTGTTTGGTTTAGCAACAATATACTCTTACTGCCCATTAGTTTAATTTGAGACCTTTAGCTCTGCCGAAAATCCGAACACTTGAGTCCAATCGTGGAGGCCATGACCTCAGGCCAGTGCTGTCGGATGACTCTGCTAGCTATTGTGCTGAGCACATATCCCAGGTCTGTGTGAGAGGCAGTACTGGCGATATCGGACCGAGGGAACCTCCGTCATGAATGATGAGTCACTGATGCCGTGGCAACCCTGTAGGTGAGAGCCATCTGCTCACTCTGCCTGCATGAGCCAGTGATGTCTAAAGCTAGAGAGGAAACTGAAAAAAAGACCAATAGTATGCGAAAGCACATGTAAATATATGTTATGGTGTAAGAGTGTCAGCTTTGTCATGATGACTTGGACCCCGGGTTCCTTTATGTCAACTTCTAAAAGTAGGCTGACCCAGTTTGCCTAATGTCTTGGGCTTCTTTGCTTCTATAAAGTCCCAAGGGTTCAGGGGCTGTCAGGCTTCCACACATCCAAAAGGCTTTCTCCTTACATCAGATCAATTTTACATGACGTGGCTATCGTGTGTGAGTGTGACTGAGATTTATCTAGCTACAAATTCATCAGATGTGAAGATGGAGGAAAAGAAAGTGGGCTATAGTTAGTTCATGCTCTGTAAATAGAGGTGGTGGTGGCCAAGATGCTTCTTTGGCTTTGCTTTCAAGACTGAATCCTTGCTTTATTTTGATTGATTTTCCAGTAAATTGCACTGGTGAGAGCTATAAATTAGGAATGGTGTTTTCTATAGGCTACAGTATATATAGACTGAATTGAATTGCATTAGAATTAGATTTCATTGATGGATCTATAATTGTTACAAAGCATGCTAAACAATTTTTGACTTAGATTTGTCCCAAAAAAGCAGTGCCAGAGCCAGAGTAAGAGAGCATCTGTTTTTCCCTCACATCCATTGTTGCGATGCAGCTGCAGAGTGACTGTCTTGTCACCGTTTAGTTCAATTATTTACGTCTCCTCTTTTCCCAGCAGCCATTTATGTCACTTGAAAGAGCTGCCTGACAAAATCATTCCAAGCTATGCTTAGACCATTCCAATTCACGTTTATAAATCACTGAAAGACATTTTTTCTCTTCATCTCTTCCAGGTCATGGCTTGTTTGGCACATTTGAGATGCTGTCGTCTTGGCGTCGGACCCGCGAGGACCAGCATGTGAAGGAGAGGGTTGCTGCAGTGTTCTCTGACTGTATGCTGCCCTTCACAGCTAGCACGGCCTTGCACGTGGTCACCTTCGGCATCGGGGCCAGTCCATTCACAAACATTGAGGCTGTGCGTCTTTTTTGTCGAAACGCCTGTATCTCAGTCCTCTTCAACTACCTCTACATCCTCACATTCTACGGCTCCAACCTGGTGTTTGCCGGCTACCTGGAAAACAACTACCGTCACAGTCTATTCTGCAGGCGTGTACCAAAGCCTGAGATGCTTCAGCAGAAGCCGGCGTGGTACCGTTTTCTCATGTACACTCATTACAACGAGGAGGGAACAGAAGCAGGACCACTGCGTACTTATGAGAGTCACCTGCTGTTAGCCTTTATGAAGCGGTACTACTGTGACTGGATCACCAACACCTACGTCAAACCATTCGTGGTTCTGTTCTACTTGGTTTATGTTTCCTTTGCCCTCATGGGCTACCTTCAGGTCAGTGAAGGGTCAGATCTTAGTAATGTAGTTGCCACTGAAACAAGCACTATAGCATACACCCGTGCACAGCAGCGGTATTTCAGCAGCTACAGCCCCGTGATTGGCTTCTACATCTACGAGTCCATTGAGTACTGGAACACGAGTGTGCAGGAGGACCTACTGGAATACACCAAAGGTTTTGAACGCATCTCCTGGTTTGAAAGTTACCTCAATTACCTTCACGGGCTGAACATCACCACTAGCCTATCACGCAGCAACTTCACAGAGCGCTTGCGGTCAAGCTTTTTGCGCCAACCCCGATATGTGCATTTCTCAGATGATATCATCTTTGCCAAACGTGCGGATGGAGAATTTGATGTGGTAGCCTCGCGTGTGTTTCTAGTGGCCAAGACTACAGAAAACAAACGAGAGGAGATGTCTATCCTGCTGGACACACTAAGGAAGTTATCGCTGACCTCCAGGGTGAAGTTCATCATCTTCAATCCATCCTTTGTGTATATGGACCGTTATGCTTCATCTGTTGGAGCACCCCTGAAAAACTCTTGCATCGCTGCTCTCTTTCTGCTCTTCTTTTCCACCTTTTTGGCAGCTGACCCACTGGTGAATGCCTGGTTGACTGTGACAGTAGCCTCTGTTGAGTTCGGGCTGGTGGGTTTCATGACCCTTTGGAGGGTAGAGTTGGACTGCGTCTCAGTGCTGTGTCTGATCTACGGCGTGAACTATGCTGTAGACTCCAGCGCTCCACTAGTGTCTGCATTCGCTCTAGGCCAGGAATCCACCCGTACGCACTGGGTGAAACTGGCTCTGGAGCGACATGGAGTTCCTGCCCTTCAGAGCTACTTGTGTTATGGGGCTGCTCTGCTCCCTCTCGCGACTGTGCCCTCAAATCTTACCCGCACTCTATTCAGGTGCCTCTTTCTCACCGCCATCATCACCGCCTTCCACTGTTTGGCCATTCTCCCCGTCCTGCTTACTTTCTTGCCTCCCTCTAAGAAAAAACAGAGGGAGAGAAAGAATGCTGTGGAAAACCTGGAGGAAATTGAGTGCGTGGAGATGGTGGACAGCACACGTGTGGTTGATCAGATTACCACTGTCTGACCACATGCCCAAAAGAGCAGTAGTCTGGAGGATGTACAAGAGAGAAAAAACAAAACACCCCCAGGGGGTGGCATAAGGAGACCTGAGATATGAGAGTTAGCCTTTGTGCAGCTGGGCTTCCAGTTCCCACACTTAAAAGCCTCTAGATGGCGTGTAAGTACTTTATGGGTGTTCTTTAGTATAAGGCCACATTTTAAACAAGGCTTTTGTTTGATGGTAAAAGCAGATGAGTTTGAGGTTGAACCATTAGCAGTGGGTGTATCGTTGTCAAGGTAAAAGCCTTATGCAGGTTTTGCTACAGCTCAATGAGAGCAAGGAAGGACACACTGCTGCACAGTTGCAGATAATCACAGAGGGGGGCTCCTCTGGTCTGCAGTATTACAGCAGCAGTAGAGCAGAAACAGTAACAAGCAATTGCTTTGACAAGGCGTAGATAGAGACTTACAATGTTTCTGATTCCCCAAGAACCACACTAAGACTTTCATGGGGCACTAAGCTAAAGACCAAGCAGCCATATTCATACCTGCTGATAGCTATGACTTTAATGCGCCCAATATTATGTTCTCAGAGGTTGATTTTGTTTTGGTTGGGACCATATATTTGTCTTTTGGTATATGGTGGTATTAAAAATACACAGTATTTGAAAAGTATTTTCACTGACCATGGTAAAAGTCACCTCCCCCACTATGACCAATGTCTCAGAGGCATGGCTCATCTTCCATAAAGGAATGTATAAGAGAGAAAAAAATGGGCGGGTGAAAGAGAAGGACGGAAGGTGGTGGGGATGCATCTGAGAGATACACAGAAGCAAGACTCTGCTGACAGGTTGGTACACTGCGCAATGCTTCCATGGCAACGCTGGTCACAGTTTAGTTGCATAGTGTATGTATCATTTTCTACCCTCTAAGTTCAATAAGGGCATTGGTTACCAATTAAGTCGTACTGCAGTGGGGAGTATAATCTATGAAGGATTTATCCCTGCTGGTTCTTGCTTATTTTGTTTTTCTCTAAAAATGCTGAAAATCACTTTGTCACAGACAATGCTCTTCATCAATATGCATGAGCCAGAGTTTTTTATTCTCCTTTGCCCTCTGTGTATGAGAGGTTCGAAAAAAATATATATATACAGAGACCTGGAGCAGAAAGAGAGTATAGGAAAGGAGCATCTGGCCAATCAAATCCTCTTACTTTTCAAATTCTCCTCAGTCCCAAATGCAATTGATATCAAATCAATCATGAGGTAAAATAGCATCCCCTTTAGCTCCAACTCTTACTGTGTTTGAGCAGAGATTAGTGCTTTAAGGCAGCTGGGGCAGGGGTTGGTGCATAGGGTTTTTTCGTGTCCCCTTTCTCAAGCACACATGTGGACTGTGACATTGATATTTATGATGAATATGGCATAATAGAAAGGTTATGTTGCAGCTTGTGAATTATTTCTGAATGCATAGCTACAGATAATCATATCAAGGACAAGAAAGGGAAAAATACAGTTAGACATACACATGATTGGACACATTTGCACACACACTTAATGTGGCAAATAAAAAATAGGCTTTTTTATCATTCCCCCACTACTTGACTTATGGTCCTCACCTACTCCAATCTCCTCCTAAGTAGCACTCCTGAATCACTGCACAGCCCACAAGCATCGAGATGAGATATACACATCAAGATATACACCTATAAGGCTAATTAAATCAGCCCATACAGTATTTACAGTTGCTAGAGCCTCTCACAGCTGATCTTACTCATCTCAATGAAGTAGCCAGAACTCAATACTCTTTCAGACTAATCTGAGGATAGTGCTCTGAAAGATTCTCTCAACAATTTAATTAAAGTCTTCTAGCATCTCTGAGTGATCTCAGACCAGCAACCCAACTGCAGCTTTTACTGATCTCAGCTGTTGCTGATCTCAGTGAAGCACTCAGACAGCTCTATGTGATCTCATAACAGTGCTGTAAATAGAGCTTTCACTGATCTCTGAATAGCACTGAAATACATTAGAAACATCCTTTTCGTTCAGCACCTTTTTGTTTTGAAAGGCCCTATACTGAATACAAAATGTATTAATTAATCTGTACTTTTGTTTATCTAACATCTCTATCTATAACCTATAACAACAAACTCAAATACGTTTCCATGACAAGTAAAACAGCATAAGATATTAAGGCTTTTTCCCGAGGACAAATCTTGCATTAAATTTAATTTCTTACCCTTTTTACAAATAGTAGTCTTCTTGTATCAAGCGTAAAAAACTAAATTTAGTTATGTTTTCCAATAGAGTAAGAACAATGTGTTTGTTTTCAGAGAACATATATTATATGCCTTAATATGTAATGCAATTTTGGTTAAGTACATTTATCTTTTTGGACATGGAAACAAGACGAAAAAAGATCAATGAAACAAATAAGGACAAAAATACTCATTAAGAAAATTGTTTTGTGCAGTGTAATAGTATCAATCATGTCTAATCTATCTATCTATCTATCTATCTATCTATCTATCTATCTATCTATCTATCTATCTATCTATCTATCTATCTATCTATCTATCTATCTATCTATCTATCTATCTATCTATCTGTCTGTCTGTCTGTCTGTCTGTCTGTCTGTCTGTCTGTCTGTCTGTCTGTCTGTCTGTCTGTCTGTCTGTCTGTCTGTCTGTCTGTCTGTCTATCTATCTAGTTGGACAGCTTTCATTTTGTAGGAATCAGCGTGGTTTTATGTGGGTAAAATGGTCCAGTTGTGTCTATGTACTTGACTGTACTTGAAAGTGTGTGCCCTTTAAGAGAAATAGCATGGACCTATAACGATCTTCATTTTATAAATGAAGCTTAAAAGTTCATGTTCTTTACAATCTCTTATTTGTCCTCCCTGTCTGACAAAACTGCTGGATTTGAACATTCAATGCAAAGCCCTTCACATATCTCAGCTTTCATAGATTCACTCAGGCTTACATCCTTTCATTTCGTTTGTACAACTCCACTATTTTATTCTGTCCAAATATGATTGCTGTGAAGCAGTATTGGCACAATGCCCTTTGAAGATGTCAAAACCAGTTGGAAGAATGAGGGGGGGGGGAGTATATATTATACACCCACACTGGTTGGCACACACACACACACACACACACACACACACACACACACACACACACACACACACACACACACACACACACACACACACACACACACACATTTAGCCTAGAGTTCAAGTATTCTACCTGACTGGTATGCCTTTGGAGATGATTGTTGTTTTTTATCTGTTTCTATGAATTTCAGAAGAATAAAAATAAAAGAGGGTGAAACAGAAAGAGAGCAATGTTGCATCATTTGTTTGTGTTATTAAAAATCCTTATTAAATTAAGCATTAACAGTAAATAGGATAAATTATTCTGCTGTTTTCAGTTTTGCAGCATGCTGCCATCTAGTGGGCAGTGCAATCACATGACAATGTTGTAGACATTGTTAATTGGAGGAAAAGTGCATGAAATTAAGCATGAAGTACAAGGCTATATATGAGGGTTAATAGTGTTACAGTATAACCAGAGGAACCAACACACAAGGAGAGCGAGTATGGAAACATAATTGGGAATGACTCCCACAGTGTGACATTACCAACAGCCTCTACACATTGAGAGTGCTCAGAGGATTTCTTTAGCGTAGAGAGCTGTGAAAATTGCTAGGCTGTCATTACCATTAGAAAGGGGTTCATTGCTACAGCAACAAGAGCCATATGAACAGCGATACGACAGTGTGAGTGTGTGCGCTAAAATACACAAGAATAAGGGAGTTTTCCCTTCTTTGAAACAAACATTACAAAGAGTATTGGATTTCACATGACACATTT
The DNA here is from genome assembly GCA_027422405.1 of Ptychobarbus kaznakovi. NCBI lineage: Eukaryota > Metazoa > Chordata > Actinopteri > Cypriniformes > Cyprinidae > Ptychobarbus > Ptychobarbus kaznakovi. The sequence goes on from CM049814.1 coordinate 6,430,167, forward strand.
TCTCCTGTCTAATGCCACTGGCAGTAACGCAGATGCTGTGGCATACCCAAACTCAGTCCTGGTCGGCTGTAGGTGGGAACTAATCAGTACCACAGAGACAGATCATGAGCAGAGATTACAGAAGAAGACACCAAGGGTGTAAGCTAATACTGTTTTGTCCAAGTCAGTTTTTCTCTTTCACTATACTATTCATATGAATTGCAACCACTGTTTACATAATTCATCAGATAAGAGAAACAGCCACCATATATTCTAATAGGCTGGTTATATGTATAAAAGAGAAATGGTTATGTGCAAATGAACTCAACCACAGAGTGGTTCAATAGACAGAGGTGCGAAAAAATAGAAGTGCATCAGTACCCTTTTTGATTCAGCATGTTTTCAGGTGTGATCCGTAACCATAGAAACTCAGTCTACTGAAAAGCTCATTTCCATCAGGAGGAAGTCATAGAAGAGGAAGACATTATTCAATACTCACACTTTTGTTGATGATACATCTCACTTCCTTCATACAGTGGGGTCCACATTTAAACCTGAAAAAAATAACTATGTTTTAGGATTTTTAACATGTTTAAATATAAAAAAATACATATATATACTTTGAAATGTAAAGTTGTTATAACTAAAACAGTTAAAATTGCTTTCAGTAATTGAATTGAATGTCAAATAAACTAAAACAAATAAGTTTACTAAAAATACTAAAATTAGAACATGAAAAAATGAACACTTAAAAATGAAAACTAAAAATATAAAAACAAAGCCAATTCAAAATATCAATAAATGCTAATATTATATAAATCATACAAAAGCTTTGGATTCTTACAATACAAGTTAAATTTAAAAATATTTGGTGTTAGTTGACTGTGTAAAGAAAATACTCCCAAAAAGAAAAATATAACAAAATAGATCAATAAAAACAAATTTGACAGTTTAAACTTATTCACAACAACATTGATTCCTAAGCATATTTCACAACTTGACAAAAAGAAAGAGGAAAAGAGAAAAAGGGGCCCCAGGGATCCACACCCTGCATAATAGAAAAGATGATCTGCTGTAAGTGTGAGGGTCATTGTCACAGGTGTCTTTGTTTGTGTGTGTGAGAGAGAGAGAGAATACAGAGAGGCTCAGAGGAGAGTTGAGAGGGAGAGACATGTTAAACTGGTCTGTGCTCCTCCGTTCATCATTTTTCTCTGTCACTTCCACCCACCCACAATATAAATACCATGTTTCCTACATTTTCAAGTTCCTTTTTCTACCAACTCATTTCACATCCTATTCACATATAAATATGTAATATTTAAAGGAGTAGTTCATCCAAAATAAAAGCTGTGTCATCATTTGTTCATCCCGATGGAGCTCAGTCTGGTCAGTAGAGGAGGCTAAACATGTATTAATAGTTGCTAGAAGCTCTTCTAACATATATGTCAGCTTCCTTTTTGAATATGTCATCAAGGCAAACTTGACAATTATACTTATGGTGGCTTTCTCTAGTTTGAAATACAGTGATCAGGCACTGCTCATACATGTCATTTGCATGGACTATAAAAAAATGTGTGAATATTTTGCCAAGTTTAGGGTGCATATAAAGTAAACTGAACCTTCAGAATCTGTGAATGGCTTGGATCCATTCGACTGGTGAGAATTATTGCATGTTATACCTATTGTGTCTCGTAACCTAATTTCATAATAACACATTTTGTTATCTTCAAGTAAAGTTGCCATATGGCTTCAGATGATTATAAAAGTCTCACAGACAACTTCTATGACTGTTTGCTATATTTAGAGCTGTACAGGTCGTAGTCAACATTCACTTGCATTGTATGTAAAAGAGCAGCGGGAACATTCTGCATAACATCTCCTTTTCTGGATTTCTCCAAAAGAATATCATAAAGCATTAAGATGAGAAAACAATTTTGTCTTCTATTTTTCATGAACAACTTTCTCCTGCTTAAAAACAAATACCTGTCTGTCTTTACAGCTGACGCATTTCACATAGTCAGGTGAATGGCATACTATGCAAAGGCACCTGCTAAGTCATGGAATATTTAAGCTGTCTGTGTGACGTCAGCACCGCTCTCAATAAGCAATCCTGAAAACAGCCAGGGTGTCTGACCCCTGAGAAAGGGCAAGAAGAACCCTGAAGGGCTGACACAAGGCATGCACAGATGGGCATGCTTTACCTCCACTGACAGGCTGCCGAGGGTCCAGGAAATGTCTGAGTCCACATCCTGGTCCCCGCTGTGCCTGAAAGAACCAGTTGCCACCAGATCACTTTTCATTAAGTAACCATGATAAAAGACATTAAGAGTGCTTTTCAAGTATTAATCACTTGATCTCATTATTTCATTCACACCATATAATTAATACTGTCAGGGGATTCAGAAAACAACCCTTTATGATCATATTTTAAGCCTTAATAATAGAAAGCGCAAACACTTCAGCAACCAAATGGTCTATGACAAAGAAAAGCGTCAGGATTGCTGACTGAAAAGTCACCAAGTGTAGAACAGATGAAGGCGTGTCATCCTCTTATTGGAAACACGACGTTCTCACATTAATGGGAGTGTCACAACATTTTTTTTTTTACATTTTTATCCTGTTTTGAAACTGCGTTGCTTCCTTATCTTTTGTTACCTGTTAATTCGTGACACTTGGAAACTCAAGCACACGTCACCAGCACCAGGATTTGATTTATTTCACGTGGGGCAGTTTGGATGGAGTCAAGAGCGGTGAAAGAGCCGCGAATTTAGGATGTCTACAGGCGCATCACGTGCGACGACACAAGGTGAGTGGAAGACTTCATGAACAAATCCAGACAGCTGCATTACACAAGCCAGACATGAACAACGAGTGTATTAGGAGATATTTTAAAACACAGAAACGCTACTTAAAAAACACAAATAAGTCGTGAAGTCAGGAGGAAAATAGAAAGCAATCACGTCGTGATAGATTGATTGGCAGGTTCAGCGAGGTGACGTGTTCCATCTAAAATAAGCAACATCTACATTTAAAACAACACTTTGCTTTAAAACACTTTTTTAAATCTTGGGATTTTTATTTTCTTATTATTATATCTGAACGTTGAGGGCATGTTAAACTATGAGAAACGTATATCGTGCCATCTCAGCATCTTTTTATGATTGAATAAAATACATTTTTATACGCATTTCACCCCTAAAATGTAATAATGTACTATTAGACTAGTAACACAACCATTTAACAGTCATTAAAAGGTTACACTACTCTATTCAATTACTGTGTAGCTCAATGGAAATTTTACTATGATACAGCAAATGTAATCAATAGACATTTAACTGAATTGCGTAACTGTGGTGGCCATATTACGGCCCAGTAACAACTGGGTTATACTATTAGTAATATCTACATTATTAATTAGGAAATTGCATGGTAATAGCAGAAATTTGTCATTTCCTAGGTAATATTGTAGATATTACCATGGTATCACTCTGTTATTACCAAGCTGTAATATGAAGTAGTACTGTGATGGTAGTCTTTTCTCACCATGAAGGCCCTGGAACTGCTGCCTTTCTCTTAAGCCCAGATTTTTTCTATTGTTCTCTCCATAGTTTGCACCTATGTCTTTGGTCTCGCTCATTGAACTCATGAATACTTTTCCTTTTTCCTTTTTTCCGCCTCCATCTCTCCCTTTCTTTCTGAAGATGTTTTTCCCTTCTCTCAGGGTCTGCATTTAGTCGTTCACGACATTGCTCTCAGCTGCACTAACTGGAGCCATCTAACTGCCACCTGTATGAGTTGGAATAATTACAGTCATCATTACTCAAAGCTAATGTAGATGACAATTATATCTATATATCTATATAGGCCTAGGTAAAAGCGGTACAAAATTGTAAAATAAATTTTAGATGAGCGTAAAAAGCTTCAAATTTACAGTGTAATGTCTATTTATTCAAATAATGTTTTACAATGTCATGTGTTAAATGCATATTATATGCAATAAAGGTAATAAAAAAGAACAATGCCATTCATTTGTAAGGCCGTGTCACTGGACTGTCATGCCTGGCCTGACGGTTGACCACTTTAAACTTCTATTACTCAGCCTGTTAGCATGCTAGCATAAATACAGTTAACATGCAATCGAGGGATTTCAGTAGCCTTTTTAGACATGTTTTGGATTTAAAACATTTTCATTATTTTCTGGGATGTTTTAGCGTGACAGGGCCTGACGCTTTAGCTCGTCCTCCTCAAAACAAAACATACAAATACAAGCTTAAAAAAAATCAAATACAGACCTCATCCTTGATCAGTGTCAGCTTCACCTCAGTCCAATGATGTAATTTCCTCTGAGTCATACCCCTTAAAGGCTTAAAGGCTTATCTAGAATGTACGTTTAATTTCATGTTTTTAATCAATTGATGTGAATGATAACAACTTAAACATGTTATTGTTGGAGATTTTTGTCTAAATATCAGTTGTTAGCATAACAAAACTATGAAAGCTATAGGTCTACTTTGGCTGAGGACAAGGACAAAGACGGCATTTGTCATTTTCAAAAGTGTTTTTAATAAAGAAACAAATATCTGAGAACCTAATGAATGACATATTACTTTACAGAAAAACTCACAGAAATCAACCATCAGTCAGTTTTAGATTTTTTTGGGATGAAATACTTTTTATTCACTGTAAGAAGTTAAGGACAGATAATTTACATTTATGGTAGAATGTCCCTCGTATAAATTGTGAGAATACAAGAAAATAAATAAAAAATTGGAAATGGTGAGAAAACTGTGAAAAGTTGCATGACCTATGATATACAGTTTCCCTAATACATTCATATTTTACATTACTGCTCATTATCAACCACAATGGTGCAGAGATGGTGGGTCACTTTGGGTCAGGTGATGAGACATTGGACAACTATTTAGTTCTTAATCATATTTCTTAATGTACACTTTCAAGTATAGTATGTTGATAGTTTTCTACAGTGAAACAGCAGTTTTGTTTTGTACAGACAGACAAATAGTATTTTTTTTTTGGAAAGACAGACAGATAAATCAATGTATGGGGTCTCTTGGTATGAGACAGGTTTGACGGCAATACAGAATATTAGTTTTTTAGCTATGAATGGAATTTGATGGCATATTTATCTTGGCTCTCAGTACCCCCCGAGAATGACAGGAAATTTAAAAAAAAAAAATATTTTTTTTAAAAGGTATATTTTTTTCTTCTGTTTTTCTATCAGCTGATTGTGAAGAAAGAAATTGAGATTATCAGCACATTTAAATGTTGTTCAACTTGCTTGCATTCCAGAATTGATAACGACACACTGTATTAATTTGACTTATTTGGCCAACAGGCTTCTCAATCAGATTTTTTTTTTACATCTAGATTTCCAAAGGTAAAACAATGTCTCTAATTCAACATGAACATAACACCTGATGAAGGAAGTGTACTAAAATACTTGTTTGCATTCCTTTTCATAGAACTCTCGACAACAAGTTACAGCATTGATACTGGTAAATCTACAAGCCTTCCCTTTGTTGGTCTAAACAAAGGGATAAATGAGTAGGCTTATAACAAATTACATTTAGTGTCTATATGCAAATAAAGTACACTAAAATGGGATAAAACATTTCCATGACATTAAGGAACATGAGTTTCCATGACTTCTCCAGGCCTAGGAATCACTTTTTTACAACAGTCTGATATTTCTAGATAGATAGATAGATAGATAGATAGATAGATAGATAGATAGATAGATAGATAGATAGATAGATAGATAGATAGATAGATAGATAGATAGATAGATAGATAGATAGATAGATAGATAGATAGATACACTTAGATACATATTAATATACTATTTAGCTTGTAATTCTCTTTGTTGTTCAGTTGCATTGTTCCAATGCAAATTACCTCACCTGTGGGCCTTTTATACATCCTGATATTCTAATTGGAGAGCTGATTATTGTTTTCATGTTGAGAAATGTGTTATAATTGAGCTCAGGTTGTGATGTTGTTATCACAATTACTGAATGCAAGTGTTTGCTAAATGAGCTCACGGTACAACCTCCTAACATCTGCCTTTTTGAGCTGATTTCTGTATACAGTAGAATATAATAACAAAATGTTCAACAAATTTTCAAAGCAGATTTACAACCCGAATTCAGGAAATGTTGGGACGTTTTTTAAGTTTGAATAAAATGAAAACTAAAAGACTTTCGAATCACATGAGCCAATATTTTATTCACAATAAAACATAGTGAACATAACAAATGTTTAAATGGAGAAATGTTACACTTTTATCCACTAAATGAGCTCATTTCAAATGTAATGCCTGCTACAGGTCTCAAAAAAGTTAGCACGGGGGCAACAAAGGGCTGAAAAAGCAAGACATTTTGAAAATATTCAGGTGGGAGAACATCTAGCAACTAATTAAGTGAATTGACATCAGGTCTGTAACATGATTAGCTATAAAAGGGATGTCTTAGAGAGACAGTCTCTTAGAAGTGAAGATGGGCAGAGGATCTCCAATCTGTGAAAGAGTGCGTAAAAAGATTGTGGAATACTTTAAAAACAACGTTCCTCAGCTTCAAATTGCAAAGACTTTGCAAATCTCATCATCTACAGTGCATAATAACATCATCAAAAAAGTCAGAAATCTCTGTGCGTAGGGACCAAGGCCGAAGACTTTTGTTGGATGCCGAGGTCTTTGGGCCCTCAGACGACACTGCATCACTCATCGGCATGATTCTTTCATTGACATTACTAAATGGGCCCAGGAATACTTCCAGAAACCACTGTCAGTAAACACAATCCGCCGTGCCATCTGCAGGTGCCAACTAAAGCTCTTTCATGCAAAAAGAAAGCCATATGGTGAACATGGTCCAGAAGCGTCGTCGTGTTCTGGGGCCAAGGCTCATTTAAAATGGACTGTTTCAAAGTGTAAAAGTGTTCTATGGTCAGACGAGTCCAAATTTGACATTCTTGTTGGAAATCACGGACGCCGTGTCCTCCGGGCTAAAGAGGAGGGAGACCTTCCAGAGTGTTATCAGCATTCAGTTAAAAAAACAGCATCTCTGATGGTATAAGTGTATACAGTATGGGCAGCTTGCATGTTTTGGAAGGCAATATGAATGCTGAAAGGTATATAAAGGTTTTAGAGCAACATATGCTCCCAGGGCCTAATATTAACACTCGTCAAGTGCCAAATGCGAGTACAAATCTGCGTTTGCGAGTACATGTAACAATCAGTCACCAGTTGGTGGGTAAAACTTTTACAAAATATTATAATGCAATGTAGTGAGAACAACAGCCCGTTTTTAAAGAGATTCGCTGTTTCTGACGTAAGCGAATCAAATAATAGGATGCATACGGGCTGATAAGGTCAGAGCAGCGTTATGGCCAGCTTGTCCCTAGACACGGTTCTAATAACTTTTACCTGAGAATATATTGCTGCTTCATTTCAGAAGATTACATTTTCCCTTCTTTATTCCTCATAACCCAAGAATGTGGCGACATACCTGGGGTTACACCGCAGAAATGGTGCAGTGCAGTAGGCTATATATAGTTTGAAAAATTGCTCGTTCGGGTTAACAACACATACGCTGAGCCGCTGAGACAGCTCACCAGTAGCGCTTTAACAGACGAAAACACACAATTATGTCAAAATATGCGGTTTTGGCGAGTTACTTTTGTAAATGTAGTCTTCATTAATAATAGGCTACTTAGTAAATAGATGCCATTAAAAGCATATTTTAAAATATACTTTGTTTGCTGTTTCTACATTAATTTGGAGGTTAACACGGGTTGTATACAGTTATCTTAGCAAAATCAGAAATCAATCTGTTGAGCTGATGTGTGCCATAACTGCATTGTTATGTGGACAAAAATGATGTTTCACCATTGACAGCCTCTCAAAATAGCCATGTATTTAGACTAAATTCATATTAATTCCACGGCTGTATGCAGCAACAAATGCATATCCAGATATATTAGACCTTGTTGGAAATGAAGTCTATTACAGAAAGAGAAAGAAAAGGTAGAGGAAGAGAGTAAGAGAGATTGTGTGAGTGGCTAAATGAATTAACAGCCAGACATATTTGATGAAAGAGACTGCAGTAAGTTGACTGCCACTTTACATTAGACAGAATTACTGCCTCTCCCACAGTTAGTAATGCCTGTCTGCTTTTGTCCAGACAGTAAACCAGGAGCATTTCATCAGAGTTTTATTCAAACATCCACACAAAGCCATTCAATCACTCTCAGCACCAATCCCAGTCTGTCTTACTGTAAACCAGCTGCAGACATTTAACATTTCCTGTCCTTTCCATCTTTAAATCAAGTTGGGCTTTCATCCCCTTTTTAGAGAGTCACTATGGATTTTGCAGCACAAAAGTCTAAGGTGTGTGCATAGACTAAGGACACCATTTTGAAAATGCATGAGTGCACCTCTAATGACCACAATGTGAAAAAAACAAGAAGTTAAATTTACTTATTTTTTATTTTGCAAGTTTTTGCACCCATATTTTTAAGTAAAATTTAAATATGGAATTAAGTCAAATCTACTTAAGTTATGTAAGGCAATAAGTAACGTGGCCAGGTAGAGTTTGATGAGTAATTTCTACTTAATTATTGTAAGTTTACCCTGCAATACTCAAGTACATTTCACTCAGTCACGGTTTGTAAACTTTACTCAAACAACATAGCACTGAAATAAATGCCTATAAAGCATGTGGTTAAGTTACGATCACTTATGTAAGCAAGTAGACAATTCATCATTCTTTTAAAGGTAACATGTTGACTCAATATAGTTATTAACTGAATAAACATAGAGACTGAAAAACTTAGTACATGATACACAATGATGACAATCAGTGAATAGTGTTCGAGTATGAATGGGTCATTTTGAGTAAAAAAATTACTCCAGATGTCACAAAACAGCAAGTTACTTAAACTAACAACAAAATCAACCATAAAACAGTGTAAATACATATTGAAAATAGCAACAACAAAAAATTACCTTCTTAATTATTCATGCCCAAGTACATGATGGGAACAACGGGATCATGACATTGATATTTACTTAATCTTAAGATATAAGATATACTTATAAGTTCAAACTTTAAATTCTACAAGCCTAAATTGAGTACTAATATTTAATTTACTCTTTTTTTAATTCTTGCCTGAACTAAATTATTTAATGTGGAAATGACATTTGTTTTTCTGTAGTATTTACTTCACCACAAAATCATTTGTATCAGCGCAGGATCAGGATCAATGTCTGCTTGCGGCTAACCTTTAAAGAAATATACAAATGTGCACTTCCTTGTTGTTACCAAAAGCACAATGGGCCTTGTTTTGTATTATTATAAGTCTTTATGTTCATACTATTCAAGAGATATAGTCAAATTATGCAGCTTACCGTGGGTATTTGTTTGTTTGTTTGGTGGAATTAATTATTCACACAATGGCATTAAAAAAGCAAACATACTGGTACTAGAAAAGGAACAAAGCAATATAGAATATGCAGAACATATGCAAACATATGTATGTAATGTTGTTTTATTAATCAGGCATTGATTGAATTGTGAAAAGAGGGTATTACATAAGAATAAGCATTACAAGTTCGATGGAGAGGAGATTTGTGATGTCAGCTGAAAAGGAAATGATTTTAGTTACTATGTAAATTGTTATTATTTTGATAAAAGACTCCACGGACAGGTATAAAGCCATAAATGCGCATTCAGAATGTAAACAGGGTCAATTTAAATTTCATGTTGACTGACAAACTAAAAGAGCTTTATAGAAGTAATGACCTTCTTCTCTCAGTTGCACCCTGTTATTGTTTTGATGAAAACACTTTTTCTTTTGAACAAAAGAGTTTCTTTGTTTTTTTTGAAGGATGCTTTACAAGCACAGCAAGCACCTGAGTGGCCGATACAAGAAGTCCTCACATCACTTTATCTGGCTTCTCTGTCTTTGGGTTCACCTCTTGCCTCAAGGTTAGTACAGTATACTACTACTTTACCAAACTTTATTTGTTATAAAACAGAAGACTTGTGAGACTAAAGTCTAAACTTGTGTTATTTACAATTTTACATGCCATTTATGGGTGAGCAAAACTGAAACAGCTGACATGAAAAATTATTATATATCTGTGTGCAGTCTGTGCACTGTTTCTCTTTCTGTTTATACTGTATATGAACAAAGTACAGAGTAGAGAGAGCCTGAAAATGAACAAAAGTTTGGCTGAGTATCAAGTCCAGAAATCCTCCTAAGACAGCATTTGCTTAATTGCTTGCCAGTGCTCCCGTACAAGTCTATAAAACTCCTTCAAGTAGTAAAAGGATTATTAAGAATGGAAGGAGGCTGGAAATTGCAAACCGGAGGGACTGAGTTTTTTAACGGCATTATAAAACCTGGTCATGTTTTAGATTGAATTTAACAATAATACTAGTAATACCAGGAGAGTTCACACACCCAGAGGGCATCTAGCTGGAGGAGAGCGAGAGTCAGAATGGATGAGTTAATATTAAGGAGTCCAGTGGCCTACAGCATGATTGTCCTAGCCTTAATGAAGTAATTAGTAATGATCACAGTGAAGATAAAGGGATTCAGAGCTTTTTACTTCTCATTCCCTAAGAGAAACCACCATCACAACACTTACAGAGCAGACGGAGAAAGTGCCTAACTGTGTTTCAAATGATGCACTATGTGGATACTACCTTTGAGAGGTTTGGTGTCAGGAATAGTTTTTATGAAATTACTGCTGTTTTTTCAGCAAAGACTCATTAAACTGATCGAGAGTAAAAACACATATGCAGAATTGGGAGATGTTAACTAGCAGTGAGATATAAACTCGCAACTGAGAGAAAAAAGTCTGAATTTGTGAGATTAAAAAGTTGCAGTATTTTTTTTATTAGCATAAACAAAAAAACTGAATTGTGAGATGTAAAGTGAGAACTTAGAGAAAAAGTCCCAATTGCGAGATATAAACTCAGAATTGTGAGATGCAAACTCAAAATTGAAATACAAAAAGTCTGACATTTTTATCAAAAAAGATTGTGAAGAAAAAAGTCAAAATTGTGAGATAAAAAGTCAACAATTACCATTTTTAATTTATTCCCATGGTGGAAATGGCTTCCATTGAAAACAGTTATTTTAAATTATAAGAATGTTTCACAATATTCCTGTTTTACTACATTTTATCAAATAAATGCAGCCTTAAAGAACAAAAGAGGACATTTAAAAAAAATCTAACCAACCTGAGCTTTTGAATGGTAGTGTATTCTACAATCCAGTGTAGTCATTTTAGAATAGTTTTTTTCACATAGAATGCTTGACTATTTTTTACTACACATGTACTTCCAGTTAAGTTCTCTCAGTTAAGGCAATCAAGGGTTTTTCGCTTGAACAAGTGCATCATACGGGTTCCCCAAGTATACGCTTCACTGCATGAACACTCTGATCACAATGCTTGAACTTTAAAATGGAGTAGAATAGTACAGAAACGCACTAAACGGGAAGAACCTCTCCAGTTACACTGGAAACCTTAGAAGATAAGCAGGCATTTGAGAGAAAAGAGAGAATGAAAGAAAAAAAAACGACTGACAACTAGACAGGTGTGAAATGTTTACGCAGTGATGGATGACACAGTTGGAGAAGCAGCTTTAAAACTAGATTGTCAAGCTATAAGCTTTTTGTCAAGCTAACCTTTTGAAGCTAACTACAATGAAGCTATTTATATAATTCATAATCATTGTTCAGAGCCATATTTTTACAATACATTTTTACAAAATGCAACTAAAAATAAAAGATGAAATATTGTAGATGAAAGAACATTGAAAAAATAAATTCTTAAAAAGTCTCCAGTAGACAAACAACTTAGATGTGACCTAGAACATACATCATTATTAAATACTGTCTACTAAGATCGGGTAAATGCTGGTTCAGAATTAGCAGCTAGTCATGAGTTTTATTTAGATAAAGTCAGGTGTACGTCACACCTTCAGAAGTATTCATGGTATGTTAGACTAGCGCACACACATAATATAAGTCAACGTTTGGCTGTCAAGTTGTTCCTTTCAGGCCAAATCTGGGCCAGCCTGTTTTATCTGGCTGTGTGCTTGCCAAAGCGTCAAACAGAAGCATCATGAAACTGACAGTTCTCATGGGGAAGTGGTAAAATGGACAGGTCTGAGGGGATTAGAGTTCAAAGTTAATGTGAAGGTGTGCAAGTTTTGTGAAAATTTAACAGAGCAGAATAATTTCAATGTCTTGAAAAGACCAAAGGGTACAGTGTCCTTATAAATTTGCAGTCAGAGTTGTTAATAGGTTATCTAGCAAATGTCAGTGGCCATGCTGACAATCATAGCTTTTGACAGAAGACCTTCTTCTGGGTGATGCTAACCTTTTTTTTGTAAATAACTAGGATAAAGTCTACACGAATTCAAAATTGACCCCATATAGTTTCTTAATATATGCGTTGGGTCTTATTATGAATTAATTATAGTGCAGGTTTAGGTGTGGTGACTAAATGTCTGCAAAATTATGAGGGCCAAAAAGGTACATTTTTCAATTGTCAATAATGTAGTGATGTATGAAGTCCCTTTGTAATCAAGCAGCTTTCTGTTGGTCAACAGGGCCAAACTCACTCTCAAATCAGTGCCGGGAAATCATTCACCCTCAAGCAAAATTCCAGATCGCATGCATTCCTATTGAAAAGACTGGATTTTGCCCACAAAATTGTTGAATAACTGTAAATATCACTGCACCTTTATTACAAAGAAGTCTTTGGAATGTTTAATCAAAAAGTAATATATATATATATTTGCCCTGCCTTTGAAGCAGTTTTCCTTTCAGGTGATGTCACCAAGACATCATGAATAAAAAAACAAATTTGCAATGGACATTGTTATTTTCTGGGAAATACCGAAAAAAAAAATTTGGCCAACACAATAACAAAAAAAATATTTATATGAAAATTATAACTGATATATTGACTGATATTATTTTATATTTTGCGAGTCTTTTATTTATTTATTTTATAAAACAATAAACAGTCTTCCCTAATAAACAATCTTTCTTATCCCATAAAAATGTAACAAATATAGGCCTGATATAAATCATTTAAATAAATAAATTAGACATGCCTTTGGTCAACTTAAAAAATATAAAAAATATCAAATGTAAAATATAACTTTCACAAACATAAAAAGGCATTAAAAAAATCAAAATTCCTAGTTACATTGATAAAAAAATATCTGGCCTAAAGAAACATTTAATTTTATTAATATTTAGAAATAAGAGTGTTAAAAATAAAATAAATAATGTGAGGTCATTTCACTATAATTTATTGGTTTGTATGTATCGGCGTATTTACTTGCTGGACTGGTAGAGATGTTATTAAAATGTCTTATATAAGGAGAACAATGGTGAAAAATCTTTTATCTTTCTCTTTCTCCCCAGTGGATGGCTTCTTTATGTCTGATGCGAAGGCTGTCCTGCAAGGGTGTGATGACCACTGGACCTTACAGAAGAAGGAGCGTATGCCTGTGCTCTTTCAAACCACGGTATGCGTGGACGTACAGGTCCTTTCCCCAGGCGAGTGGACAGCATTTAGCTATGTCTCGGCCCCCGCACACCGCTATGAACTTGCCCTGCAGGGGGATGCAAACAACCTGTACGCCTGGCTGTTGGGTGTACGCCACCAGTTCCCTGTCCAGCTGACCACTCATCGCTGGTACCACATATGTCTACGGTGGGACGCCCCTCACAAAAGCTTCAGCCTGACGATAGATGGCAACTCAGAAGTATACCAGCGGACCGCCATTGCCCGAGCAATTCCTCCTTCAGGGCGTCTTCTGCTGGGTTGCCAACCAAACAAAGCCTCCACTGGGGCAAAAATGGCCACCGTGGAGCTCTACCTGTTCCGCATATGGGACGATGTTGGAAAGCACAGGGCCTGCGAGGATGGGACGGTGATTGGCTGGGACTCGCGATTTTGGGCCATCACACGAGCCCAGGCTAGAGTCCAAGATTATACATTGCAATGTGGTGAGTAAAGAGATTCACAAAAGGGAAGCCTGTTTAACCGGTTGATAAGAGAGGCAGGCTGAAAATAGCAGTGATAATTTGCCTAATGACTTTGTATAAGCCAGAGTCAGATCAACTCGGCAAACCATAAACAGCCTGAAGCCCTTTCTCTCTCTGAACTAAAAGTATGCAGAGTACTTTTTCTGTAGCGTCATCAAAGCTAGTTCAAGCTTAGAATGTTGCTGACTGAACCAACCAAACAGACGTCTTGCTTGTAAAGACCAGCATGTGGATTGGTCGGGGCATTATGTGTGTAGTGTCTTCATATACATGCATGATGAAGATGATGCATGATTTAATGTTGCATTATTTCACTTTCAAGCATGTATTATTTCTAGATAAAATAATGATCCTGTTGGAAAATCTAGCTTTAGCTGGTAGCTGTATTTTGGAACATGGTAGCTGGTTTCTAGCTGGTCTAAGGTGGTCATTATAGCTGGTTGACTAGTCCATATTCCAAAAATCAGCTTGATCACCATAAGCTAGTATGACCAGCTGGTAATAACCAGTTTGTTGGTTGTCCATGATGGTCTGCTTCCTTGTACGTGTAGCTAATTAGCAGCTTGGATAATAAAAAACCAGGATCAGATAATGAACATGTTGGACTGCCTAATGACTAGCTATGGCCACCTAATTACCAGCTTGGATCACATAAAGACTAGCTAGAACCAGCTAATGACGAACAAGCACCAGCTAATTACCAGCTTGAACCAGTTAATGACCAATTTAGACCACCTTATAACTAGCTAAGAAAGGCTAATGACTATTTTGAACCAGCTAGAAGCCAGTTATCATGTTCCAGCACACAGTACTGGCTTAAGGTGGATTTTCCAAGATAGGAGTCAATAGCCTTGCCTGTTCCCTGCATCAGAAGGTAACTACCTGTATCATCTGACCATCTTTTGTGAAAAATCGCTCACCCTCAAGTGAAATTCCAGACCCCTTTTGAAATGACTGCGTTTTGCATGTGAAAATTTCAGTAACAACAATAAATGTCACCGCACCTTTATTCCAAAGAAGCCTTTGTAATGTTTAATCTAAAAGAAATTGCTCAACCTATAATGGTTAAAATTATACATATCTGCAGTTAAAAAAAAAAACATCAGTGAAAAGATGCATCCGATATACGTAAGATCAAATCAGGCTTTTCGTTTCTAGACATAAATGTGTTCACTATATAAGACGTGCTTTTTCTCCACCACAGGAAATTATGAAGTCAAATCAATTTCCTACAGGATATTTGAAACATTTCAAAACACATCCAGATGGATGAAAACGTGGGATGTCTTGATTGCAATAGTCAGATCAGATGTTGATGCAGGGTACAAGAAGGGCAGTAGTAATGACACTCTTGTCTTTCTGTCATTTGTGCATGCCAATTCTATTTCTATATTTCATCTTTTAGGTCTAGGGCATCTGCGTATGAAACGCAATGCAGACGGAAATACAACCCCATTCAGTAAGTACAGTGCAAGTGTGAATTCACTTCACTGAGTATGTTTGTAGTGTGGTGGTGGGTAAATGTCTTGGGGAAATTACATCCCAAACTATAAGCATTTAAATAAATATTTCCTATAAAAAGGAATCCGATAAATCAGTTTTAAATTATGGAAAAATGCACAGGAGGGGAGTCTCCAGGTCCAGCAATGGTTTAAAACCCCTTGAATTACATAACTCTCAGAACAAACAATTTCACTATAATGAAGAGTTTAAAGGTTACAGGACAGTTTATTAGAAAATGCTTATTTCAAAGGAATACAAAAAAAGATATTTTACAGAATGTCCAAGCTGCTTTCTCATGACCAATTACAACATGGCACATCTGAATGTTCTGAACTGAATGTGCACAACGATTTGAGAGCTAATTTTCAGCAAATTAATTTCAATGTTCCCCACACCCAAAGGTATTATGCAGCTTTAGAAGATTTGAAGTGATTATTTTTGTCCTTTTGGAAGTTAACAGTGTGCACATTTCCATCACATTTAAAACAGCCGCTTGGACAATCTAAACCGGGCACAAATGAATGCAATATCAAGAAAATGAAATACCTAATAAACCTCTCCTCTACATTAAATAGTAACAATTTAATATTAGAATGCATCATTTACCTAGAAATTAGGATAGTTTCCAGGAATCAATACTTCTCATGTATGACAGTGCTTATATTTAACGTCAAATGCCATTTGCACTCCTCTGCGAACGTAGCTCTTCTTTTTGTTCTCGATCTCACGCCATGCTGCACTGAAAAAGCATACCTGTTTCAGGCACGGTACATGACACAAACAGATGTTTTAAATAGCGGATGGGTTAGGTAATCTTGTTGTCGTCTGAAGTAAAATTGGACAGGGTTGCAGAGAAAAATGTATGTAGTTATGAGAAGACATAAGCTGTATCTGCATATCAATCAAATCTTAATCAAGAAAAATTTAAGTTCCGTGAATAGAAAGTTGTAACCTGTGTAAACTTTGTGTTCTGTTCTTTCACTTAATTAATTAATTGCATAGGTGTGTTTGTGAGAAACCCTATCTATTTTTTATTTTAAGGTTTAAAGGTTAAAGTTTAATATTTTATACACTTACAGCATCCCAAGGTTCAGCCAGCACCCGAGAGTTTGTCTCGACATCTAGTAAGTGTTCCACGTCTACTTCACCACAGCAACATATAGATATATACTAATAAAGTTAAAGCATTGTACTTTCTATTTGCATTTTAAATTTAAATGAATTAGTTTGGTGCTGTGTTGAATGACACTTTGTCTCTTCCTCCCTCTCCCCTCCCTTTCTAAGGTCCACTCCAATTGATGTTGACTTCAATAATTAACGGTTTACAGAGATCCGCCACCCAAGGTCAGTAGCAGATTTAAGATGCTGTGGAATATAAAAAGATGAAGTAGTGGAGTCAGTTAGCCATTTACTTTGTGTAGTACTGGTGTTGAATGGGTCAGCTTAGTTGACTAGTTGAGTTCGAGCAGTAATGCTTTAAAGGAGATGAATCTAGAAACTGATTCCTGTTCCTGTCCACAGGACCGAACCTTCTATCTTTGAATCAGGTCTTAAACACAGTCTCTGCTTCAACCACACAAGCCAGAACCACATCGAATCCTGCAGGACACAATACAGCAACTGAACCTTCAGTGGCTCTCAGTGCACCAACACAAATTCCCATCACATCAAGTACCACGTCAAACACCATTACACCCGCTATTCAAGCTGGTTCGGCTGTTAATAACACAACTACTGTGTCAAATACTAGTGGATTAAACACATCACCTCCAACTCCAGCATCACCTATGCCTTACATAACCACTCACAACTCCCCAGAGCACGTCAACATCTGCCCAAACACTTTCAAGCAATCACATTAGCCATCCAGTCAGTACTTTCGAAACAACAGTCAATCATACGCCAGCAAGCTCTTCCGCTGTACCAACTGTCGCAACTCAAGTAACCAATCAGACAGCGGTTCTACGAACAACGACGTCCAATGTATTATTCACAGGTACGGCTATTATCACTGCGTTTTGATAATGTCTTTTTTCTTCTTTTTTGGAAAAAGACAGATGGCTTCTATTTTGGTGATAATTACAGGATATTAAATTACATTCCTGACCTTCATTATCTCATTCTGCCACATATTACATAATTTATACATTATAAAATTAATCCTAATGGTTCAATGCTTTGATGTGTCTTTTCATTTGTTTCAGAGCCATTTGCAGTAGAGTGTAACTTTTCCCAGTCCTGCGCTAATGAATGTAAGAAAGAAAAATAAATATTTTATTCGTAGAAGACATAATTTAGATTAAAAGTGGTGATTCCTGGGGATGTGTAATAATATCTCTCTTCTTACGTCACAGCATCATACTACTGGATGCTTGTGGAGGTGAAAGGCTCTAATATGACAGAGGGACAGATTCAAATTTGGGTTAGAGCATTTTTATTTTTAATAATAAATAAATAACAGTTGCCCTAAATAATATTCATGATAATAAATGAGTTTTGTATTGAATCATTATTTTATAAACTAGAGAGTATTTTATAAAATAAAGGGTTTTACATTTTGAAATAAAAAAAAATTACTAATGCTTCCCTATATTCAGTTTTCAGATCTTTTTCATAAAAGTGCCTGCTCTGCTGGAGTTTCAACAACAGAAATCAATACTGCATCATGTCAAATTGACATAGTCTTTGTGGTAGGTATCGTTTGTTTTAAAAAAAACAGGCCAGGGCTGGACTTTGATGTTGCCCAACACTGCATCATTATAAAATGTATTTTTCAATAATATAGACTGCTGAGGTTAGATGTGAAGCCAAGCAGAACATCCAGTAAGTCAAACCTAACAATCTAAGCTACATAAAAAGTATGATCTCACTGGAATCCAATATCAAGTAACGCTGCTACTGCCCCCATTCTTACAGGAGGACAAACTGCACTGTGCTGCTACAGCTGAGCCAACCCGTGAATACATGCATCCTCCAAAGACTGGTGCAAAACGGGACGATAAACCCATCGATGCAGATCCAGATTCTGGGAGATGTAGAAAGAGTGGGTGAGTGAGACAAGCACATAATTCTATCATAATTTACTCAATTTTACCAATATGTTATTCCAAACATGAAAGGGAATGCAGACTGTGTTTAATGTAATTACTTTTTTTTTAAATTTAATAATTATTTTTTTCTTTATTTTTTAATAAATAGTTTGTTACTGTTAGGCTTCAAATTGACAAAAAGCACCTTAAAAGCATAATAAAAGGGGTCCACTTGTTCATATAACAATAATAGACAGCAGTTTAAAAGATAATGCATGATTAATTGTTTGTTTTTGGAGTCTCACTGAATGGCATTTTTTACAGGCAAAGGACTGTGCCCAGAGCACAATATTACGCCACCTGGAGGGGGTTTTGTGCACTGCACATCTCCAATGTCTTATGATGATGTCTGCAATACCCAGGGACCTGTCAATGTCACATGGTAGAATATGCTACCGACTTGCCATTCTGGCATTTTTAGTGTTTACAACAATTATGTGCGATTGTATTATTGATTTCATTGTTCGTTCTTTCTTGCATTAGTTCTTATAAGGAGAATGGTTTCATTCCTAAAGACTTTGGTTGTTAATCAATCCTGCAAAGGTGAGTGTTATTACTTTTTGGACTTACAATTTGGTCATCATTTTCTTACTAATACCATTCAGACTAATATCATATTCAAAAAATAAATTTTGCTTTTTTTTAGTTGAGAACCAACAATATTGTGAGTGTCACGTGTCTACCAACAATGGTGAGTGGATCATAATTGTTCTATGAAAGAGTAGGTTCAAGAATGTGTCAAGGACCAATCAGACTCCAAGTTCTCTGTCCTACCTCTCTTTTAGAGACATATTATGCTGTTCGTCTAAATATTGCAAGCCCAGATGTGAATTTCACCTACATTCAGGACATGGTGAGTTTTTAGAGAAAAGTTTTTGTGAACAGGTTAAAAAAAAGTGTTTTACCAAAACATTGCTTTCTAAAGATTTGCAAGTTACCTTATCCTCAATGAATGATAAAATATGGCTATCGTCTTATTATTTCTATTGTTCCATTCAATAGGTTGTACAGTTGAGCACTCCTTGCAACGAATCCGGAATGCAAGGGTATGTCTGCAATTCCTGTCAAAAATAACATATACAACATTTTGGGGTCATTAAAGTGAAATGTATACTTTTATTCAGCAAGGACACATTAGAAGTGTGACAAAAGGGAAAGTAAAGATGTATATTGCAAATAAATGCTCTTCTTTTGAACTGTTTATTCACCAAGGAATCCTGAGAAATTGTATCACGATTTCTGGAGAAATTGTGATCTAAAAAACTAAATATTGTGTGTGTGTGTGTGTATATCATATATCAATCATATTTCATGTTCATAGGTCTCTGTGTAAGTCTTTTACTGAAGTATTCCAGTTGTATCAGGTAAACATCCATTTGTTTTCCATCTTCAGTAAAATAATCTTGTTACAAGTGGGTCAAATCTTGTTTTCTGTATCTGCTCTAAAATGTTGTCATTTATGCTTTGCAGGGAATGCACTTGGAATGTTTTGGTGAAGGAACAAGGCAAGTTGTACTATCGTGTGTGTGTGTGTCTGTGTGCATTTACAGACAGCTTAACCTGTCTGTCATTCCTCAGGCTCTACACATGCATGTTAACTCTGCAGCTTTCAAACCAGCTGGATGTGTGTACTGTTAGTACTGCTTTTGCCATTCTTTGGAAGGACAGTACCAACATTAGTTTGGATGGACCCCTCAGTCGAATTGGTGAGTGTTGAACTGTATGTACTGGTATTCCCCAATTATAGCTAATCTTATCCAAGTGGTGTAAACAGTAAAAATGCAATCCCCCCCCCCCCTCTATCTCTCTGCTGTACAGCCATATGTCGTTTGCCCTCTGATTCGGAAACCATTCCTTTGAACTCAACATTCACTTGGATGTCTGTAAATTTCAGTTCCAGTCAGATTGATGACATCAAAGACAATTTGAAATGGTAAATCTTGTATTCAGTTCATATTTTACACTGTGCATACTTCAAAAATTTTAATTATTCAAATTCAAGTTAATATATTTCCATGTCTCGGGCTACAGTTACAATTAAAATCAATATTTCTGGATATCAGATTCAAACCTAATTGTATTTTTTATTAAACATTCAAACCACATTCCAACCTGAATTATTAATGATTAAACATCAGTCCTAAAGAACAATTTAAAAATGCAAATCAGAAATGTTGGTTGTGTGAACATAACCATTTAATGTGATTTTGCCAAGTAAGGTATGTGTCCTGACAAACATCCATGTTAGTCCTGAAACCGCATTCTTGTTAACCAATCAGATATTATATTCAGGCTAAGGACTTGATTTATGTTTTGAACAACATTCTTATCAACCTATCATTTCCTAATTTTAGCAGTATATAATGGTTAGGATTGGTGTTTGACATGAATGTTGTTTCAGGACTAACAAAAGCCTTTGCCATACAAACATTCCAATCTTTCTCTTTGTTTTCCAGTACACAGGGTCAGACATTCGCTGTTATTTTAAATGAGAGCTGTGAAGTCTCCCCTTCTGAGTCCTACACAACTCAAGTTTTCCCTCCTAGAACAAGTTCTGAGAGCAGTGCTACATTCCCAAACATCACTTCTCCATCAGTAACTGCAGATTGGTCACTGACCAACCAAACCCAAACAGTCACACCATCCACACCATCAGTCACAAACACTTCTAGTACATCAATCAATACAACAAGTCTAATATTCAATACATCCATCAACAGTACAGGCAATCAAACAAACACTGTGTCAAATTATACAGCAAGTCTTCCACTCAATTCAACACGTGATATAGTACCACCGGTCAATATAACAAGTACACCACACTATATAACAACCTCAGTGGTCAGTACAACACATAACAGTGTAACAACAGATACAACACACAATATAACAACCTCACCAGTCAGCACAACAGATACAACACACAATATAACAACCTCACCCATCAGCACAACAGATACAACACACAATATAACAACCTCACCCATCAGCACAACAGATACACAAACAATATAAACATCACCAGTCACACACAGACACAACACACAATATAACAATCACCCAATCAGCACAACAGATACAACACACAATACAACAACCTCACCAGTCAGCACAACAGATACAGATACAACACACAATATAACAACCTCACCCATCAGCACAACAGATACAACACACAATATAACAACCTCACCAGTCAGCACAACAGATACAACACACAATATAACAACCTCACCAGTCAGCACAACAGATACAACACACAATATAACAACCTCACCAGTCAGCACAACAGATACAACACACAATATACCAACATCACCAGTCAGCACAACGGATACAACACACAATATAACAACCACACCAGTCAGCACAACAGATTCAACACACAATATAACAACCTCACCAGTCAGCACAACAGATACAACACACAATATAACAACCTCACCCAGCACAACAGATACAATATAACAACACCAGTCAGCACAACAGATACAACACACAATATAACAACCTCACCAGTCAGCACAACAGATACAACACACAATATAACAACCTCACCAGTCATATAACAACCTCACCAGTCAGCACAACAGATACAACACACAATATAACAACCTCACCAGTCAGCACAACAGATACAACACACAATATAACAACCTCACACATCAGCACAACAGTCATACAACACACAATATAACAACCTCACCAGTCAGCACAACAGATTCAACACACAATATAACAACCTCACCAGTCAGCACAACAGATACAACACACAATATAACAACCTCACCAGTCAGCACAACAGATACAACACACAATATAACAACCTCACCAGTCAGCACAACAGATACAACACACAATATAACAACCTCACCAGTCAGCACAACAGATACAACACACAATATAACAACCTCACCAGTCAGCACAACAAATACACACAATATAACACAGTCAGCAACAGATACAACACACAATATAACAACCTCACCAGTCAGCACAACAGATACAACACACAATATAACAACCTCACCAGTCAGCACAACAGATACAACACACAATATAACAACCTCACCAGTCAGCACAACAGATACAGTCAGCACAACGGATACAACACACAATATAACAACCTCACCAGTCAGCACAACAGATACAACACACAATATAACAACCTCACCAGTCAGCACAACAGATACAACACACAATATAACAACCTCACCAGTCAGCACAACAGATACAACACACAATATAACAACCTCACCAGTCAGCACAACAGATACAACACACAATATAACAACCTCACCAGTCAGCACAACAGATACAACACACAATATAACAACCTCACCAGTCAGCACAACAGATACAACACACAATATAACAACCTCACCAGTCAGCACAACAGATACAACACACAATATAACAACCTCACCAGTCAGCACAACAGATACAACACACAATATAACAACCTCACCAGTCAGCACAACAGATACAACACACAATATAACAACCTCACCAGTCAGCACAACAGATACAACACACAATATAACAACCTCACCAGTCAGCACAACAGATACAACACACAATATAACAACCTCACCAGTCAGCACAACAGATACAACACACAATATAACAACCTCACCAGTCAGCACAACAGATACAACACACAATATAACAACCTCAC
Source organism: Ptychobarbus kaznakovi (assembly GCA_027422405.1). Lineage (NCBI taxonomy): Eukaryota > Metazoa > Chordata > Actinopteri > Cypriniformes > Cyprinidae > Ptychobarbus > Ptychobarbus kaznakovi. Next base: position 6,453,513 of record CM049814.1, read on the forward strand.
CAGTCAGCACAACAGATACAACACACAATATAACAACCTCACCAGTCAGCACAACAGATACAACACACAATATAACAACCTCACCAGTCAGCACAACAGATACAACACACAATATAACAACCTCACCAGTCAGCACAACAGATACAACACACAATATAACAACCTCACCAGTCAGCACAACAAATATGACACACAATATAACAACCTCACCAGTCAGCACAACAGATACAACACACAATATAACAACCTCACCAGTCAGCACAACAGATACAACACACAATATAACAACCTCACCCGTCAGCACAACAGATACAACACACAATATAACAACCTCACCAGTCAGCACAACAGATACAACACACAATATAACAACCTCACCAGTCAGCACAACAGATACAACACACAATATAACAACCTCACCAGTCAACACAACAGATACAACACACAATATAACAACCTCACCAGTCAGCACAACAGATACAACACACAATATAACAACCTCACCAGTCAGCACAACAGATACAACACACAATATAACAACCTCACCAGTCAGCACAACAGATACAACACACAATATAATAATCCCACCAGTCAGCGCAACAGATACAACACACAATATAACAACCTCACCAGTCAGCACAACAGATACAACACACAATATAACAACCTCACCAGTCAGCACAACAGATACAACACACAATATAACAACCTCACCAGTCAGCACAACAGATACAACACACAATATAACAACCTCACCAGTCAGCACAACAGATACAACACACAATATAACAACCTCACCAGTCAGCACAACAGATACAACACACAATATAACAACCTCACCAGTCAGCACAACAGATACAACACACAATATAACAACCTCACCAGTCAGCACAACAGATACAACACACAATATAACAACCTCACCAGTCAGCACAACAGATACAACACACAATATAACAACCTCACCAGTCAGCACAACAGATACAACACACAATATAACAACCTCACCAGTCAGCACAACAGATACAACACACAATATAACAACCTCACCAGTCAGCACAACAGATACAACACACAATATAACAACCTCACCAGTCAGCACAACAGATACAGTCAGCACAACGGATACAACACACAATATAACAACCTCACCAGTCAGCACAACAGATACAACACACAATACAACAACCTCACCAGTCAGCACAACAGTAACACACAATATACAACCTCACCAGTCAGCACAACAGATACAACACACAATATAACAACCTCACCAGTCAGCACAACAGACAACACACAATATAACAACCTCACCAGTCAGTACAACACACAATATAACAACCTCACCAGTCAGCACAACAGATACAACACACAATATAACAACCTCACCAGTCAGCACAACAGATACAACACACAATATAACAACCTCACCAGTCAGCAACAGATACAACACACAATATAACAACCTCACCAGTCAGCACAACAGGTACAACACACAATATACCAACATCACCAGTCAGTACAACAAATATGACACACAATATAATAATCCCACCAGTCAGCGCAACAGATACAACACACAATACAACAACCTCACCAGTCAGCACAACAGATACAACACACAATATACCAACATCACCAGTCAGCACAACACACACAATAGTCAGCACAACAGATACAACACACAATATAACAACCTCACCAGTCAGCACAACAGATACAACACACAATATACCAACATCACCAGTCAATACAACAAATATGACACAGCGCAACAGGTACAACACACAATATAACAACCTCACCAGTCAGCACAACACAACACAACAACAGTCTAAACAAGTATAACAACCCCAGCCAAAATAACAGAAACCACATTCGATATAACAAATTCCCTGGCCAGAACAAGAGATACGACACTCAATGTAACAGCCTCACTGGTCCATACAATAAGTACACCACATAATATAACAATCTCACCAGTCAAAACAACAGAAACGACAATCAATATAACAACCTCAGCAGTCAACACAACAACTACACCACACAATATACCACCATTACCGATCAGTGCAACAAATACAACACCTAAAATAACAACTGCACCAGTTAGCACAACAGGCACACTCAATATAACAACCCCACCGGTCAATACAACAGTTACAGTACAAAATGTAACATATTCACCAGTCAGTACAACAGCCACATCAATTGACACAACTGCTGCAACAGTCACAACACTTGATAAAATTACAACAACTCTCAACACATTAGTCACGCCACTTAATACAACAGGTAAGCCACTCTTTACAACAGCCATACCACCTTCTGAGGTGGTAACAGCAACACCACCCAATACAACAGCACAGATAAGTGAAACTCTTACTACAACAGTTAGGCCATTAAATGCAACAGTCACACCTCACTTTACTACTGCCATGCCACTCATCTCAAGTGCTCTATATCATCCAACAGTCACGCCATTCAATACAACAGTGACTGATCTAAACTCAACTATCACATCCGAAACTAACACAAGTAGTTCACAAATCGCTGGTGCAGAGTCCGCCACCACTACAACCTTTCTGCCAAATACAACACTGTTTAACTTGACTGCACCATTACACCTAAATGCAACAACACCCACATTAAACACTACACAACACACCGCCGCATTCACAACACATTTAAACACCACTGGGCAAGACAATACAACAATATTTAACACTACATTATTCACTCACAATGTAACAACTATCAAAAACACAACATATTTAAATGTGAGCTTTTCTGTCTTAAATACCACAATGCAATACCCAGATGTTGCACAATATAACACAACCACTCTATTTGAAAATGCAACACACACAAATAATACAAGCCTAGCCCACACTACAGAATCACCAAGTAATGTAAATGAATCAAACACAACTCAACCTCTTAACAGTAAATCTGAATTCAATACAACTGCCATTCCTTATTACACAACGCAACTTCTGAATGATTCTACACTGGAGGAGACCACAAATGCCAAAATTGATACCACTACAGATACACCAGAATTCAATACTACAACGTATTCATTTAACTTCACAACATTTAATACAACTGATGTCACTTATTCCAACACAACAGACACCCTGTTCAATACAACTCAATCAAATACAACAGCCTTTACAATCAACATAACCTTGCTTAACACAACAGATGCGTCAATGAATGAAACCAATTTCAACGGGACTGATGTCGATCGTAGCATCAACACAACAGAGACCTCCAATAACACACTGGAATTTAGTACATCTGTAAGCCCTACAGTTAATACAACACAGCTTGACATCACAAATACAACACAGATGCATACAGCAACCTTTCCAACAGCAGAAAATATTACCAGAGGGCCAACCAACTCCACTTTAGAGCCTGTCACAACAGTTAGTCTTCTTAACACAACACAATCAAATGGCACAATAGAAAATACCTTCACTGAAAAAATAATCACTAACACAACTACCACAATCAATCCAATTAACATTCCAAACAACATACCAACAAATACTACCATCATTAGCATTATCACAAATAGCAGTACAGCTCCCACAACTGCTCCATCAGTGATACATCCAAGCTCTGCTCAGAACAGCTCCACTTCCACAACAGAAGCTCCAATTATTGCTCCAACTCCAATGACTAGCAAAAGCACCACAACAACAGTCACTACGAGGCCTGCCGTTCCAGCTGTGCCAACAACACCAGCCACTACTACAGGTTTGACTATATTTCTTGACTCAACATTCTAAAACTGACTCTAGTTTCTTGACTCAAAATTACAAATATAAATGCTTTTCTAGGTACATGCATCCACAACAGTAAAAAGTACTAAAACTTAAGTCACACTAAAAATTGATAGTTCACTCAAGTTGTTCCAACTCTTTTCCTTCAGTGGAACATAGAAAATGATACTTTGAACAAATGTCTCAATGTTTTTTCTTTGATCATATCATGAAAATCTATGGGGTCCAATCAACATTCAATTATATAAAATAATCAATCTATTTGCATTATACACAATAATATAAAATAACTTGAGAACCTTAGCAACCTTTAGTTTGCAGGTGCCACTTGCTCATTTGTATCCAATGCAGTGAAGTTTAGTATATAAATTAGTTTTTGGTGCCAGTGTATATTTATGCCATATTTACAACAGCAGCTCATTTATTCTTGTTCATTTTTCAGAAGCAACAACTAAAAGCCCAGATGCAGTGGCTAGTGATCTTCTGACCGAAACACAGAATTTGGCATCTTTAAACTCAACTGAGGTCAATCAGCTGGTCAACCAGTTAGAAAATCTTATCTCCGCACCCAATATTAGTCTGGATCTTGGCCGAACAGTGCTGTCCATCATCAACAACTTTCTAAACAGCTCTACAGATACTCTGGCTGGCTCCTCTAATCGGTAAGACACATATGCAATGCAAGCATTCAGTGTCTGAAACTGTCAAACTTGAAATATTGAATGCAAATCATGTATTGTGCTTTGCAGATTAATCAAAGCTGTGGATAATTTGGGTATGAAACTTGTGATTAAGGACCAGACTGAAAACATCGTATTTAATGCACTCGCTTTGACTGTGACCAAAGTCGATGGGACCAACTTTGGCAAAACATCATTCACAATTGCAGATCCCTTAAACCCACAGGTTATAACAACTGAATTCCAAAGCAATTAATTCAAATCTTTTGGAAGTCACACTCAAAATTTGGTGTTTATATTTCTGGTTATACAGGTCACAAAAGGACTTCAAAGACAAGCCAGGGCAGTGGAAACTTCCTCCCCCCTGGCACAAATAACACTACCTGCGTCTCTGACAGAGAACCTCTCTCCAGAAGAAAAGAAGATAGCCTCTAGAGTCCAGTTCACCTTCTTTCAGAAAAGCACCTTTTTTCAGGTAAAACTGGGTTGATTGGAGTTTCATATAGAACATTGTATCATATATAACACATCGGCACAGAACATTGCTTGCACATAACATTTTCAGAAAACCAATTGCCTCCAATTACAGAAAAAAGTTTACAATTCAGTCATTAATTATTCACTTTCATGTCATGCTGTATTTTCCAATTACCATGTATTTAAGCTTCAAATAGGATGCAAAAGCACCATAACAGACACCCCGCCCTGACCAGATAACATTTTCAGAAATAAAGCTTGCAGATTTGAATCTGCTCATCAGTTGATTCTTTGATTTTGCATCTATCTACAGGATAAAACCCTGAGTCCAGAGAAGCTGAACAGCCACATTCTGGGCTCTAGTCTGGCTAACCTGTCAATCAAAAACCTGAGGGAGAATGTTACATTTACTCTGAGGAATAAACAGCCCGTTGCGGTGTGTGCTTACATATTTGCTGTACATCATATCTCAATGCCCGCTGAAACCTGTCTGATCTATCTCTTCCTTAACTCCTTTCCCACAGGGGAACTATGTAGCTTCCTGTGTTTTCTGGGACTTTGACAAAAACGGTGAGATTACACACCTCCAGGAATTCCAGAGAAACTGAAATATGTGATCTGTCTGATTTCTTAATTAATGTCTTTTAATTCCTATGTGCATTGGATTTTCTAGGAGGTTTAGGAGGCTGGAATGGCAGTGGCTGCTCTGTCAAAAACAGCAGCACCGAGAACGAAACCGTCTGCAGCTGCAATCACCTGACAAGCTTTGGCGTACTACTGGTATGTATGTCAGTCTGTGTGGGTTTTTCACAGAAATGCACACATCTTTCATCTAATTAACATTTCACATCATGTCTAATTAACATTACAAGTCAGAAAGACTCTTGATATATAAATGCTCAAATTCAAACAGAAAGACACAGAGCCCAGGGAGTGATGACTGCTTCAACAATGGATTTTTATTTGGCCTGCTAATATTTTAAAACATTACATTTGCATACCCTTTTTTATCTTTACTCACTCTTTAATCATTTTATAACTGTCAGAAATACACATACGTATACTGTATATGTTATATTTGAAAAGTTTGTGGTCAATGAGAAAAGTAGTCTCTTATGTTCACACAAGCTGCCTTTATTTGATCAAAACTAAAATTGTGAAATATTATTACTATTTAAATAACTATTTAAATGTATTCCTGTGATGGCAAAGCTGAATTTTCAGCATCATTACTCCAGTCTTCAGTGTCACACGGTTCTTCAGAAATCCTTCTAATATGCTGATTTGGTGCTCAAGACACATTTATTACCATCAATGTTGAAAACAAGAAATTAGATTTTTTTTTCAGGATTGTTTGAATAGAAAGGTTAAAAAAGAACAGAGATTATTTGAAATATAAATATTTTGCATTACTACAGTCAATGTTGATTTATTCTTGGTGGAATTTTTTTTTATATATCTTATTAACCCTAAAATATCTATTTACAAATAAATAAACGGTAATGATTTATACAAAAAAAATATTTAAATCAATTGTGTACCATGTACTTTAAACTGGCCATCCTTATTTTTGAGCCCTGAATTTGCTATTCATTACACATTTCTAGGATTGTTCTATAATGTTTTCATTAATAATTTTGCTACTTGTTTTGTCTTCAAAGGACATTAGCCGGAAAGGCATAGCTGACTCTTTGCATGCCACCATCCTTACCTTCATCACTTATATCGGATGTGGGGTGTCCGCCATCTTCCTCTCGGTTACGCTGATCACCTACATCATGTTTGAGTGAGTAATATCCTCCCTCTGTGTTTATAAGCCCTAAAATGAGATTAATCATGACTAACCTCTCAAAAACCTCTTATAAAATGTCAACTGTAAGCTGAATGTAATTCCCAAAGAACATTTATTTACCCATTTCTTCTGTTTTGTTTCAGCAAACTCCGCCGTGACATCCCTTCAAAGATCTTGATCCATTTGTGTTTCGGCCTGCTCTTGCTGAACTTGGTGTTCTTGTTGGACTCGTGGCTGGCGCTGTACAAAGATGCTGTAGGCCTGTGCATTTCCACAGCCTTCTTCCTGCACTACTTCCTGTTGGTCTCCTTCACCTGGATGGGACTGGAGGCTCTGCATATGTACCTGGCCATCGTCAAAGTCTTCAACAACTTCATGTCCCGATACATGCTAAAGTTTTCCCTGGCAGGCTGGGGTGAGTTCAGCTGCTAAATTAGCTGTGTGCTTTGTGGCTGTAGATGATTGCTTATTTAATTTCGTAATGTGTGTCATTGCAGGAATCCCTTTGGTTGTCGTCATTATTGTGATTGCGGTAAACAAAGATAACTATGGCCTCATAAGCTATGGGAAATTTCCTAATGGAACAACTACAGATGAATTGTAAGTATTTACCTCATCATTTAAAGGGGTCATGAATTGCCTTTTTTGATCTTCTTCTGTATTTAGATGCACTATTACATCATAAAGTGGCACATTCCACAGCCTGTCGTTTTGGCAGACTGCATTCAATATAAGCTGTTTTTAGACTGATAAATGAGAAAGTTTTGGGTACTAAATATTACAGGATGTTTTTATAGCACAGTGTCAAATGATCAAGGGAATTCTGGTTTCTTATGACCCCTTTAAAGGCATCAGTCTTCATTATGTCATCGCTCCTAATGTTTCTATATTTCTCTCTTCTAGTTGTTGGCTGAAAAATGACACAGCGTTCTATGTGGCTGTTGTGGCGTACTTCTGCGTCATATTTGTGTTGAACCAGGCCATGTTTGTGGTGGTGATGATCCATCTGAGACGAATAAAGCGCCGAAATCCTCACAATAATCAGTACCGCAGCAGCTTGCGTGACCTTCGTAGCATCGCGGGACTTACTTTCCTGCTCGGGCTTACATGGGGCTTCGCCTTCTTCGCCTGGGATCCGGTCAATTTGGCCTTTATGTACCTGTTTGCCATCTTAAATTCCCTACAGGGTGAGAAACAATGTATTTTGTTTTATGCAAAAAGTAAAAAATTAAATCAAATGTAATAAGTCAACTACCTTGATCGCTTGATCTTGTTCTCATTCTCCCTCAGGATTTTTTATTTTCATTTTCCACTGCGCTCTGAAGGAAAATGTCCGTAAACAGTGGAGAACGTACCTCTGTTGTGGCAGTTTACGATTGGCTGAAAATTCAGGTACCGCCACATTATTGACCAAACTGAAAAAATAGCTGCATGTTACCTTTAATAGATATTTTATAGGTGTCTCCTTTCAATCTCTCAAATGTTTTATACAGAGTGGAGTCGGACAGCCACACAGAGCAACCACACTAAAAAGACTTCGATCATGACGGCAGATTCAGGGACCCACAGTGTACCGCGAAGCTCAGTGAGCAGTGATGACTCAGTGCCGTCCCAAGGCATCGGTCAGTTCTGGAGAAAAAACAATACAAATTGTACAAATGCGTTTTATACAAGTCAAGAATGTTTTCAAATCTAATTTCACATTACAGGTTCACCGGTGGATGACAGTGTGATCATGTCAGGGGAAGCAAATGACGACGTGATCGTCAATGAGATGAACAGTCAAATCCGTTCACGACTCAGATCTGAATAGTTTTTAGAAGAGGATTATAAACGCAGACAGGAAAATAGGTGAAGAAACAGACCAAGATGCATTACCAAGATGAGAATCGAATGACTCTTCTCAAAATGTCTTTTCTCATCAGTTTGCCTGAATGAATTTTACATGCAGTAAAGCTTTCAGCATTTAGCTTTATAGCCAGACATTTTGTGATTTGTTATTAAACCGGGATGCTCACAGCTGAGTAATGAATATCAAGAGCATGTAACTATGGCAGTCAATGCGTAAAAAAATCTCTATGTACTAAGAAGTGAGATATATTATGCTTTTAGGGTTTTAAACTCCTATATATTTTCAGCAAACAGTATTAAATAGCTCTTCTGCAAAAAAAAAAAAGTAAAGCTCAGATGATGCAAGTGCATCAAATGCAAGTGCATCTTAATAAATGTTTTATAACTGATGAAGGACTACATTTAAAATGCATGAAAAATGTCTGTCTTAAAAACCATATATATCTGTCAGACGTGTTGTAGAAAGACTGAGATATGTTCTGTTTTCCATATAGTTGTTTATTTGTTTTTCTCCACATTGTATAGTCACTCTCAGTTTTGTAGTTCTCACATAAGGAGGAAATATAGAATTAATATGCTTATGTATCAAAAATGTTGTTACATGTAATCAAATTTGCTTTCTGTGTACTGTGTAAAACAGCATTTGTCTGAAATTATTTTTAATAAGTATAAGGGTTCGGTTTAGCCAAAAAAAATAATAATATGATTTATCATGTTTTATATATATTTTTTAACAATTATGTAGTTTTATGAGTTTATCATCATTTGTACATTTTAGGCAGAGTTAGGAATCTGGGATTCTAACATAATAAATAATTTATTATACTTTTTGTCTGTGATACAGTTTCTGTGCGTGTGTGAGATTGGATTCTGCTGGAGAGCTGGTCAGTTTTCTGTATGACATTATCTCTTGCTTAGGAGTAGATACTCCAGTAGATGATATTGAAGAGAAAGTATGCCAGAGGAAAGACTATTCTGGAATAGGAGTCGATCTTGTAACTGTTGTTCATGATATGGTTGACGCTTTGGCAGATTGAACGCTGCCGACGGAGGCGCGTTCCCAGGATGGGAGGGAGGTTGGGCATTGTGGAGTTCCTGGAGGACATGCATGGGTCTGTGTTTAGGTCAGACAATGGAAATGTGCTGAGCTCTATGTCCTGGTCATGGAAACAACCATCGAACGCCATGGCTTGAGATGCATCATATCCTGAGAGCTGTAGGAGACAAAAACAATTCACTTTTTCTGGATGTTATGTGTTAAGATTATTTAAAGTACAATATACTGGACATTAAAGAAATAGTGAAAAAAAGTTAAACTCTCTTGCTCTAAAATAAAAAATAATGCCTAAATAATAATCATTGGAATTGTGTTCCATTTACATATAGGTTTAAGAATTGTATAGCACATGAATAATATGGATTTTGTTTTTGTCTATTTAGAACTTAACAGTGTGGACAAAAATGGATCTGATTTAAAAAGCATTTAAGCTGTCTTAAGTTAATTTTAAAGCATTTATTGATCAATTACAAAATTTGATCAACAGGGGGTGACGTTTCAATATTTTGCTGTTTCTTTCCTGGAATGTAGAGAGTAAAAATACAGACATTTTTTATCAAATTTAGATTTAAATAATTAAGAATCCTAGGATGTTTAAGACAACTTTGACCTTCAATTGCTTGAGTTTCTTCATTTCCTCCTTAGTAGTGAAGTAGTTGACTGCTGCATACTCGATGACGGACAGAAACACAAACAGGAAGCTGGTCCACAAATAGATGTCCACCGCTTTCACATATGATACCTGAGGCATGGACGCTGACACTCCCGTAATTATGGTGGACATAGTCAAGACTGTAGTGATGCCTAGATTGAACACACATGCAGAGAGACACACATTTGATTGTACTATACTCTAATGCAGTCACATTTATCATTGTTCAGCTTACTGAAATCCAGTTTGGAGGTTGAACTCAATTCATTTCAATAAGAATCCACACAACTGGGAATTTTTTGATAGGGCAAAAGATTTCCTCACAGATTTTGCAATGGGTTCTTTTGGCCATGTTAACCAACAGTAAGCTGCTTGAAATTGACTACTGAGTGAGCTATGCTTTTAAATATCATTAGACAATTGGCACTAGACAACAGGCATTTTAGCCCAAGAAACTTTGCTAATGCGACCGCACTTTCAGACTGATTTACAAAGTTACAAAATGCAGTGCGGTCTAGATCAACATCCTTGTTGATTCTTCCCAACCAATCAGATGTCAGGACCAGGCTAGGGTTACATCACCAGTGAGTTAAAAAAAAAATTGTGAAACTTCTGTGACACGATCACTAAAAACCACAGCCAATCAGATTTTGCAGGATTTTGGACCAATGAGATTTCATAATGGGCAGAGCTACCCAGTGTGAAGCCGCATAAATAGGCTATATTCACACAGCAGCAAATTATGCATGTCAGTACTGTTTTTGTGTGAAAAATACAGTTACATTTACACACACATTGGTTACAAATGAGGGTGACAAATGCATTTTATGTTTATGTTGATCCAAGACCTTGTTTTATTTATTTTAAATTTGAATAAAATGAAAACGAAAACACTTTTCAAATCACATTGAGATAAAATTTTATTCACAATAGAACATAGAGAATATAACAAATGTTAAAACCGAGGATTTTTACACTTTTATCCACTAAATGAGCTCATTTCAAATTTGATGCCTGCTACAAGTCTCAAAAAAGTTGGCACGGGGGCAACAAAGGGCTGAAAAAGGAAGTGATTTTGAAAAGATTCAGCTGGGAGAACATCTAACAACTAATTAAGTTAATTAACTTCAGGTCTGTAAACTGATTAACTATAAAATGGATGTCTCAGAGAGGCAGAGTCTCTCAGAAGTGAAGATGGGCAGAGGCTATCCTATCTGTGAAAGAGTGCTTAAAAAGATTGTGGAATACTTTAAAAACAATGTTCCTCAATGTCAAATTGCAAAGGCTTTCAAAATCTCATCATCTACAATGCATAACATCAAAAGATTCAGAGAAACTGGAGAAATCTCTGTGCGTAAGGGATAAGGCCGAAGACCTTTGTTGGATGCCGTGGTCTTAGGGCCCTCAGACAACACTGCATCACTCATCTGCATTATTCTGTTATTGACATTACTAAATGGGCCCAGGAATACTTCCAGAAATCATTGTCAGTAAATCTGCCGTGCCATCTGCAAATGCCAACTAAAGCTCTATCATGCAAAAAGAAAGCCATATGTGAACATGGTCCAGAAGCGCCGTTGTGTCCTGTGGGCCAAGGCTTATTTAAAATTGACTGTTTCAAAGTGTAAAAGTGTTCTATGGTCAGCCGAGTGCAAATTTGGCATTCTTGTTGGAAATCATGAACGCCATGTCCTCCGCGCTAAAGAGGATGGAGAGCTTCCAGCATGTTAACAGCATTCATTTAAAAAGTGACATGACATGTGGCCAAGTATGGTTACTCATACTCGGAATTTGTGCTCTGCATTTATCCCATCCTAAGTGCACACAAACAGCAGTGAACACACACACACACACACACACACACACACTGCAGCAGTGGGCAGGCATTTATGCTGCGGCACCTGGGTAGCAGTTGAGTGGTTTGGTGCCTTGCTCAAGGGCACCTCATTCGTGGTATTGAAGGTGGAAGAGAGTGCTGTACTTTCACTCCCCCCACCTACAATTCCTGCTGGACCTGAGACTCGAACTCGCAAACTTTGGGTTACAAGTCCGACTCTCTGACCATTAGGCCATGACTGCCCCAGCAGTCACAAAAGCCAGCATGTCTGATGGTATGGGGGTGCATAAGGTATGGGCAGCTTGCATGTTTAGGAAGGCACTATGAATGCTGAAAGGTATATAAAGGTTTTAGAGAAACATATGCTCCCCTCCAGATGACGTCTATTTCTGGGAAGGCCTTGTGTATTTCAGCAGGAAAATGTAAAACCACATACTGCAGCTATTACAACCGTATGGCTTCGTAGTAGAAGAGTGCCTTCCGTCCAGATATTTCACCTATAGAGAACATTTGGCAAATCATTAAACGAGAAATAAGTCAAAGATGACCACGAACTCTTCAGCAGCTGGAAACCTATATCAGGCAAGAATGGGACCAAATTCCAACACCAAAACTCCAGAAACTCATAACCTTGATGCCCAGACGTCTTCAAACTGTTTTGAAAATAAGAGGAGCTACTTCATGGTAAACATGCCCCCATCCCAACTATTTGAGACCTGTAGCAGGCATCAAATTTTAAATGAGCTGTTTTTTTTGCATAAAGTGTTAAAATTTCTCAGTTTAAACATTTGTTATGTTATCTATGTTCTATTGTGAATAAAATATTTGAAAAGTGTTTTCGTTTTAATTTTATTCAAATTTAAAAATCGTCCCAACATTTCCGGAATTCGGGTTGTACAATAGAAGAACCTTTTTTGAGCAGTTCTTGCATGTGTAACGATAGACGTTACGTACCAAGCGAGACACGGGCCGGTACTGCCCGCCTGTCAATCCAAAAAGACACCCAGGACAGCACAACCATCAGCATTGTGGGAAAATATGTTTGCAGCATGAAGAAGAATATGTGTCTTCTGAGGATGAACTTGACGTAGAGCCTGTTGTACCAGCCTGACAGAAACACGTGTAAAGTCTGGAATTAATGACCTACTAGTACCAAACAGGACAAAGAGATCAAATTTGTCATAGTATGAATACACAGAAGCAGAGCGAAAAGTGTGCTGTACCCGTGCTGCTGTACAGTGCCAGACCATGTGAGGGGTGAAACTCTTCAATGAAGAACTGAGAGAGAGCAATCTCATCTGTCCTCAAAGAGTCATTGCCATTTTTCCAGTACAACATGAGGTCGTTCTCAGCATATGCATCTGAATGGGATACAGGAGCAAAGCCAAAAGATCAAGTAAACAGACAAAAGAAAGCACGTCCTGTTCAAGTCATGTTTATATACATGGATAATTTGAAGTGTGCTGTTATGGCACCATTTTATTAATGTTCTGGATTCAAACAGTAGTTGTGTCATAATTTCAAATCTGTCTGATTCAAAATGGGCAGCAGCAAGCAAGGCACATACAATAAAATTAAATAGGTCCATGTACTCCATGGGTTAAAAGTAGTCTGGATAAATATAGCAATTTTTAGATTTAATTTTGAAACACAAGCATTTGCTCTAATAAATAACAATGTTGTTGTCATGAACCTAAACTATTGAAAAAATATATTTACAAAATTAAAATGGCAAAAAAACATAAAATTACTAAAACTGAAATGTAAAAAACGAAAACCAAAAATTAAATAAAAGCTAATTCCATATATTTATAAATATAATAATAGTACATAAATAATACTAAAATAACATACACTTTTAATGATTTAATTGATTTCCAGTTTGCATTTTTCTTGATAAATATCCTGTTTCACTCCTCGTATGTGTAAATACCTACCTGGTCTCATGGCAATAAAGCTCATTATCGTTCTCTCATTCTCATTTTATGTCACATTATGTGAAGAAATAGGTTACAAATAGCAACCCACAATGACTTTACTGCTATTATGTGTATCATCTTGTAAATTTGAAAAGTTATAAATCATCATTTATGGAGTGGAACAACCTTTTTCTGGGCAAATAAAACATCTAATTATTTGATAAAATATAATTAAAAGTGAAAGGTTGCTTGGTTTACAGGCTTCACATGACAAAACTTTTAAAAGGTCAGGAAGCACTTGTCTCATGCTAACATACTGTATGTAACATGCTGCTATACTTTCGCAACAGTGCATATTCAAACATTTATTTCATTACTTCATATACTTCCATTGTAAGCACCATTACCATTAATTTACTGTCTAAATCAGTGGTCTCAAACTCAATTCCTGGAGGGCCACAGCTCTGCAGAGTTTAGCTCCAACTCACACCTGCTTGCGAGTTTCTACCTTGATTCACTGGATCAGGTGTGTTTGATTGGGGTAGGAGCTAAACTGTGCAGAGCTGTGGCCCTCCAATAATTGAGTTTGAGACCATTGGTCTAAATGGTTTAAAAAACTGCAAGTTCCTTTGATAAAATGATCCACAATTGCCACATTTTCCCAACCTGTAAAATATCAGCTAAAAAAGAAACACTGTAGGTGGAACTCAATAAAAATTACACAAGGACTGAAGATGTTTCTAGATGGAAACGCACAGCTCTCCAATTCCAGGGAACAGTTTTGAGTGTCCAATGGGAATCTACTGAAGTCCATTGAGCACAGAGAAGTAACTGTAATCCTGCAATAAAGAGAATATTCCATTATTAAAACATTACATATTAATGAAATTAATCATCGGAGGTTGCAGGCATCTACCTGACGCTGTAAAGGATGTTGCCGTCTGGGTAAACCCTCAGCATTATGTTCTCCGTGGTGGTATCATGGATGAAGGAACGCTTAGAATGGACGAAAAAGACATCAGGCTTCCAGATCTTCTTTACTAGCCGGCCATCGAATGTACGGCTTAGATTGTTACTGGAGGGAAAAGCCAAGCGTTCATCCTTCCAATAATGCCTCAGGTACAGGGTCATTGTGAAGTCCTGCAAGAGACCTTTAGATTTGACTGACCTTATAGAAAAACATGACAACTTATTAAGGGCAACAGTGAAGGGCAGTTACTGGCATTTTGGTGCCAAAAAAAATGGTTTTGACATATACCAGGAAGACCTTTTATATTGCTGAGATTTACTTTGTAGGAAGCCAAAGTCCTGCTTTTAGAAGACCAACAGTTTTTGAATTTTGTGCTGAGAACTGGTTTGCATTCAGATTGTTGAAATAACCGCATAATGTCTTAATTCCAAGTATTTATTCAATATATACTAAGATTCATTAATGGAAATGTTAAAAAAAACAGAACCATCATGTTATTTATATAAGAAGAGAATGTGGACTTTTACCATGTTTACTTCAGAGATGCCGTCTATACTCTCCACCTGCACATCAATGCCCACAGGGATGGCAGATCCTACAGAACAGAAGACACAATACATATGCATGCAGGACAACAGCAATGCCTTTGATATCAACTTAGAGAGAAACCGCATCTGTTGCTCCTACAGAGAGAGCAAATGGAGCTCAAAATGTTACTCTAATCCTATTTGGGCCATCATTAATTAACAGTGGTCCACTGAATGGACAGCATTAAAAGCCTGGTTCTACTTCTCAATCTTCTTCAATCATGTAAAAGAAAGCCTAATTACCAATAAACTACTGGCGTATCTAAATCTTATCCATCCCTTCATCCTCCTGCTTCTTCTTTTACAGTTAAAGCACTGGCAGGTTAGAGCCCTGCTGGTTGAAAGGAAGTGATACAATGATTAATGCTTACATCTATCCCACAACTCACAGTGAACCATGTATGGTGTAATTTGCCATTGATTTGTCATTTATGTGCACGATGTATGCATTCATAAATACAGTTTAGAGTTCAATCGGTTGTTAAATACTATTTAGGTTGGCTGAGACCTGACTGAGGATTTAACTTCGGAGGCCCTTTGAAAAAGAGGTTTGCTTAATTGTATTAAACTTCAAATCTTATATTTTTTTAAAAAATATTGAAGATTTTAGTTGCAGATAATATGAAAGGCCACTCAAGTGTACTTAAAGAGAGCGACTAAAGTTTCTCAACACACTTAAGTACACTTAAAAAGTTACAAAGCAAAATATTCATAAATTCCATATCAGCATTTAATTAAAACCTCAAACGATAACTTTACAATCCAAGGTGAACTTCATTTGATGCAATATACTGTTTAATATTTTGTTTTAAAAATCTGTTTATAATATCTTGGTTTTAAAAAAGGCGTTTGCTATGATAATATCTTGCTATGATTCTACTAATACTACAATGGCATTTACATATTGTAAGTGTATCTTAAATGGATCGTTCAACCAAAAATGAAATACGTTCAAGCTATCCTAGTGCATATGTATATGATTTTCTTCTTATAGACGAATACAATCAGAGTTATATTAAATAAAATGTCCTGGCTCTTTCAAGCTTTAATGGCAGATTTTTTACGCAAAAGATGGCAGATTTTTAAGCACAATAAAGTGCATCCATCCATCATAAAAAGTACTCCACACAGCTCTGGTGTTAATAAAGGCCTTCTGAAGTGAAGGGATGCATTTGTGCAAGAAAAATATCCGTACTTAAAACTCTATTAACTGTAATCTCTAACTTCCACTAACTGTCGTTCCAGTTAGCGTTGTTCCAGAGGATGACGTAGAACGTAGGCATAGCGTAAGCTCCAGTGAGAATATGCTAGTCTCACGAGAAACGAGTTTTGTTTACAGCAAAGGAAAACCAGTCTCTTCTTGGCCTATATCGAGGTCCTCTGAATTTTTTCTTTATAAATCTTCATTTTGTACTTCTAATTCGTGACTGGTGTTTTGCTCTCTCCTCTGTGCTTCCGCGTTTGTCACTTCTCACTGGAGCTTATGCTACACCTTCATCATTCGCCCAGAACGTTACTCTCTCGTGAGCCCGGGTACGACAGTTAGCGGAAGCTAGCGATTACGTTTTTTTAAGTTTTCAATATGGATATTTTTTCTCACGCAAACGCATTACTTCACTTCAGAAGGACTTTATTAACCCATTGGAGCCGTGATGATCACTTTTGGATGGATGGGTGCACCTTTATAAAGCTTGGAAGGCTTGGAACTCCGATTGCATTTGTCCAAAAGAAGAAAGTCAAATACACCTAGGATGGCTTGAGAGTGAGTAAATAATGGGGTTATTTTCATTTTTGGCTAAACTATCCCTTTAAGCATTCAAAATGTGTGAAAATGGTCTATGAGGGGCATCTTGCACTTTTTCATCTGTTTTACCAGGTCTGGGATGTAATCCAGATTATTGTCCACCAAAGCTGTGTCCTCAACACCCATTGTCTAATTTGTGTTTGGCACAATCTGGGTCATGTTTGAATTTAGGACCACACTCGCCCTGTTAAAATCACATCTAGCCGCTTTTCCCCCGAGCAGAGAGATGGCAACATCCGCCTTGCTCTGCCCTCTGACACAGTGAAATGGTACAGTCCATTTCTAATCAGGTTTATTAAAAAAAGAACACTCTAGTTGTGATTTTGAGGATTGAGATGAAAATTGATAATTGGAGCAAATAAACAGTGAGCCCTGACCTCCGAATCCAGGCCTCATGGCAAAGTCGTGGTCTTCGATTCTTAGCAGCTGCTCAGTTTTGATCAGGAGGGACTTAGTGCTGTCCTTTCTCTTTAATTTGTAGTCAATCCGTCTGAAAAAAATAAGAAAAAAAAGGGTCAGGAGAAAAACACACAGGTCGTTATTGCACTTCTGTGATATTTCAACAGGAGGGAATAGCGGGAATGTTGTCTGGGGCCGGACCCTTGCATTACAGAGAACTAAAACGTGTTTTAATAATTTTCCGACCTGTCTCCATGTCAGAACATTACCCTAAACATCTGCCTCAGTGCTCCAGCATCTGTAATATGAAAATAATTACTCAGCCATTAGAGGAATGATTTATAAAAACAGCTTGTTGTACAACAGCGGTTGTGTGTGCCAGATTGTGAAAATGCGCTATGGTTTGGAGCGGTTCCAGAAGCCTCCTGAGCATGCCGTTCTCCGAGTCCTGAGAGATAATACATGAAATATGCCAAAAACACGGCAGTAACTAGTGAAGGTCAGTCGTAGACATACAATGTTTCACATAACAAAGCTTTTCCGTCTGCGTGCTTTAATTGAATCCCCAAATATGCTGTCAATCATGCTGTGCTCATTGCACGGCAAAGTTAATTGCACACGGAAGTGCAATTACAAAATTAAACCTCAAACTGAACACAGAACCACACAACCACTAATGACTGTGTGATGGACTCATTACACAATCATGCTAACAAAAACACAGCAGAGAACTAATGACACAATGCATGCTGCTGTACACTGCTGTGGTTATCTGAAAAATGAAAGTAAAAAAACTAAATACATATTAATATAGTCAAATAGATGCATTTTTTATCTCAGTAAGTTCCCCATGACAAAGCTTTTATAAATATTCAATGCAATGACATATTATGCATTAACAAAAATAACCTGGAAAACCTGGCAGACACTGTAAAAAGGCTTTTTAGGAAACTGCAGGCGTGACTTTAATGCCAAACAGCGGTTTGGCTGCTCTCCATCCTCCACTATGAAAGCAAAAATCAGATGATGGCACCAGGATGGTTTTAATTACAGAATGAAAGAACATTCTCACTGCTGAGGTTGTGTGAGACTCATTACTCTGTGGTAATACACAACCACCAACAATGGATCTAAGCCACACTTCATTCCTCATGTTGACAGATATTACAAAGATAATTCAATAATTCACATTTGCATTACTTGAAACAAAATAAACTATAATACCATATAAAGTGTAATAAATTATATAAATAATATACAAAAGTTAAATAAAAATGTTGGCATATTTTATTTCAGTTAGTTGCCAAAGCAATATTTCTCATAATCATTTAGATTAATTACTACTAAAATGATTAAATCTAAATGAACCATAAATTAATAAATACAAATTAAGTATGACTACGGACATATAAAAATTACCAAAACTTAAGCTAAAATTAAGGTGAAAACTAAAAGAAAGAAAAATCAAAATATTAACAATGTTACTAAACTAATACGCTGGTGTTCCTGTGGCTCAGTGGTAGAGCATTGCGTTAGCAGCGCAAAAGGTTGTGGGTTCAATTCCCAGGGAACACATATACTGACAATAAAATGTATAGCCTGAATGCACTGTAAGTTGCTTTGGATAAAAGCGTCTGCTAAATACATAAATGTAAATGCAATACAGATTCTCACAATCATAGGCGATTGTATTATCCAATATACCACCTGAGTGGTTAATAAAAAATTACCCAATGAAACACTATTTTCCAGTCAAGCCTTCTGTTAAGCAACACAGAAACCTTTTAAAACTGGTTCTGGTGTCCTCCGGTCTAATTAAACCCCCTATTTACTCTTTCCTAATTACTGGCCATCTGTTCACACACTGAATCATGCTGGCAAACGACATACTGGCAACATATTTATGCAAAACTGATCAAATATTTAAACCCTATTACATGTCTAAAAGTCCTAACAAATAATTTTAGGCATATTACAACTAACAATTTTCTGAAGATGAAACAGTAAAATTTAATTTATCAAACAACCTAACAATGTAGCTACACTACCGTTCAAAAGTTTGGGTTTGGTCATTTATATATATATATATATAATTAAATAAGTTCATGCTCACTATGAAGGCTGCATTTATTTAATCCAAAAACACAGCAATATTGTGAAAAAGTATTACAATTAATGTATTTCAAATGTAATTTATTTTGAAGGCAAAGCTGAATTCACAGCAGTCATTACATTACTGCTCAATAAAAACATATTATTATTATCAATGTTGAAATCAGTTGAGCTGCCTAATATTTTTGTGGAAACCATAATACATTTTTGTCAGAAGTCTTTCATGAATAGAAAGTTCATAAGAACAACATTTATTAGAAATAGAAATGTCTTTACTGTCACTGTTTTCAATCATTTTATTACTTTTTTAAAAATCTTACTGACCCCAAAGTTTTGAACAGTAATCCAGCAAAAGTCATTCATTACTCACCCTCTGAACCTGTTTTTGCCATTCTCAGCCAAGTAAACATCCTTGTTTTTCTTCCGGTTAGGATAGGGGTTGTTGAGCAAGCTGACGGGCCAGAGACAAGCAAGGCACAGCAGCCTGAGAGTCAGCAGGACCAGCTTCATGACCAGATACAATGATGGAAGACCTGCTTCTCTTCGTCTGTAGCTGGAGTCCAGAAATCTTCCACAGAGCCTAAACGGGATGGTTTCTGGGTCCTGGCCATCCCATGCAAAGCTCAGTTGAGAGGGCACTGGGAAACTTTACATCATTTGCTGATGTTCGCACGTGTCCCAGTACAATCGTAAATCTGAAATCTAGTTTGTTTGATCATATCACAGCATATATTCAGCGTCCATCACCGCATGCTTCAGCTGATTGTGTGTGTCTGGTCACTGTGGTGCTTTGTCACCCAAACATTAATCAAAATGAATTTATTGTTACAGTAATAAAAGAATGACATTAATTCCTCTCAAATCCTCTTATCTGTAGCTGGTGGGTCTTCCCTTAACCTACACAGTGGGATGGGACCATCTCTAATCGGGATTTCCACATGCCAGGAGTTATAGCTTTATGCTATTACTGTTGAAGATAAACTTGTCATACCTGTCCAATCATGTTTATACACTTCATTCGCTGATGCTGAGGTGAAAAACATATAAAGCGAACAAATAAGAGACAATAAGATGAACCTAAACATCAGAGTGACATGTTGCATTGACGTATGGAGATACAATCCTGTCCTTGAGCTCTTGTTCACCTTCTTTCAAGAAAGTATCTTTGGTATCACAGATGTAGTCCAAATGGATCATCAGATCTGAGAGTAAATATTACAGCAAGTGAACATTTGAAGGTAGTAGTGCTGGTTAAAACCATTGCATCTGAGTTTTGTAGAACGCCGCTCTGGCATCACCTCATGCTCTGCTCCAGTTTTCATTAGTTATTATTATAAAACGCTCAGGGACTAACCAATCAAATCACATTAACGCAATCAATTACATTACAGAAGCTCAAAGAGAAGGGGGAGGGAAGAGAGAGAGCAAGATCATAGGATGGACAGATACAAAGAGGAAAAAAAATAAACCCAGGGCTCGAATTGAGGGGGGATGCGGGGGGATGGCATCCCCCTGGTCGAAAAAAATGACAAAAAGCATCCCCTCTGTAAAACCACAAAAACACATTCAGCAAAATGTTGTTTAATTATCAATATTGACCAGAATTCCTCTATTTCAGGCTTTCAAAAACATACAAATAACAGTTCATTTAATAAGGATATTTTTTCATTAAATGGAAACCTTTTTTAATTTAAAACGAGACTAATTGTGTAATCATTGTGTAAAATTAGCCACATGGACCCCCCCCCCTATCATTTTTAGTAATTGTTTTATTATTTTATTTTAACTGTGCACATATGGGGGGGGATACCAACTATTTAATGTATACAATACATATTTTTTGTAAAACATCAAGCATTGCAATAATAAGAGTAATTATTTAACAGACATTTATGAGAACATTTCATATGAATATTGAGGGTTTATTTTTTTACTCTATTAGTCCATTCCCAACAAGTGAAAACAAATCATTAAATCAGTAAGTCATTCATTCAATTTTGATAACATTTACTTGAGATGTACATTACATTTTTTATTATTTTTTTTTAAAGACATCAATACAGTGATTGTACTTACAATCATAGATATTACAATTCTGTTCTTTTGAACTTTATTTATCAATGAAACCATTAGGCATGCATCATTCTTTCCACAAAAATATAAAGCAGCATAATTGTTTTCAACACTGATTATGGAAATAAATATTTCTTAAGCACCAAATCAGCAAATTAGAATGATTTCTAAAGGATCGTGTGACACTGAAGACTGGAGTAATGGCTGAAATGATAATATTCCTGAAGTCATGAAGTGTTCAGAAACTCCACCCATTCATGTATCAGTACAAAGTGGCAGGCCTATGCTGATACTCTGGGCGTGTGTATTCTAAAATAAACTAGTCAGTCTAGTCAAGTCTAGTTCACCGCCAGAGACGAGACTTCCCGCCACAAACAAAACACACACACACGTGAGTCTGCCTTTTGAATCATAACCGCAACACTAAACATAATAAACGGTTAAAGCCTTAGAGAGCCTGAGACAGTATGACAGTACTTTTCTAATTAACTACTAACAACAAAGAAATCAGAGAGAAATTGTATTATTATCATAATCTACTATATGCTTTTGAGATTCGTTTTAATCTAAAGTGTGTCAAATGAGCAATTTTAATTGAATCGCTTCTTGTGCTCCTATATAGAGGTGTGTGTGAGTTGTTTGTTGATTTGTGCCTACAAATGTTCTGTAATCAAACGTGATCTTGATCCGGAAGATTGCACTTACAAAGAGAGAACGTGATCAACAGACTCACACAAAATAAAACAAGACTATGCTCAAGCTTAATGTAAAATGTTGAGATCATAAAATTGAAGGGCAATGTCAAAATCTTCATATATGCACTTCTAGTATCCAATCAAATATCATTTGTCTCTCTTGATTCACTTGCTCACCCAAACTGAATCTATTGTTCTCTGGGTTAAACATTTGTGTGAAGTCTCTGGAAAATGTATTTGTCAAGTATCAATTAGTATCAATCTGATATTCCACCTGAAAGCAGCATTTATCTAGTTAATAATGACAAATAATGTTAATAAATGACGTTGTTTTTTCCACTGTAGTTCAAGCCTTTAAGAGGATGACGGAAGCGAATACTTGGATTTGTCTAATATTATTGTGGATTGCTGCTGGTACAAATGGACAAACTCCAGGTAGTAGCCATTTACTACAAGACATAAACATAAAACCTCCACTTCTGTAGGCCAACAGTGTAGTTCAGGTTCTCTAGAAGATTTTTCCTTTGATTCTCTGTAAAAACTGAATAATTAATCAGACACACAGGTCATTACATGGTTTGAAATATGAAATTGTTAAACTAAAAAAAACATTGCTGAGACCTATTGAGGAGTTTTCCATCTGTGTGACTTACATTAATAGACATATTTGATAAACATTTAAATGACTTGTTGTTCTTAAAAAAGAGAAAGTGCAGAAATTCTCAGACCCTTTTTTAGTAAAATCAGACCAAGGACTCAAAACAAAAGCGTCTCAAAACATTGGTCTGATTAATTGCCTGATGTTTATCATCACCAGGGAAACCAGCATTTCAGCTCTGTTTTTGACTTATGACCTAAATAGTTTCAGGTCAAATTGAATGGACTCCAGAAACAATAAAAAATTGTGCCCTCTCATGAATTATACTTAATTATATAATCCACATATAGTTTTAGATACAACTTTAACCCTTTAAAGCAATTGAAGATAAGACACGACAAAGTATTTATCACCTTGACGTCCTTATAAAATTGTTTTTCACTTCAGTTGTGAGAGAAATCACTCTCTTTTACACTGATTAGTGTTTAAAATCTCACATTCTCCTTTTTACCACACCTCTAGATGTTCAGTTAACCTGCACGTTCTCAGAAGATTGTGTCCTACCCTGTGTCTTTGAGGCAGTTGGAGATGAGATGATATACTGGTTCAGACAAAATGTCCAGATCCAGAGTTATATACCGGGGAGTGGCCGGTTAGATCAGGCGGATCAGCAATACAACAGCAGGACAACATTATTCACCGAAATGATTCCCTCTGGTAATGCATCTCTTCATATCCAGAAGTGCGGCCCACAGGACAGGGGGAAGTACAGGTGCCTTGTCACCAGCATTCGAGAAAATACTGAGCTCTTCATCGTAGTCAAGGTGGAAGGTGGGCTACGTTCAAGAGTTTAGCAATCGTCAATGAAATTATTTTACTTCATATAGGGGTAGTGATCATGTGATGACATAACTAATATCACATAGTGAACTGTAACTATTTGCTAAAGGCCCTTTCTATTGATAGAGGACAAAACGGGGCCTGAAACTCTTGAAAAATTATGCCATTTTTAACTTTTTCCAACACAAATGGACTGTGAACCAAGATCTCAAAATAAATATATGAGGCTTGAAAACACAGCTTAGCTTGTGTGTGATTTTCTGGCATTCTAGAAAAGTAATAATAATAATAATAAATTACTTTTAAAAGCAGCAATTACCATGGCAGCTGCAGAGAAATAAATTGAATCAGACATTACATCCTGAGTGACAATTTTAGAAAAACATCTAACATATATATGTATAATTACTTATCACATATACAGTTGCTTATAAACTGCCACAGAATCCCTGTCAGAAAATAAATAAATAAAAAGTATTATTATACCGAATGTGGAACAAAACTTAACTTTAAGTTTTAGGAAAAAATTACACGTCCTACAAACTACCGTAGACACCAGGCCAGGAAATGAATAAATGCATTAATATATTTTATATCCGCAACAACACAAAGCATAGGGTTTGTGCTTCTAAAGCTTTAAAAAAAAATGTATTAGCCACAGTCATCATGACTTGAAATTGATAAGGACACTACAAACAACTAAAACAGCAAATAACTCTGTCATTCCAGCCCCTATCCATTCAGTGAGCCTGGAGACAACACGTCTCAGTGGTTTTGAGGAAGTCACATGCTCCAGTCGAGATGTCTACCCTGCTCCCCGTGTAAACCTGTTCACAGAGCCAGCCAATCTACCTGATTCCCTCCAACTCTTCACACGCAAAACAGCTGACAAACAAGGCCTGTACTCGGTGGAGAGCAAGCTCAAGAAGCTGAAAGATGTGACCTACATCTGCCTCGTCCAATCGTTCTACAGGTCTCAGACATGGAGGGCATCACTGCAGGAGAAAGGTTTGATCTCATCGAGCCAATTCATGTCTGGACGTATTACATTGCATTTCATCACCATTATTATTACATGGCATTGCATCACCAAATATTCTGTGACCAACCAATTAATTAAATGCAGATAAGAGAATACCATGTAGCACAATGTTTCTGACCTTTAAAGGCAACTAGATACTATTTTAACCAATTTTCAACTAAACAGATATATTCAGCGTGGAAGGTCAGGACTTTGTCATCCCTTGTGTGGCTCCATGGAACCTGCAGAACTTCACACTGACATGGTCCTTCACCAAAGAACACAAGTCCTCAACCATCTACACCTATGACAGCCTCACACAGCGGAGCTCCAGCATTTGGAAGGAGAAGGTGCGACTGGTGACCCCCAAGGGTCGAGGCGGAGACGGCTCACTGCAGCTACACAAACCGCTGAGTCTAGAGCATACTGGAACCTATACCTGCATCCTCTCTGCTCATCAGACCAAACATGAGGTTCATACAAGAGTCAGAGTCAACATGAGGTTATAGAGTCAACATCACAGAGACCAAACATCAGAGTCAACATCACAGAGACCAAACATGAGGTTCATACAAGAGTCAACATCACAGAGACCAAACATGAGGTTCATACAAGAGTCAACATCACAGAGACCAAACATGAGGTTCATACAAGAGTCAACATCACAGAGACCAAACATGAGGTTCATACAAGAGTCAACATCACACTAAAGTCTGGTGAGAGCATGTTATACCCTGTAAAACACCATCATTAACTTTAAAAATTAAGTTAAAATCACAAACAGCATTTTCCTTTTTGAAGAAGCATATAGTTCTGACTCTGAAATCCAAAACACTCTTTATGCAAGTATATCAGACTTTCATAAATATATCCACTGATAAAGCAGTAGGCACTTTATTAAATATACCTTGATTATTTTCAAAATGACAAATAAAATGAACATGATGGAACTCAACAAGGCAATAAAAAGTTTAACTTTGCCATTGCTCAGTGAATGATTTAGAGTAAGTTGACGTTAGGGTTTCTCGTTTAACTTTTACAATTTTGAATGCATCATTGAGGTCTGTGTAATTTTATCAAGCATTACTTTTTTAACCAAATATGACCACACAATCACAGATTATATTTATTTTAAGTTTTACTAAGTAATGTTTGTGCTGTTGTTTTCCCTCCAAAATAAAAACCTGTGAAATAGCTGCCAGTTAAAACTATAATAAAAATGAAAACAGGTTAATTTGAAACTTTGGTAAAGTCTCTTCAACAGCCTCTAGAACTTTGTTGGATGATTGCATCAGTTAACTAAACAGCAAAGTGAGATGTTAAAATTTCATTCAGTTCTCTTGAAGGCAATATAAATCAACCATCATTTATTTATTTTTTCACACTTCATTTACCTCACAAATTGTGTCTGACGCGCAGAAACACAACAGTCCGAGAGCTTCCCCCAGCGGTGGATTCCTGCAGCTGTGATCACAGGCCTTGCGGTCACTGCAGTCATAGCAATTGTAATATGTAAAGGTATGGATTACCACAATTGCACGCATACATGCATAAATATTACTTTACATATTTGTGCAACAATTGTATCTTCTTTAAACCAGCTGGCTGTACAAAACCAAGTAAAACCCATGCAGAGGCTACAGAAATGCAACCAATCAGAGGTTTGTGTGTGGCAACAGCAGTTACATAATAAATACTCCTTATCTCACTGCATCATATTCACAGATCTCTGTCCTTTACAGTGACTGTTGCAAACAGCAGAGCTGCATCTGAGGACACCTGCTTAACAGAAGAGATCGCCAACAGACCAACATGAGAATACATGGGGCAAAAGTTTGTTTAAAACAGCATACTGTATATGGGACTTCAGTTACCTCATCCACCTTTCAGCTCTTCTTTCAAATCCTGAAAAGTGATTGATTTACTGCCAAGACTAAACGAGAGACAAGAAGTATTTATTTTCATTATTTTTACTAAGGAAATATCCAGTGTTGAATTTCTTTTAACTCTTACCAACTTGTATTTTACTTGAGAATTGTATATTCACACAAAATATGTTTTGAAATGTATGCATATTATCTGTTGAACTCACACATGAAAACTAACTTTTTTATTAGATTTAGCAAAATTTTTTATCACAAAAATCCTTGCTTCATGCTTTATTTTCAATCATAAATGACAACAAGTAAAAGTAAATTATGGTTCTGTACACCTATCAAGGTAAAATAATTACATATCACTTCTGTTAGGCCTCTAACTAATAACATAATCATGATTGTAATTTATGTGCGCAAGATATGATTCTCATCTCACTAATACCTATCAATAGCCTACACTGTCTGTACAATTCAGAAGCATGTCAGATTGTCAGCAAAGTCAGAATAACCTCCTCTCCCTACGAAACTGTCGTCCATAAAATGCTTTGCTGTTCTGTGTATACAATGCAAGTAATCTTAATGATTCCTAAATGCATCTACTTTCGGAAGACCAAATAAAAGTGATTTTGCTTTCGCCTCACACACAGCATCTCTCTGACAGGCTGCTTCAACACTGCTGCGGTAAAACCCCGCCTTCTTTCTTTGCTGCGCAAATAAGGCTGCACATCCACATCATGAGGTAGACAAGTGGGGCTATGTTTGAATGAGCCGTTTTAGGGGGGTGTGGCACAGTCTTAACTTTGTTAAAGAATATCTCTTTGGTTTCGAGACTCAAGTCCAACTTCAGGGATCTTATCTATGCACAATCAGCTTGTAACACAAAGAGAAAGCAAAACTTGAAATATCATCAAATGACCCCTTTTAATGTTAATAAAACATCAAAACACAAAGAAAAAATCAGTCACTACTCTTGACTGAAAATTTTTAATACAGCTGCTTTAATAGTAATCAATCTATATAGTGTTTTATTTTTATATTTGTTCATACAGTTTATTGAATGCTCCTGCTAAATACACCTATTGTAGCCTACATGAAAATAAAACACTGTTTATTTTATTTGTATATTGTGTGTATTTGTAATGTGTCTCTTTGTTCTCATTTTTTTATAACAAAGATAAAATAATGACAAAGATTAACTTCACCCACTTTGGCCTAAATATCCACCATCATTTTTTTATATTTTGTTACTTTAAAAGGCTGTCTTTATAATAGGGAAATTAGTTTGGCTGTAATGCTCAAACAACTTGCAAAATAGAAAAACCAACATGACAAAGAATCGTGATAAAATCGTGATATAAAAAAAAATAATGTGTGATATGATATTTTAGCCAAATCGCCCAGCCCAATCCATCCACAAAGAACAGAGTCTCAAGAGAACGTGGCTCATGCAGCAAGACAACAACCCCAAGCACACAATTCATTCTACCAAAGAATGGTTAAAGAAGAACAAAGTTAATGTTTTGGAATGGCTGAGTCAAAGTACAGACCTTAATCCAATTAAAATGTTGTGGAAGGACCTAAGCAAGCAGTTCATAGGAGGAAACCCAAAACATCACAGAGTTTAAGTGGTTCTGCACTGAGGAATGGGCTAAAACTCCTACATGTTATTGTGCAGGACTGATCAGCATTTACAAGAAACTTTACCTTCAGTTACTGCAGCAAAAGAGGGTCACACCAGATACTGAAAGCAAAGGTTCACATACTTTTGCAACACACAGATATGTAACACTGGATTTTTTCTCAATAAATAAATGACAAAGAAAATATTTTTCTCTCATTTGTTTGATTCGGTTCTCTTTGTCTACTTTCAGGACTTATATGAAAATTGATGATGTTTTGGGTCATATTTATGCAGAAATATAGAAAATTCTAAAGGGTTCACAAATTTTCAAGCAGCACTGTATGTTTATTTGTTTGTATTATATTTATGATGGTGATGTTTATTATTATTATTATTATTGTTATAATGACGACTCAACAGCACTTTCCTCCACCTTCAATACTTATGACTGAAGTGCCCTTGAGCAAGGCATCTAACCCCTAGTTGCTCCCAGGAGCTGCAGCAAAAATGGCAGCCAACTGCTCCGGGTGTGTGTTCATGTTGTGTGTGTTCACTAATCACTGCTGTGTGTGTGCACTTGGATGGGTTAAATGCAGAGCACAAATTCTGAGTATGGGTTGCATCGGCTACTTGGCTACATGTCTACTGTCTACACGTTTCATTATTATTAAATAAATATGTGTAAATACAGTAATGATGGCATAAAAAAATTCCAGTCTTAAATTTCTCTTAACTTTTTCTAATTGTATGTACAGGTGATTTGTTTTTAGATTTATGTTCTCTCTCTTTTAAATCGTATATGCAATGCCGTCTGTTGCATATGTATGCCACATGAAAACTAAATGATTTTGTACGTCTATCTGCATGAGATGAGAACTCCTACTAAATGTCTTAAATGTAAGTGTCATTTCTATTAAGTTTATTCATTATTAAATATCAAGTTTCATACTTTTAAAATATGTGAAATGTTATGTGTATTATTATATATAAATCTACCTCTTCCAAGCTCAGTCTTATATTTTATTTTAAATTATCAGCATTTAAAATGTGCTTAAACTGTGCTTAAAATGTGCTTATGGTTAAAATGTGCTTAAAATGTGCTTAAAATGTGCTTATGGTTAAAATGTGCTTAATCTCAGATGTTCTGTTTTCAATCATAAGTAACACGTAAAAGTAAATAATGGTTCACTACACCACAATAGTGAAGCAGTTGTTAGGCTTCTGAAAGCCAGTTGAGGGCAGCAAATTATTTACAATCATGACTGTGATGTTTCTATGCAAGGTATGATGTGATGATGTCACAAACTCCTATCAATAGGCCACTGATTGTCTAATAGAAATTGAATTCATTTTTTTTCAACTGCTTACATTTTCAAAACTTTACACACAAATACAAGACTTGCACACACAAAATGCAAAATTAAGAACTGCATTCAAACCATCTCAAAACCAAACATTTGTCTTACATTGCAAACATAATAATATATTTTTGGATATATCATATACACACAGTTATTAAAAACCTAAAGCTCTTCTTTCATGAGCTCCTGTGTACATTTCTGTACAAGATTGAACGTAATTGGCAGAGAGATGTTGAAAAATTCACAGTAAACACGAAAGCAAACTTTTTTACTGTAAGTATGTGTGGTTGTTTATACAGTATCACACAGTACGAAAGAAAAGAATACATCAACCATGTGTAGCTGTGTAGATGTGTGTGTATTGATTGGTTGGTGTTAGTAAAGAAATGAGTGTTTGCACATGTGAGGAGTTGGTGTGAGGCACTGATGAATTAGTGGCATTGTGATTGGTTGTGTTTGAAAAAGGAAATCAAGATACGTCCTGTTAGATTTTGTGTTACATAGAGAATTGTATATTGTGTTTTCCAAAAAGTGTGTCAATTGTGTGGCAAGTAAAGATTTTGTGTGTGAACAGTTGAAAAAAACTAACATATCATTAGTGCAATTGGTTTCTGTGACACACTGCCTTTTATGCCTTTTGCAAACTAATAGTTTATGCACTGATATTCATGGAATGAGGTGAGGTTAAACTTTGGGTTTCTAATCTTAGTGGGAGGGTTCTAAGTAAAACCAGTGGGACAGCTTGTTAATCTCCAAGTGTGACCGTGTGTATTGCAATGCCAAGAGTGTGTACTGCAATGCGGAGAAACAGTAATAGAAAGTATTCAAAATAGAAAGAAGTCGGTCGACAGACTACATACTACATTCAAATCATTTTAAACTATGTGATTATGAAACTGTTTTTCTTGCTGTGGATTCTGCCTGTAACTTTAGGAGGTAAGAAACCAAAATATCTACTGACATTTATTTACATGTCTGATATGTGCTTTTCAGTATTGTGTATTAACTCAACCTCAAAAACAGACCGCATCATACAGTCATATTAGCATTTCTGTATCTTTACAGAAGAAATGACAATCAGTTTAATTGTAACTTAAATTTAAGTTGTAATTTAAATTGTAATTTACATTGAGGACAATGCTTGAACTGCTGTTGCATTTTTTTCAGAGATCAATATAATTGTTACTGTTCTCAGATTTAATACTAAATACCTACATTTTTAGGTCACTAACAAAAAATATTGTTTTATCCTACATCAAGAAAAGTTGAGTTAGTAACATTTTTGACTATTTAAACCACATTCGAATGAAGGTAAACACAGCTGACACAGCTTTACTCAAATGTGACCTTTGATACACAAGTAAACAAGGAGGGCAAGACACAAAAGGTGATTGCAGACTTGTTGGAAGGCGAAGGGAAGGAAAAGATGTGGTAGAAAAAAGTGTACACAATAGATCTATTAAACAAAACCCAAAAGTATTTTGCGAAATGTTTCAGGGTATTTCTCAATGGCCTTAGGGGGTCATTTTATTTGTGATTTTATTTACATAAAAGGACACGTGACAGTACAGGGAAATGTGAATGTTGGCTGAGTATATGGGTAGTTGACAAATAATAATTGTACTGTGTCCTATGGTGTGACATAGCAAAAATTGTAGAAAACAAATTACCATACAAATAACATGAGAAAAATGTATCTTCATTCTTAGAGTTACAAATAGCATACTTTTCAGAGATTTCTAAAAATCCTTTCTTTGAGGTTTATAATATTCTTCAATTTTAGAGTTTTTTTTATATATACTGTATATATATATACAAGTTTTTTTTGGTTAGTGAAATAATCACTACTAATTATATGACATAGGACACATTGATACATCAACTACCCATATACAGTAGACCCACCTGTAGTCTCAACATGACACTGTATGTTTGTGTGTTGTTTTTCACACTGTAATTTTGTGTTTTTACAGACACCCCTGTCACCTGTAAATATTCTGAGGAATGTATGTTACCTTGCAAATCCAACCACCTTGATATCATCCACTGGTACAAGGATAAAAAACCAGTGCACTCATTTTTCAGCAATAAAGAT
Organism: Ptychobarbus kaznakovi; assembly: GCA_027422405.1. NCBI lineage: Eukaryota > Metazoa > Chordata > Actinopteri > Cypriniformes > Cyprinidae > Ptychobarbus > Ptychobarbus kaznakovi. The sequence continues at coordinate 6,485,625 of CM049814.1, forward strand.
CAACTGGACTATCAGCACAAGGACTACAAGGGGAGAACAAACCTGTCGGAATCTGAAATAAAAAATGGAGATTTATCACTCTTGATAAGAGACATCAGGGTCCAAGATGAAGGCAGATACAGGTGCTACGCTGCTGATGATAAAACAAATGATGAGAAGTATGTGCTTGTGTCTGTGGAAGGTGAGAGCGAGGATTTCTGAAACTTAAAAAAAACGATATCCTTAACTGCCGTTGATTTTCTCTTTCATCACTCAGGAGACCTAATTGAGTTTGTTTCATGTTTAGGCCTAATGCTAATCAAAGTATAGAGCGAATTAGTGCTCGACCATTTTGTTCCTCATTCAAGTCTTTATTAAAACACTGTCTAGTTTCACAAACAGCACTTCGATTAAGCCAAGATTTGGGCTAAAGTTCAATTTGGACATTCAAGTAGCTTTTTATGAAAATTGGCCGAAAAGATAAAGTTACAAAACTATGTGACAGTTTAAATGTGTGAGTGAAAGAGCTACAATCCTGTGAACAGTGCTGAGATGTGTATTATGTAAACTGGATTATGTAATCAAATTCTAAAAAAGAAGTACATGCAGTTAGATTATGTTACATTTTAAAATACTTGGAATTAGACCACAGTTACTTTCTTATTGATTACATCATTACATATTATTCACACAAGTTTTTGTCTTTGGAAGGTTTAATCTTTCAAACATTAAAATACACAAATTCACATTATTCCTTATTTACATGTAATGCAGGGAATCACAAACGTTTCAGCTGAACCTCTTTCACCTAATGTATTTACTTTAAGTATCTTCTTAAAATCTTAAAGATATTTTAAGGTAGTCAGTTAATTATCAATAACACATTTGCATATTCAGGGTTCTCTGTTGGTTAATGGTCATATGACATGCAGTTAAACAATTAAATATTTAATATTTTTCTACAATTTTAATTTAATTAAATGGTTTATTTTGATATAAAAAAATGTGATTCTATTAATTAATAGCTTTTCGCTAAATTCACAAACCCCTTGCAGCTCCTTGATGAAAGAAACCTTGACGTAATGTTTAGTGCACTTGATGTTCCTAATAACTTTGAATGGAATACATTTTCATTCTCTTTGTGTTTTCATATCAATAATAACTTTGAATGGAATACATTTTCATTCTCTTTGTGTTTTCATATCAATATTATACAGTATTATCCTATTTAAATCAATGTGATAAAGGTAGGACATAACAAGTAACCTAAAAGTAATCAAAAAGTCACAACTTGTAATGTAATTGTTACCATTGTAACTACAATTTCACGAGTTGGCCTGCCCATCCAATCCTGGTGGGTAATGGTAAACGAACTTGGCTTGCTGTCCTTAATGGAGGCTCGAACCCGAGACTCGGCTTGAGCGCCGAGTTCAACCCCCCACTGCGGTACTAACTAGAGGGAGAAAAACAGAAATAGAGGAGATGGGGAGGTGAGGGATGCCTGAAGAATTGCTGGGATGGGGCAATGAGAGCTGCTTATAGGCTCATCATGATGATTGACAGGACTGAATGATTAGGCTCCTCCCAAACCAACGATTGGAACTTCATTTTGATCATGTCATTTGGAATCAGTAACGGACTACAATTTATAAGTGATCTACCCAGCACTGCCCATGAAACATTGCAAATTACATATTTGAATTATAAAAAATATAATTTAAAGTTGTTTACTCTATCTACAGAAACAATATATTTTAATTGTATAAGAATAAATGCATGATACCTTTACAAATATTTAAGTACTCTGAGATACTCAATTGCATCATTCGAGATCTTATTCTTGAGAGATGAGAAGCTAACAGAAAGAAAATAGTAATTGAAAATGTCAGCACCAATATGATCTAAACTCATCTATTACTTTTTTATGAGAAAACATCAGAAAATAACAGTTGTAACTGTTTTGTTTATTTTTTATGTTTTAGCTCCAGTTAAATCAGTGGATATCATATTGAAAGATGATACAGTCATCTGCACCAGCAGTGGAGTTTATCCAGAACCAAAAGTCGTGTGGTCCTCAGACCCTCCAGCGATGGAGCCGCTGAACACTGTCAGCCGAACAGAAGATCGTCTGTTTACAGTGACAAGTCAACTTAAAGTGGATGTCATCACAGATGCCTACACATATAACTGCTCCATAACTATTAAAGATACACGCTATACAGCTACTCTGAAACAACAAGGTAAATTAACTTTTTTTTGTCACAGTGTGACTGTACATAGATAGCCCACTGAGCATTTCTAGTAATATCACATTATATCAGATTAATATCAGAAAAAAGTCAAAGAAAAATTTAAGAAAAATTTGTTTAAGAAATCTCAATGATTTTTTTTCAATTCACTGATTTACATATTAAAGGGCTGCTTGTACTTTTATTTAAATATCTAGCGTTTAGTTTACATTGGCAGGGAATTCTCATTCTGAAGCATTTGATTGGCTAACAACTGTAGTGCAGGATGTGTAAGAAAAAAAAATGGAAGAGAAAAAGTGTACAGTATTTTGTATTTTGACGTACACATCATATAATTCTAAGGAATGTGTGAAATTGTTAATAATGTCAATTTTGTTAAATGCACATTTTAAACTTGTTTTTAGCTGCTTCAGAACTCTCAGAGAATGAGTTCACTTTCGAATGTCCAGTCACTAAGGACTTCAACTACACTCTCACCTTGAGTTTCTCCCACCACCGTCCTGAAATATGACAGCAAAACTTCTTTAGAAGAAATTTCTGAGCAGTGGAGAGACAAGGTTACCTTTCATCCAGAAAATGGAACCATTAAACTCTCTCATCTTAATCAAGAGCAACTGGGAACATACACATGTGAAAGCACTACAGCCCAGTACAGATACATTACACAAACCAAACTCCCATCAAGAGGTAACATTTCTACATTTCTGCTAAAGCAATCATCTGCATAAATACAAAACAGATACAAATGTGTTAAACAACATTATTGAAATCAATTTAATCCGTGTTACTCTCCATTCAGGTGTGGGAAATGCCTACATAATTATCAGCATCATAGCAGCCTTTATTATAATTATTATTGCCATTGGTGTTGTTGTATGTAAAAACTAAATCATCAAAGGTGAGTTAATTTATTTAGTTTTTCTATTATTATATCATAAGTATATTTATAACTTTGAAATTGACCAAAACATCATACACCAGTTTTCATGTCATTCAAATCAATCTGCTTTCCTTTTTTAACATTTAAACTCAAGACTATTAGTTTTTACCTCAACATGCTAACCTGAAACTGAGCTGCCATCTTCACACAGAAACTGAACCGTTCTAAAAACACACCAGAAACAGAAAATGAGGAGATGATGAGTTGTCGTCAAACGGCAATGAAATGGGGCAATCCTAAAACATGTGCCAAGTCTTGTGGATGAAAAATGACAAGTTCATATTTATTGTTCAGGACTTATTAATTAAATGAAGACCAGTAAGCCTGAATATAATTAAGGACTCTTGAAGGTAAAAGCAATCTGGGAGGAACCAGTGAGAGCAGAGACATCTCAGTGAACGTTTAATGGGAAAGTTCATTGAAGCAGTCACTGCCCGGACTCAATGGTACTTGTAAACCCACTGCTAGCTCACAAACTTTCAAGCTTCAAGCCCGTCTTTTCTCAACGTTGAAGGAATTTTCCTCATATTTTACCTCTGTCTGTGGATAGATCAGATTCCAGTCACATTCTACCGTCTCAGAGCCATGATGACATGCTTTAAACCAGTTTTAGCTCATTCCACTGTAAACACGGAACTACATTATTAAGAATGAACTTGCTAGAGACTGAGCCAGAAAAAAATATGCAAGCAAACAAGTTTTGTTACTTGATTGTTTCAGAAGGTGCTAATCTGTAACCATGGCAAACCATCTACTTCATACACTACAATGATTTTATATATAAGCTGTCTGTCCACCTGTCAATTAATCAATGCAATCATGTTTTTCTGCTGTTCTTTTACCAGTCTGAATTGCACTATGATTCACTTTAATGAAGATAAACTCTTCTATGAAGGATGTAAATACAGAATTTATTAAATTAAAATGCAATGGGAAACTATCCAGCTGCCTCATTCCATGGCAGGGCTTGGTTAATCACTCAAGAACAAAACTATCAGAAACTCTGAGTCAGATATACTCAGCGATCACGTCATAAAAGAAACCATACCTTTAACCTGAAGCTCACACACACCTCCAGCTGTAAAACAACAATAACAAAAAGATAAGAATGTTTTCGTATGAATCTGCATACGATTATGTTACAAGTAAACCAGAATTAGGTGAACAAGTGCAGCCTGTCTGACATGTTTTAAGGTGTTTCCAAAACTGTTTCGCAAAAGAGCTATGAATGCTACATTAACACTGGTTTTGAAATGACTGAACACTAAACTGACTCAAGCTCACAAATAACATTGCTGCCTATTGTAGAACTGCCTACAGATGATCTATCTATCGTCTTTTAGAGCTGCTTTACAGAAAACTCCATAGCTGAGTTTCTATAATTGCTTCTGCTATTTCCAGTTCATCTGTGAAGCTGCTTTGACACAGTCTGTATTATAAAGTACTATAGAAATGGGGGGGGGGGGGGTCAAGTCACCACTTCTGTTACATTTCAAAGTACGTTGTTTGTGGTTACTGATTGATCTGCCCCTAAAATTGAGTTCAGATTCTGACAATCTGAGAGAATGTTCAAACAGACGAGTGAAGGAAGTTTAACAGGTGCTTTAAAAAAAAAGTTCACACTCAGATATCAGAAAAAACTCCAAAGAGCCGATGTGACATGCCTTACTACGATTATAGTGATAGTCCTCTTTTATCTGGGCCACATTCTTCTAATTGCCAAAACTCCGCTTGTCAAAACATCTATGAAAATATGTAACAAATCAGGTTCTGTACAACAGAAAGTTCAAGCCAGGCTGAGCTATTCAAACACTGAAATGAATGGTAAGATAGTCAACCCATAAAATGACTAAATATTTCTGTTACTCATAGTTTAATTAAACAGAAACTATGAGTCAAGTCAGTAATTTTTTTAAAGGCCCAAATTACACAAAAATGTATAACCTGAATGCACTGTAAGTCACTTTGGATAAAAGCGTCTGCTAAATGCGTAAATGTAAATTAAGATATAATTTTTACAGGGAAGTCATATCTTTCAAATGAATGGCCCTAATAAAGCACACTGTAATAATCCTGATCAATTCTGAAACTGAAAGAACAAAAAAAATTATGTTGATCAAGACGTCTCAGAATTAATCCAAAAGAATGCTGTGTCAAGAAGTTGCAAAACATCTTCAGAAACAAAGTGATAGACACCTGTATAAAACAAAGAGGGGAACAAATTAAGGAGTTAAAGCATAGATAACTACACTTATTTATTGAGAAAGGAAAAAATGTCCGTCACAAATTTAAAACAGTGTTTGTACGGTGCTCTCTGGTGGCCAAAGATTAACATTTAAAATCCTCACATTACATCAGCATCTGAATAATTTCAGTCTAAAATTTATTTCAAATGATGAATGTGATCCAAAATCATAGCAGACATCTACAAAAGTTCTACAGACATTTATTAATTCACTTATATACATAAGAACATGAATGTAAGAAAACATACAAAGTATACATATTAAAAGTAACAAAACACACAGATAAAATAAGTTATTTTCATTTCATGAAGCAAGTGAATTATGTCTTGTCTTGATGGCGTATACATGAATATGTACGTGTCACAGAGAGAGGTTGGCGGTGACGTCCTTGAGTTTGCCGCTGCTGAGACTGTGTATCATGGCGATCATTTGTGAGTGTTTGCCCAGCTCTCCCTCCATCTTCTCCACCTTGGCCTCTAGCTGGGATTTCTGCAGCTCCAGAGAGGAAGCCTGCCAAATGAGATCAACAACAGAAAACACATCATTATGAAGCCTACCTGACCACTGAAATAAAAGGTATAAAATAGGAAAAAGCTAAATGATGACTTTTTGTTTAATTATGACACACTATGATTTGAGATTGATTGATACGTTTGAGTGAATGTTGACCGCACCTTGATGCTGGTGTCCTTTCGGGCTTGCTCGGTCTTATTAAGCTCTTTCCTGAGGATGGAAATATTCTCCTCCATCTCATGGATCTGCTCTTCTTGTCTCCTCCGATCGTTCTCAAGACCTGGTACAAAACAGAAAGAGGTTTTATAGTACACGTTACACCAAATGCATAGGTGTGTATGACTGAAACAGTAGAAAGAGCATAAAACCTGTGTGAAATTAATTCCACTGCTTTTTTCCTCACCTGTTATTTTTCTCTCTTTCTCCAGCACGTCTGTCTTTAGGACCTTTATCTGCTGTTCTTTTTCTGCCATCTCTGCAAGAGTCCTGAGCAGATAAAAAAAAAAATTAAAGATCACTAAATACATTTTCCATAAAAATATTTTCCATAAAAATAATAATTATTATTATTTATTATGATTATTATTATTGACCCATTCAAGGGTGGCATGAAGCACAGTTCAATAATAATAATAATAACTATTATTTCTTTTAAATGGAGTTGGGTTATTCTTCATGATAATAATTGTATTATCATTTTGTGACCTTTCTTTAAGGGAGACATGGAGCATAACCTAACTCCAATAAATCATAATGACAATTTTAATATTGTATTATTAATAATACTTTATAATTGTAATAAAATATTAATAATAATAATTATTGACTCAGTCACATGAAGAATAAGCATATAATTATTATAATTGGGTTATGCTTCATGCCACCCTATAAGTCAAAAACGCCTGATTCAATCCACCCTTTCAAACACTGACCTCTCCTGTTGGCGTTTTAATCCCTCGTTGGTCTTTCTCAGCCCCTCGGCCTGCTGGGTAAGTGAGAAATGGGCAGCCTGCAGTTCCTTCAGCATCCCTTCACTTTTGTCATACCTAAACAAAAAAAGTGAGAAAAAAATAAGAGGTTGCTTATCTGCAGTGTTGGGCATGTTACATTAAAAAAGTAATTAATTATAGTAACTAGTTACTTCTCACAAATAGTAACTGAGTTAGTAACTCAGTTAAATCATTATAAAAGTAACTAATTACCAGGGAAAGTAACTATTGAGTTACTTTTAAAAATATATATATAATGTCAAATAACATGGATGCCCCCAATGTTAAATATGTTAAATTAATGAAATGGACACTAACTAGAATAAATTATTATTATAAAACATTTTACATTAATCTACACTATTTACCTACTGACACTTAGCACCAGTCAGTCAAGCATTATAATATGATATTATGATAATTTAGCAGCATATTTGTCATGTTGACTGAACTTAGGACTGTTGGTGGTGCTTAAGATATTGTTTGTAATTTAGTGTTTCTATAAAAAAAGGGGGGGACATTTGATAAGATAACAAAACTACTACGAATTCTACTACTAATAACAATATAAAACACACTAAGGATTAATGAGATGCTGGGTTCATGAATATTAATCACGTAGTCTGCGGTCGCTCGAATTGATTTGTTGAAATCAAAACAGGAACGATAATAGGTGAGCGCCGGCCAATGAGATTGTTGTTTGCGCATTAGTTCCGCCCACTACAGGAGAACCCAGCAGCTCTTAAAAGCTGAAGAATTCCAAAGGAACTCCATTATTTTGACAGGAAAACACAACAAAGAATATAGTTTACATGTAGCACGTCAATTCTGCATGTTATGAGAGACTCTCTTGCTCTGTATCTCTGTAGCGCGTGTGAGACAAATCGATGGAAAGCTGTGCGCCTTCACACTAGAGTTCACGGTACGTCAAATACAGGTACACTGTGCATCAATTCAGATGAACTGAAAAAAAATAATTGTAATAATATTATAAAAATTATAGTAACGCTGCGTTTCATTTTCAAAGGGAAAGGGTCATTCGTTTGATTACTCGTTACTGAAAAAAATTACGCCGTTAGTAACGCCGTTGACTTATAACGCCGTTATTCCCATCACTGCTTATCTGTAATAAAACATCTGACGGATCCATTCCTGAGTGTGTGTGAGAGAGGAACACTGACCTACTGAGCAGCTGGTTGTAGGTGCCCTTTAGCTCCTGATGCTGGTCAGCGACTTCCTGCAGGCGGCCGTTGTGCTCCAGGAGCTGCTGGCTGTCAGATTTCAGTCTATCGACCTCCAACAGATGATCATTCAACTCCGTCTGCAGATCCTCTTTCTTCCGCTCCGTGTCTTTGAGTAGAGATGCCAATTTACGTGCCTAGAAAGATTGACAACAACAATACATTTTACAAATAAAATAAAAATTGCTCATATGCACATTAAAAAGTCTATCATAGTGCAAATATGAACCAGTTCCTTTAATTCGAAATGTATTTGTTTCACAATATTGCCATTTTACTGTATTTTTTATCAAAAATGCAGTTTTGGTGAGCATAAGAGACTTATATTTTGCTGTCAAATGATTAATCGCATCCAAAATAAAAGTATTCGTTTACATACTATATGTTCTGTGTGTATGGTGTATATTTATTATGTATATATAGTAATATAATATTTACATGCATTTACATTCATATATTTATATTTAATATGATATATAAATATATGTAATATATAAACATAACATATTTTTCTTAAATATATACATGCAAATGTTTGTATTTATATATATATAATAAATATACATAGCACACATTCTTTAAACTAAAACCTTTATTTTGGATGTGATTAATTGCGATTAATCATTTGACAGCACTAATATATATATATAGAGAGAGAGAGAGAGAGAGAGAGAGAGAGAGAGAGAGAGAGAGAGAGAAGAGAGAGAGAGAGAGAGAGAGAGAGAGAGAGAGAGAGAGAGAGAGAGAGAGAGAGAGAGAGAGAGAGAGAGAGAGAGAGAGAGAGAGAGAGAGAGAGAGAGAGAGAGAGAGAGAGAGAGAGAGAGAGAGAGAGAGAGAGAGAGAGAGCAACTAAAAAAAACACATGCATAAAAGCTTTCAATGTAGAAAGACAAAATTGACCTCAGCTTCCGCCTGAGCTCTCTGACAGCGGTATTGAGCAATCAGTCGATCCGTCTGTGACAGCGCGAGTGCTTTGGCCTCCAAAAGGTCCTGCAGACGGCTCTCTTTACACTACATATAGAAAAGCACATATAAATACAAAGTCTGCATATGTTACATATACAAACAGGAAGTTCCTTCCTAACTTGGTTACTCACCGCTAGTGCTGAAAGCTTCTGCTCATACACATCAATGATCTCTGACATGTGTACATCTTTAACCTTCTCCTGTAACTGGAACAGTGCAACATTAGACATAAAACAAAAAAACAAGCACGCCATCCACTTGTGGGCACGTTTCTATTGTCAGCATGGAACGGCATGCATTTAAACCCACGACGGAATATCTGCCGACGCTGTGGTCACAGAACTAATGAGTCAGATTCAGCTGCTCATGCCCAGACAAACGCAATACCTCCACTCCATTCTGAAGCTTCTCGATGAGGCTGTCGATACTTTGGCAAGCAGAACCAGAAGGTTCGGCATGCATCATGGGAAAACTCCTCCCCACAAAAGACACATCTTCGCTAGCAGGACTGCTCCGGATCGACAGCTCACTGTCCTTCTGACGGTATGCGTTATTGGCAGCAATACTGTCCCCCAGACTTGAAACAAAAATGACAGAGAAACATTTACTTTCCAGGATTTAATGCCAATATTTCTAAATAAATATAGGCACTAATACTGGGGTTTAGCAAGGGTGCATTCAATTGATCAAAAGTGACAGTAAAGACATGTATAATGTTAAAAAAGGTTTATATTACAAATGAATGCTGTCCTTTTGAACTTTCTGTTTACAAACACATCAAAGTTTCAACAAAAATATTAAGCAGCACAACTGTTTTCAACATTGATAATACTACGAAATTTATCTTGAGCAGCAAATCAGCATATTAGAATGATTTCTGAAGGATCATGTGACACTGTGGACTGGAGTAATGATGCTGAAATACCAGCTTTGCCATGAGAGGAATATATTAAAAGCATTCAAATAAAAAACCCAGTTACACAACAGTAATATTTAATACTATATAATAATATTTCACAATATTACTGTTTTACTGTACTTTTGACCAAATAAATGCAGCGTCGGTGAAACACTTTCAAAACTTTTAAAATAATCATGATTTAAAATGCTCACTTATGCATACAATTTTAATACTTTGTATTACCAGTTAATTCAAATTTCTCATTCTAAGTATGAGCAACAGCAATACCTTAGCAAGCACCACAAATTAAAAAGAAAACAATTTCAAATGTATATCTTATTTTTATATTATTCCACTCAGTCATTAAGCTGACAGTCACAATATTTTGCACTTCATATACAACCGCCTGGACTGCCATACTGAAAGTTTTGACACCTCAGAGTAAACGTTCACACTGTGGCTGTGTGTCTGTTGACTCACACGACAGAAGGGAAGTCGGGGAGTGAGGCCGCTTCAAAAAGTATGCGAAGGGCAGCCTGCACATGCTCTCTGCAGTTCGAGGTCATAGCTAACGAGAGAGGCGTTACCATGCGCTGGTCCTGCATGCAATGGAAAAGAGGTCGTGTCAAGGGAAAGATATAAATATCTGATACAGAGTTAACATAAAGGGCAGTGAGGAACCGCAGCGTACGTCTTGTACCTGTAAGATCCTGTAGAAGGACGTCTCCATGTCTGGCATCTGCTGTCTAAGGTGGCTCATCAGTTCTAGAGTCTTCAATATCACTTTAGAGCACACCTGACTAGAGATGCACAAGACAACTTTTTTGAAGGCAATTTCTCAAAGATTGTGTGAAAGCTTTACGATCACATTGATACATTTGATTTTAAAATAGAAAAGTTAGTTTAATATGTAATAATATTTCACAATATTATTGTTGTACTGTATTTTGATTGAATGGTACTGTAAGTCTCAATACTTTCTCATATTACTTCCAAAACGTTTCATTACCTGAGCTGGTAGTTGGAGGTAGTACAGGTGGACCCAGAGAGGTCCTGACTGTAGGACAGCAGAAGCTCCACCTGTGAGACACACACTTCAGGACTGAGCCGCTGGGACACCAGCAATCTCAGAGAATCATCGCCGCAAAGCAGTAAAAGAGTCAAGGATATCTATACTATTACAGTAGAATCAGACAATCACAGTACATTATTGGTCAATTCATAAGCCAGGCTAATTAATTATCTCATATTTGCTTATACCGATTGGCTACTAGCACTAGTTCTTCAAACAGACAGCTTGTCCTGTGAGGTGTGTTAATGTGCCTAATAAGGATATCCAGCAGAAAGTCAACGACACGGCCTGCACGCAGACAGTGTTTCTTCAGCAGCTGGTCTCCTTCAGTGGAGTCTGGAGACTGCAGCAAAACCAACACCTCCTGCAGGAGGAGCTCTACAAACGACTGAGCTGAGCTGCACAGAGAGGAAGCGATCGCCTCCTGGGAGAACACAAGCACAAACTTACAGATTAATAGGGCAGAATTTCACTAACATGACACGAACCAAATATTTGCATCTGGCATGGATTCCTAATTTATCACAGAAAAATATTATAGAAATTAAAAGAACTGAATAGAAAAATGGTAACGCTACAATAAAGCTCCAATTGTAAAAAAAAAAAAAAAAAAAAAACTTTTTTCAATATATCAATAGATAAAATTAATTTCAATATTTAGTAATATATTATTAAAATCAAAAGTTGTATCTGGTAATATTATTTAATGGACCTAAGAAAACAATTACATTTGAAGACATCAAATTCTCATTTTGTTCATCTTTAAAAAAAAAACAATAAAATAATTGAATTATGAATTATTTAAAAACAAATCAATGATACTGTTAAATGTAATCTTTAACTAAATGTATATCCATTTTCATACTGTACATTATAATATTGTAATGCTTTTAAAATGACTGATTTATTAGACATATTAGAATTGTATTATCCATGTATTTTTCTTATCTAACGTCATATATTAGGTATTGGCTATAAAATTGGTCACAAAATAAGACATAAAGCTTATGTCGTTAAATTTAATATACGTCCAGATTTTTAATGTTGGTGCATCCCTATTTTGTGCACAAAACATCTTAGGAAAATGTCCTGCCACTCTCACATTTAGCTTATTCAGTGAGGTGTTTGTTAGGCACTATTCTTTGTAAAACTGTTTTAGAACAATATGTATTTTGAGAAAGAAGAATTGAAACACTGGCATACTTCAAAAAGCTCAGCCAGTAAGGACAGAGCCTGCATGTAGCACTGCTCTGGACCATCAAGAGGTGACGTGACCCAGTGGACGAGCGCTAAACTCGGTTCAGACCCTCGAGCCTGAACACCTTTTCTAGTAGCAGGCTGCAGTCGAGGGGCTGGAGGACGGAGCACTGTCTCACACACGAGTTTACGCAGGACAGGGACTGAGCACAGAGAAACCAGCAACTCCATAACCTGCACAGACAAGAGCTTATGACTATCTGCACCAGCTTGGACAAAAATTCAAGACCTTTTGGTCTACAAGCTAATGTTTAAAGGTTTGAAATTAAACATAGTTTGCCTAAAAAAATGAATTACTTGACAAAACAAAGATTTTATGAAAAAGTTATGTATTTAACCTTTGATGCAGTATCAGGATCTTTGTTGTGCAATAGCCCAAGAACCTCAGACAGACAAACTGTGAGGTGTTTATACCTAGCGTGAGAAAAAAAAAGATGTTCAGACTGTACTAGAAAGCCATTTAAAACCGTGCCATCAAACACCCGATAAACATACTTGGTCAGGTAATCAGCAATTTTGGGGTTTTTAAGGAGATCCACTAACAAGTCCACAGCATAATTCCTAGTTAATGTGCCATCCCCGTTGACGGTGATGTTAAATATCAGCTGAAATGTCTGATGAATGTTCTTTGCATTAAACAGCTGCAAAAGAAAAAAACACATAAGAAATATAACCTCAAATGGAAAATAAGTACAGGGCCACAAGTTTCCAGCCACAAGACGAGATGATGAAAACAATCCATGAGCTAACCAACATCAGGGCCACATCTCAAACCTACCTTTTGCCCAACTTCTTCATTTAGAGTCAAACTTGATAATATGGACAGCGCAAAAACAACCACAGTCAGACAGTTGTGACCCAGAAAATTAATCAAGGCTCTGTAGAAAGCCTTCACATTACTCTGAAAAAAAAGAGTAGGTATTAGCATCAGCAGGTTAGTTCACTAACAAAACTTATAAGAGTTCATCATGATGCCGATTCTGACCTGAGATTTGATGTGTGACTGCACAGAGATGTCATGTCGACAGAGGTTGGCCATCAGGCCCAAGCAGGCTTTTACAATGTCATCATTACTTGACTGGCTAAAGACAATCATACAAAGCATTATATTTGACAGTTTTTATTAGCATTCTTGCATCAACTGCACAATTCAGTTATCTTTTGCATGCATAACCATTTCTGTGCAAGAGTTTAATGCATATTGCACCTTATAAAGAGCTTTTTCAGTTCAGTGTTGTGGTTTTCCACTGCACAACCCCTAGCATGTCTACTTCCTGTTAATAAAATACCAAAAAGAGTTTCACAGGCAATACTTGTGATCGCTTGTCAATATGGTTGTATCATGATTGCATTTACGACCCTGAATGATGATTAGTACATCCCTCAAACATGAACAGTTTTAGTACAGAAACACTGCTATAGTTGTGCTGCTTAATATTTTTGTGGAAACTGTGAAACATTCTTTAAAGAATAAAACGTTCAAAAGAACCACATTCATTTAAAACAGGTCTCTGATTTTACTGTCATGTTTGAACAATTTAATGCACCCTTGCTGAATAAAAGTATATTAATAATATATTTATTACATTTCTGAAACGTTTGAACAGTATTGTACAGTTATACACATCATCTTTATTAATATCAGGACTGCTCTGTTAAAAAGTGTAGAAGTCATTTACATCAAATGAACATCTATACACAAAGCAGAAAAGGAAATGTTGTGGGTCTTACACATGCTGCATTAGGAAGCTGATGAGTTCATGGATGTGAGAGGCACAATGCAGAGTCCTCACGCTGTAGGTCAGTCGCTGCAGCACATTAAGGCACTGTGGAGAGCATTAGAGACATTAGTCACATGACCACTTCGGATAACATTCAAAGTAATCTTTTTTTTTTTTTATCCAGCCATTTTGGATAACTCTAACTAAACGTAGTGAAATAAAAACACATTGAAAAACATCTGTGCAATCTGTGCAGCGACATTTAAAATCTGTGTGAACCAGAAGTTGCTACTGACTTAATATTAGTATAGTGATGTATTTACAAATTAAACTAAATAACTTTAATAAAGTGATTTATATACAGTACTACCATTCAAAAGTTTGGGGTCAGCAAAAAAAATATATATTTTTTTAATGACTAATTGTATTCAGCAAGGACTTATTAAGTTGATCAAAAAGGGACAGTAATGGCATTTACATTGTTACAAAAGATTATATTTTTAAATAAACGCTGTTCTTATTTTCTATTTCTACAGAAATAACAAGCAGCACAACTGTTTTCCAAATCAATAATAAAGAAACTTCTAATGCACCAAATCAGAATATTACAATTATTTCTGAAGTATAATGTGACACTGAAGACTGGCTGCTCAAAATTCTGCTTTGCCACAACAGGAATACATTACATTTTAAAATATATTAAAATAAATGCAAGTTACTTTAAATTTTGAATGGTAGTGTAAGTCACATCAAACATATACTTTTTGTTTTGTTATAAAAATATGCACTTAAACAAAAAAAGCATGTTTAAAATGAAGTGTAGACTTCATCTTAAAAACAGCAGTCCTCTCACCTGCAGCACATGAGGCTCTTCTGGTGTGCTTCTGTTGTAGTGGATTATGGATGCTAGAGTGCCGGTGAAGTTGTAGCTGCTGTGAAGAGCCTCTTTAGCCTCACCATCAGAAGCTGCTGGGCCATTAATAAATGTACATGCATGGTTAAATAACGGGTGATATGACTATAAACTGACTTTGGAACTACATTAAAGGGTTTAGTACCAAACTGTGCCAGCAGGGATATAATGGATCCTGTCAGTGCGTGACTGGTGTTGGGATCGCCAGCTACTTCCACGAGTCCACTCAGACACTCGCTGGGCAGCACCTGACCTGAAAACAGCACTCCACCACATTTCAGCCCTGAAACATCCTGTGGAATTAAAAATAGCAATTCAAATGTTGTATATTTTATACTAAAGGAAATTACGTATAAAATTACACATTATTTGTCACTTTTGACCACACTGGGTTTGACTGTTTGATGACTCGGTTTCTGTCTTTTCCAGTAATAACAAAACAGAGATTGCATCATTCACAATGAGCAAGTATCTTTTACACCAGTGATTTTAATGTATGTATATATATTAGTGCTGTCAAATGATTAATCGCGATTAATCGCTTTGAAAATAAATGTTTTTGTTTACATAATATATGTATGTGTACTGTGTATATTTATGATGTATATATAAATACACACACACATATGTATATATTTAATAAAATGATGTTATATTTGTATATACAATTATATCTCTATATAACATAAATTATGTAAATGTAAATGTATACATGTATTTATACACATTATATTTACAAAATATATACTGCATGTATGTGTATTTATATATACATAATAAATATACACAGTACACACATATTACATAAACAAAAACCTTTATTTTGGAATGCGATTAATCATTTGACAGTTTCTATTGTTACATTACACACACACACACACACACACACACACACAACATTAACAATAGAAAA
This sequence comes from Ptychobarbus kaznakovi, assembly GCA_027422405.1. Classification (NCBI taxonomy): domain Eukaryota; kingdom Metazoa; phylum Chordata; class Actinopteri; order Cypriniformes; family Cyprinidae; genus Ptychobarbus; species Ptychobarbus kaznakovi. The sequence goes on from CM049814.1 coordinate 6,501,525, forward strand.
TATGTTCCTAATGTTTTTTAAACATATTTATAATATTGATTTTCGGTAAAATGTTAATATTAATTCCTTCAGAGCTTTGGGGGTCTGTGGCACACTAAAGATAAAAAAAAATTGTATATATATATAATATAATATAATATAACTCGAAAAATTATGTTAAATATTTAAGAAATAGCTTTTTTTCTTCCTAAACATTAAAGGAGATGAATGACAGCCTCAGTCACCATTCACTTTCATTGTAAGTTACATAAACGAAGAAATGACTGTCATTCCTTAACATCTCTTTTTCTGTTTCACATAAGAATAAAAAAAAAACGTGTTGGACTTTGGAACAAATTGAAGGAGATTAAATGATTAGATAGATCACACAAATAAAACTGATTGTTTTCAATAACCCCACAGACAAAGGTTTTCACTCACTTCAATGTGTTTCTGCAGCTGTGATGCATTTAAAGCGCTTCTGTTATTTCTGTACTGACGAATGGCCAACAGAAGAGACTTCAAACAGGTCGATACATCCATTTGTACACTCAAGGGCGGTCAATGGCGGGCTTGAACTAAAATTATTAACTGATATGAGAAAAATATCTAACGTTAAACAGTTCGCGGTAGGTTTTGTAAACATACAGCAGGCTATGCTAGTTGATAATAGAGGCTATAACTGAGATTAAATAATAGATATATCGTATTCTCTCCCGTACAACCTTTTCATCGAGAACGGAGGTGACTTCTATTTTAACAATGATATTTACTAGTATGTTATTTTATGTTGTATTTACTCAAAAGCTTGTATTAAGTCCCCCCTGTCCGCTTCAACAGCAACTTCCTCCCGCTAACACTTCGAATTACCGGAAGAGTTCATTATCTAAAAAAGGAAGGGGGACAATGGAAACGTTTACAAATATATCTAAATATTTACGTTTCAAATATAGGGTAAAACATTTTTAAGATTCACTAAAATACTTAATTGAGTTTTCACTCGTTTTGTATTAATCTCTTTTTTTGTTTAATCTTCCCAAGAAAAGGTTAAACCCCTTTTTTATGAAAAATGGTTGAGAGCCAGAATTCGACGGCCCTGACGCAAATACGTCATAGTTAGGGTATGCGTCCCCTCCCAATTTGTCATGTAAATTACAGTAGGTCAATTACAACAATAAAAATTGTAATAATAAGATTGATTACCCCTTGGTTAACTGTTGGTCAGGCTAGTTCTTAAGACACTTTTAGCATAGCGCTTATGTTTATGCAACTGGCCCCTGCTCTTTTTAAAGCAAATATCTGGTCATTTATAATGAGACATGACGCATGTGGAGAAAAATCAAGTTCCAGTTTTTTTTGTTTTTTTTTTAAATCGATTTATTAAAGATACCAACCAAACTTAAAATCAGACAGTAACATCAGGCTACATCACTTGCTGTCTTATTCCACATAGAACAGCGTAGTGGAAATTGTTTGACTGCCCAATGTAGGCCCATCTATTTTAAGTTGTGGTAAAGAAAATTGTAAATATATTTACATGAAGAGTTCATTTTCAAAAACAGATAACTCTCAAAAATCACGTTTTTTTTATTGTGCATTCAAATTAATCTCTATCAAACTGCAGTTGGGTTATTTTGATTAGGTTAAAAAATATATATAAAAAATACAGCTAACACAATAAAACACAATTTTTAAATTGACAATTTAAATTGATTATAAAAAAATATTTTTGAAGTTATCTGTTTTTGCAATTAAACTCTGACAGCCCATTCATATGGAATAATAATAATACATAACATTTACATACATTATTATAGACTGTTCGAGACAAAATTAGATTATATTTACAAAATGTACAATATACAGATACACATTCTCCAACAAATAAAAACATATATACAGTAAAAATCTATTTTTGTTCTTGAGTTATGAGCAGGTCATAATATTTCACTCCCACCCAGATTAGTATTACAATTCCAACCAGCCTTTATTGGCCAATGACAAACAATTGCTTAAAAAGTCTAAGGCCACATTAAAAATCTAAAACCAAGTTTTAGAATGTTGTAAAATAAATAAACAATATTTCATATGTTGCACTATTTTCGGACACTAAATCAAACATGTGACATTGACCATGTGAACTCCTCTGTACATCAAATCATTTGTCATTAATGCAATCCCAAAATACCAAGACATTCTGAAAACCATGTTAATTTTTCAAATTAACTTTATGATTGATGATCATTTGTAACAAATGACACCAAAATCCCATGAAAGCCTATTTCTGCCACAGAATAAATAAATAAAAGGTAATTGTGACTTATTGTCACAATTTTGACAATTTTTTTCTTGCATTTCTCACAATTCTGCCTTTTTGTCAGAATTCTCATTTCTTCAGAGCTGCATGATATAAACTCAGAATTGTGAGGTATAGACTCTGAGAACTATGATATATAAACCTGGAATTATGAGTTTATATCTTGCGATTCTGAAAAAAAAAAAAATCTCAGATTTGTGAGAAACAACATCCGAATTGTGAGATGAAAGATTGTAATTAACTCTTTGTTCCACAGCAGAATAAAATTCACACCATGTACATCCATGAATGCAATTTACATGCACAAAAACATGCCCATACTAAAATGTGATTCAACTAATAAGATTCCACGAGCATTCCCCATATTTGAGGTGAAAATGGCCAGAAAGTTCTCGGAAACTGTAATAGCACTTCTATATTGTTCATATTAGCTGATCCAATTATCCAGTTAGAATGTCACATTGTGACTAAATCAGTCCGGCAGAACAAAAACATAGTCCCCTGAGCAGTCAACATCTGAAAGAGACAAATACAAGTGTTCACAGTTCATTTGGGTAAATTAAATATTTTGATTCTTTACTTTACTTTTACTTTTTAGTCATTTAGCAGACACTATTATCCAAAGTGACTTACAAATAAGAAAAAGTAACAAACTATAATTTAAAACTCTATAAATACTATATATACACATTTAAGAAAATGGAGAAATTAAATAAAATGACAAATGCATACAACAACATTTCAAAACTAAACATTTAAATGAAAACAAAAAATAAAGCTAAAAACATTTCAAAATATTAAAACAACAAAAGGTATGAGTATAAATATATATATATATATTTAATTTCCATGTAGTTTGTTGAAGTAACATAACTAAAATAACTCCAATTTATTAAAACTAAAGAAAATACCTATAAAGACATAATAAATTCATACATAATTTATCTAAAATTAAAATAGATAACAAATCAAAACGGCAGTAGTTTATCAGTAATCCTAAAAAAAGAACAGTCAAAAACACATGCTAACAAACAACAACTTACACATAGTAAGAATTATTATTAATGATTCTCTGTCAAAGAAAAAAATCTTCAATTGTAACAGTCGACACTCACTTTCATAGTCATTTTCCTCGTTAGGCACTAGTGGTTCTGCACATTGCACTGGCTGATCTAACAGTGTTTTTCTTTTCAGCGAACGGCATAAATGTGTTGCAAGTCCTTGATTCTTGTGCTTGTAATGACGAATAAGATCCTTCAACGTTTTGAAAAACTTCTCCTCTACACCTGAGCTAGCCTGAAACAAATTGTGTTGTGACATTATAATGAATTTCATTCATTTATATATTTATTCACATCAATCATATTTGTTGGCAAACCAATGCAAATCGATTAGAGTATTCTACCTGTAGAGTGAAGTATTCGGTGTGGGTTTGGAGGATCCTGTAAGTATAGATCACTTTTTGTTTGCTGTAAAAATGCATAAATAAGTCATAGATAATTAATTAAGTGAACATAGTTCATTTGCATTAATTCATAAACTTTAAAACTTGAATTGTGTCAGACTATGACCTTGGGGGTTTCTGTGGGTCTTAAAAAGTTTTAATTTGCCCTTACAAAAATCAATGTAAAAAGTTCTAAAAGGTTTTAAATTCATAAAATCATGGCAATGACACATGCACTGCAAAAAAAAATATAAAATAAATATCTTCAGTATTTTTTATTTTTTCCAATACTATTCAGTATCTAAACATCCTTAAATCAAGATTTACTTTAGATTCAAATTGACGTCTTGTTCTCTGAAGAACTGGACAAAATTAATTGAGTTTATGATTAAAGTGGGTATGAAAACTTGTTGGCCCTTTGAATTAAGTTGTTTTTTTTCTGAGCCCATTGGCAGATATATGTTCTTGTCTTGAACATGAATTAATCAGTTTCTCATCTTATGTCAATTTGAATAAGTAAATGTATTTTGATTTAAGAATATTTGGACATTTGCAGGAAAACAAGAAATACAGATGAAGGCCATAACTTTTTTTTTGCTGTGTCATCAGAAGGTACGGTAAATACTAGATGTTGAGAGCAGAGCAATTTTTTAAGCATTGCTAATACAAATCATTTATATTTAGAGACCATTGTTGTATTGTTTTTCATTTATCCATTTATTTATTTTTACTTAGTCTTAAAACTTAGTCTATAAAACCTGCAAAAACCCTGGACTGTATGAAAACACTGAAAAAATGTGTTCCTGTGGCTCAGTGGTAGAGCATTGCGTTAGCAGCGCAAAGGTTGTGGGTTCAACTCCCAGGGAACACATATACTGACAAAAAAAATGTATAACCTGAATTTACTGTAAGTCGCTTTGGATAAAAGCGTCTGCTAAATGCGTAAATGTAAATATAGATTGTAAAAAAAACTTCTTTCTACAGCTTTTTATAGAAAAAGACAGCATGGTTATGGTGTGCGTGAGCTTCAGGAAATTTTGTGCTATGTTTGGTTAGATTCGCTGATAAGACTTTCAGTTCTCTCTTCATGCAAGGTGCAAGACCAAATGAGACTCGCTCATTTTAGTGTTGATTTTTTTAGATTTTCAAAGTTTAGCATTCTTGTTTGTTTTAATCTATCTACAGTGCATTCTGCACACCGATTATTAAGATGTTGCCACCAAGAAAAATCAACAAGTAAAGCTACTTTACCATCAATGATAATAACAGTAATATGAATAAATGATATCCAAGCTTCATTATGTACAACAACATTTGTTTACCATTCAAAGACTTCTAGAGAAATTATATTTCAGTTTTAGCATATATTGTCTAAAAACATTTATGAAAACATTATAAAAACATAAATGTGCAGTAGCCACTGTAGTTTCCAATTGACCGTTCACAAAGATCTTGATTGACAGGCGATCTGACCAATCAGAACGAGAACAGATATTGTATTGTTGCAATAAAGCGCCGCAGCTGTATCCTGTCATCTAAAAAGCTCTGCATTAAAGCTCAACAGGTATAACAGGGACACATGAGTAAATGAATTGACTGCATTCATGAGGCTTATATTTGACAGATTATAGCTCATGCAGACCCTTTTACCTGTTGAAATACCTTTAAATGGCCAATAAAACCCATAAAATGCAGTTGCCAAAAAGTGATTACAGATCAGTTTTCAGTAGACGATCAATTTTCGGCACGACACTCCATAGAAATCCATGTTAAAACGGGGGAAAAAAGTGGTTAAGCTGTGCTGTTGTTGGCTGCCACAGTAACAGCAATACGCTAAAGAATTCCTTTAAAGTAGGCTACTTGTTTTGCGTACCAGAAAATCCGTCATGTCTGGCGCTGTATGCATGGCTTGCAGCACTTAAGTTCAAATACTGAGTGTGAAATAATAAAATGATGTTAAAACGTATGCTCTTATCATTCTGTGGACAAAATCCTGATTTGGGAGCTGTATATGCACATGTGCGCTCATCTGTTTTCAATGCAGGTTAACGGTGACGCTTCATGTCATCTTTCCACTCATTAAACTATGACCTTTACTGCAAAAAGATGGCCACTGCAACACGCTAAAGTGATGGCGCCATGTGCTTTGTTAAAACATTTTCATAGGTTTCACCTTTTTTTGTTGGCTCGTATGTAAATGCACATGCCCAGTAGACGTATCTGTATCCCTACAAGCCTTAACCACAAATCAGACAGGAGAGTAGATTAACTTCGGTGAACTTAAACTTGAAAAATGGTGTGTTCCGCGGTTGACATAAAACACTGTCTGATGTTTATTCATGTTCATTTCGGGCTTTACGTAAATATGAAAAGACGACTGGTTCACGTGTTTGAACTGAGCCAAAACAGTGATCTGTCACGACACATTAAAGAGCCACAAAACGGTAACGTTTTAATTTCTTTAAAAATGACTAAATGTGAAAGCTGAGAGTCCTGAGACCTCGTTTCATTTCAGAAGTAACCTGCTCTGTCTTGTCCAGGGGTGTCGAACTCAGTTCCTAGACGGCCACAGCCCTGCAGAGTTTTGTTCTAACCCTGCTCCAACACACAAACCATGTAGTTTTCAAATAAGCCTGAAGGACTTGATTAGCTGGATCAGGTGTGTTTAATTAGGGTTGCATCTAAACTCTGCAGGGCTCCGGCCCGCCAGGAACTGACTCCCCTGGTCTTGTCTGTCGGTGTGTTGTCAGTTTACTCTTTACGCTGCGATGTATTTTTCACTGCGTGAGAACATATTGTGTAGTGTGAGAGCAGCATTCTTTGTCGGGGATAACAAGAGCAACTAAGGAGGGCGGATCTTTGCGAATGTTCAAATTATAGTCAATTTTAACAGTATATGTTTCACTATAGTCTATAATTTTTCACATTTTGTTCATTGTGTGCATTATGTAACCTACTAGTTCTCTTTTATCACTGATACAAGCTGCCGATTTCCCCTTTTTATAAATGTGCAATGACAGTTGCTTCACCATTAAACTTGCCTAAAGCATATAATTATAATAGTTTAACAGCGGTTCCGCTTCAGATTCAACTACAATTTGGAGGAAGAAATATCTATTGTGTTTCTGATCCTATAAATGGATTCACCATAATTAATAAGAGACAAAATATCTTGTAAAAACAGCAATCTTAAAAATGTACTCTTATCAAATACCCCCAAAAATATATGAGAACTTGTGATTTTAAACAGAAGTGGTGTGGAAATGCACTTTCTGTGTGTTATACTCAACGTACATGACCTGATCAAATATATGACTTCAATGTCAACGTCAATTTCTTTGGATAAAAGTGTCTGCCAAATGTAAATATAGAGGGTAGTTGAGAAACGGACATTACCAAATTTGTTATACTTTTTACATACATGCACATTCTAAAATATATCAGAGTGCAGGCATTTTCATGACACCAAAAAAATCTAAAGATTTCAAGTAAAAAAAATCACTGGTTTCAAAGCATTACCAACAACTCAAACATTTAAATGTGTCAAATTGAACCGCAACATAACATCAGGGCTAAAAACCGGACCAATTTAGAAAAACCAATGGCATGAAAAATGCACTTTAAGGTAAGAATTACAAAATCTTGTTAACAAATTACACATTCACTGCTTAATTTCCCATAAATAGTCTAGAGATTATAAAACAAATATTCAAAAATGTACAATTAGCTCATTTTTGAGATATAGATATATTCTAATAATTAACCTGCCCTTGGTTTTGAAAGTAACAACATGCCACTTTTAGTGTAATTGGGGATTATATTCTTAATTCAACTGAACCATTAGATTTTATCCTAATTTTATACATAAAAAATATTTACATTGTATTATCACTCACGCATGTCAGTTTATTATCACTCACGCATGTCAGTTTTTTAGTAATTTTATACATAAAAAATATTTACATTGTATTATCACTCACGCATGTCAGTTTTTTTAAGGTTTCATAAGAGTCCTGGCTTTTTTCAACACTATCAGATATTAAAATATTTAAATACTAATCAATATCAATGTTAGAGCTGCTTTCGATATTTGATCTGCTGTGAACCATATTTGACTGTGAAATGCATGTTTTTCTTAATAGCTGTCAATACTTTTTTTTTCTGGTAGCTACTAAACTAATAAAGCAGAAAATCAGTTTGATCCACCCTTTAGTCTCTAATTAATTCATTCATTCACTTAAGTGAATACTAACGACCTATCCATCTTGTATCGGATGGTGGCAAGGAAATTAGATGAAGGAGATTGCACCATAAATAATACATTATTCCACAATAAGTCCTTGATAAAGTCATTAGTTTCTTAAAAAGACAAAAACAAATGTGAATAGGGAAAAACATACTCACTACACACAGAGGCAGAGAGCTCCCTGAATGGTCTCGCTGTCCCGAATGAGGTATGTTCCATCCCGTCCTTTCTTGCCGAGCAGCTCCTCACATCTCTGTTTGCTTATCGGCCCATGATACGCTGGATGATCCATGTTTCACATGACACGCGTGAGGAGCGATGTGTCAGCGCAAGGCACTGCTGTTTGCTCAACGGATACTAAAACGTCACGTCTTAGGGCCACAAATAATTTAGTGGTGGGAATCTTCCTTCGTACCCACGCTCAGAAATGATGATACACCGCGAGATAGTCTGAGCACATTTCCGTCTGCGGCTATAAAATACTGCACACACAAACCTACTAATGTCGCACAGGAAGTCGATTTGCGTGTGCGTTTGCTTACTAGTAGGCTAGTGGTCAAGGAAGTGTAGCCTAACCATAAGATCTCGAGTGAAGCTCTGTGTAAATAGGCTACTCTTTTAAATGAACTAAAAATTTAATTTATTTTGATGTGAATGAATCGTTCTTGTGAGAGCTTTAGTTATAAATATTTTTCTTTTCATATTTTTTTACTGACCTTAATAAATTCCAGTTCACGTTGAAGAATGAGTGAAAATTGAAGGGGAAAGAATACATTTGCTGAAAAACGATGAAAACGCTTGTGATGCACACATTGGAGTCTCTCAGCAGTACCGCCGCTCCTTTTACGCAGAGTATGCAGTAAAACCACAAAGGCCTGGTCATTGCTGCTGTTACACTTACAGGACGCAGGGGCGAACTTGGTGATTTGGGGTCCCTAAGCAAATTTCAGGTATGGGCCCCCCACACAATAACTATGTGTCCTTTTATACTTAACGCTCACTCTAGTTTATAGTTTATTTATGCCTTCATAACCAGTAATTAGTCAACCTGATGCTGTTCTAAAGACAAATTTGGCTACCCTATTTTTTTGAGATCACAAATGAAGATATTGTCAAAAAAAACAACAACAACCTTGCACTTGGTCTATTTAATAAATTGTAAACTTTTCCTATATTTTGGAAAAAAGACAGTCAAAACAGTTTAGAATGCGCGCAAAGATCGCCCCCTCATAATCACTATACATGTCACTCACTTCAATTCACTGCGATCTCACGATGTTCCGTTAATAAGCACTACACTCCACAATGAATCTCTTATTTACATCGTATCTACACTATGTTATAATGAGAGGATTCTCGACCTTGCAGAACTCAGCACTTGACAAAAACTCGGCATTTTGATCGGTAAGTGGATTCTAACCAGAGCCGATCCTTCCTATACACAGAATACACAAGCTGCATTGGGCCCCCTAAACACCAGGGAGCCCCCTTGCTCTCAAAGATGATTTCATTTTAGTTTCGTTTTAGAATTTGGCCAACGGCTATGAAAACATGAATAATCATTTATTGTAATGCGGTGCTGTCGCCCTTTCTAGTAAAAATCAGTCAAATCATGTAACGGGAATGTTGTAAATCTCTTGCTCGAGGCTAAAACAACGAGTAAAACAACAAGCCGCGGAAGAGACGCTGTTTCTCAAGCTCTTTCCGCAAGCACGATTCGAGACGGAGTGAAACACGGGCAAATGTGTTTCATTCATAACCACTCCAGGGCCCCCAGAAGTCTAGGATCGGCTCTGATTCTAACTTAAACACTTCTGGTCACTGCGTTCAAGAAATCAGCGGATTTATCTGTGAACAGCTACATTGCTCAATGCTGCAAATTTGTTTCTCCAATATCTGGTTCCCCGAGGCCCTACGTGGCCGCTTACTGGTTAAGTACGCCCCTGACGATCATATCCTTGTTTAATAGGCTATTGACCAAACATTTAATTCAAATATCCACTTTTTTTATTTTTTGGCCACCCTTTTGCTATAGATGACACAGCCTCTATAATTTCTTAAACCAAAAACATCTGGACATCACAACCCATACAAAAATTAACCATGGTTTTCGTAGTAAAACTGCTTCATTTTCTTTTGTGTGATTTCTGAATGCTTGAGACTATAAAATCAATCAAACATCTGAATTAATAAAATAGCCACAGGTAACTGTATAGTGCTACAATTGCAATTTGTAAATAATACAATTTAATTACAATTTATTTACTTTTATATTTTATTAAAGTTCTATTTTGACCCCTATAGTAATGCTTTTTTTTCTTCCATAATATTTAAGGGAAGGGGCACAACAATACAATCTAGCTAAGGGCACCCATTTGGCCAGCAGCGGCCCTGTCTCTCAGTCATATTGCCCTGTCTCAAATGAAATTGAATGTGCACTGTGCGATTTTTTTAAAAGTCCTTTAGGATTGTACTTGTTAGACTGTACGAACATGATGATCATAGGTTTGTTCGACTTGAAGCGGCGCTGCGCAGAATGATCAGTGTATGACATCAAAGTACCGCGAGAGCGATTCGAAGTACTCGCGGTACTTTGATGTCATACACTGATTATTCTGCGTAGCGCCGCTTCAAGTCAAACGCACTTCATGTCACACTCAGAGAATGTGTGAGGAGTGGAGCGGGAGCGGAGCGGGGAGCATATCGGTCATATTTCCTTTGGAGCGGAGAGTGCCTTTCTGAAGATTCTGCTCCGCTCGCTCAATATGCTCAGCGCTGCTCGCTCAACCCAAAGTGCCCTTTGGTAATTTGCTAGTTTGATAATCTGTGGAATAGGCTAAGCAATAGTTTGTCTAAGCTAATATTTCTAAAAGCACATTCTAAAATCATGTAAAGATTGACAGACATTTTAATAAACTGCATTTCACCGCAGTTTTGGTCTATTTTAATTTTAGAAAGTGTTTATTTTATTAAAGCCATGAAATAATTATTTGTTATCTAGGTGCATTTCATTTTTTGTGTGCTTTGATGGGACTGATAAGCAAGGTGTATTTTGTGAAATTCGATGTGCATTTCATCTTGTGTGCGTGTTTTGAATGCTCTGTTGCACAATAACTGAAGCTGTGTTTTCATGGAAAAGTTTGCCAAGTGGCTTCAAAAACAAGACACGTTTTTAAATTAATAATTTTTATTTAATACATTTAAATTAATAAAACCCTGCAAGCTGAACGTCCCCCTGAAACATAACCGTTACTTATCGGACGACTGCTTTAATTGAGACATTTATTCAAGAGTTTAATTATAAACAAAAATAAATAAATAAATAGGCCTACTGGAGAAATGTAATGTCAGAGCATGATCTGAACGGGATTTGGTTTACCGGTGAGCGTGAGCGGAACATTAGCGGAGCGTTTGCTTTGGCCGTGAGCGACTGAGAGGAGCACTTGCATCTGGGAACGTGACGTCAGCAACGCAGTGCATTTTGGGACTTTAGGTCACGGGCGACACTGTGTTAGATTAGAAATTTATATTTTTGCTTGCTTTGTTACCGTGAAAAATACAACACGTGTTGTGTAATTAACTGCCATAGTCGCACTCATGACAGGCATGGAAAAAAATCTCAAATAGAGTGAGTTTTTATAGCTTTTCTGCCTGGAAACAACACCATGGATCTCAGGTATCCGAGTTAACAAAGCGGCATCGCATGGCTTGGGTAGCAGCAGTAAGAAGGAAAACCATCACCTTCAACAACATTCCCCAACACATGTTTGTTTGTTCATGGCATTTTCGCAAATGTAAGTTATAAACAAAACATGTCTAACTTTTTTTTCCATTGTTTTTACCGTTAGTAATGCAAACACAAAGTTGTTACACCACTAACTTTAGTCAGGGTTTGGTCTGGTGTATTCTTTGGTTTTTGTTTCTATGTGCTTTCATGTCTATTGTCTATCCCCGCTCAACTTGTTACCTGATTATTGGTTTAGTTGCTTGACCGGTCACCCCTCTTTTCCCTGCGTCTCTATTTATTCTCCCAGTGCTTTCTGTCCTGTGCTAGTTTGTCATCAAATGTGTCTTGTCTTGTCTGCTAGTTTGTCATCAACCTCATGTGTCCTCTTGTTGCCCTGCTTCTGTTTGTTAATGTTTTATTCCCTCAATAGATTGCCATTTTGTTGTTTACATGTTTTGAGTAACAATAGGCTAAATAACTGCATTCAACATTTGAGTAAGGCTAAATTATAACTTTTTATGTAACTACTTAACCAGCCTAAATTAAATTTTTATGTTTAGTAATCCCTATGAAATGCTAGTGGTACCCGACTGGGTACCGTCATTGCATCTCGGGCACACAGAAGTTAAAGCAACACACTCTGTGCGGTTTAACCGGAGTACAAGGAGACTGCAAGCTGTCACAGGGGATCATGCTGCACCTGCACCACTAGATGTAGCTGGTCAGAAGGATTTAGCTGCAACAGCAGATGATGCTTCACAAATGGATGACGCAGACTCAAATGACGACTCTGCAGAACAGCAGGAATGCCATCTTTGTAGCTGCAGGCATGCTGAAATTAACCATTTGTTGGAGGAGAACAGGAGACTGAAGGTAGAGCTCGCCCAAAAAAGACTGGATGAGGATTCTTTTAAAGATGACGATGCAAAGGTGAAGTACTACACTGGGCTTCTGTGTTTTGTGCTTCTGATGGGTGTGCTGACAACTTCTTCCCTGCCTGCCACAGACTGGCCAAAAACTCTCACCTTTTAAGATGCTCCTTTCAACACTGATGCGCCACAGGTGGGGAGGTCGTGGCAGTGACAAGCATGTGACCTTCTTAATAAACTATTACCTGGGGACTTGGTGTTGGCAGATCGTGGATTTGACATCAAAGACAGTGTTGAACTCGTGTGTGTGTGCAGAAGTGAAAATACAACAGGTGTAAGATGGAGCAGAGGTGTAACCTTCCAAGAATCAAGAGCACAGATAATAATGTAATAAGTAACACAATTAAATAGAAAAACACTTACTGAATTTACAAGGTCAGTGCTACTGTAGTGCAAATACAACAGGTGTAAGATATAGCAGCAGTGTAACCTTCAAGTCTCAAGTACACAGATAATGCAATAAGTAAAAAAGGTAAGTAGAAAAACAACCATTGAACTAAGTAATTAAAAAGACAACTATAAATACAAAAACACACTTGTGCTCCAATGTGTCAGTGTGTACAAGAGGTACAAAGCCATGACTCACTTTCTGGATGTGCCTGCCTGAGTCCCACACAGTTGAGGTGGAACCACTGGACTGCACAGTTTTAATTTTCACAAGCCACCATGTCATCCAGGTCTTCAGGCCCTTTGCAAATGCACCAGAGTTTTGTATGTTCTCATGTGCCTGTGTTCTTGCCCTTTTTGTGCAACATGGCTGTAACTCTGTTGAAACAGGTGTCTTTGTGGAGGCTTGTCGAGTATAGTAACAAGACACTAGCTCAGGTAGTAAAACTTTGTGGAAGATCTCCTGTGCCCTCTTTAGAAGTGTTGTCCAGTAGTCTGAATCTGGTAAGACCCGAACCACAGCACAGTCTTTCTCTGCCCACAAAACAAAGTCACAAAACTGTGAGCCAGTAACGAAGATCTGTGTTTGCACTTGGCTGTATCTCACGTCACTTTCACTTACTTGTTGGTCTGTTTCATGTGTAACTTCCCATCAGTTACCTGGAGACAGAAATTGATGTCATCTGCACAGGCCTGCAGGATGGAGCTATTGCGCTGCATAAATGTGCATTTAATTTCCAGACAGCCTAATATATAAATAATACTACAGCAAGTACTAAATAATTAATGACAAAAATCTCCAATCATGTTATAAAAACAGGCCTCACACTAGATAGATAGATGGATAGATAGATATTTTTTTTTCTAAGTACTGCAACTTTGCTTCCTTCAGTTTTTCTCGATGTGGAATCTTACACTTAATCGATGTTCGGTCCATCATTGTTCCTGTTTATTTTCGCAAATGCTAATATACTGATGGCTGATGAGCGTTACCTAAAACATGGCGGTGACTACCCAGAATGCAATGCGCAGTGCCGTAGTTTCCCAAGCTCTATTGAGCTGAGTGTCACACCGCTCCGCTTCGCTCACATGCTCTGGTCAGCGGTTCTCAATTCCAGTCCTCGCCCCCCGCTCTGCACATTTCGTATGTTTATCTTATTGCTTCAGACGTTTGTTCTATTCGAACGTAAGTGCCCTGCGAAGTGGACATCACAGGATATTCCGCCATGATTCCAGTTTAAAGGGAAGCTATTCCATTCAAAGTGCATTGAAGTGTGCGAGACGTGAATTTAAATTGTATATATTTACAGAGGTCATATGATGTCACACTCGTCCGTGTGTGAAGACGTTGCGCAGCGCAAATCCATGAATGAATGTTCCGAAGTGAAGTAAACTTCAACGGATTTCCCATGCTCAGGGAGTAGGGAGTAATGAACACTGTGTAGGGAGCATGTCAATCGGAACACAGTTCATGCACGGATCTCACTTCTAATGAGCTGATTATCTGAATCAGGTGTGTTAACTTAAGAGAGATATGCAAAATATGCAGGGGGGGCAAGAGGACTGGAATTGAGAACCTCTGCATGGGATCTCAGTTGTCATTAACGTCAGACACAGTCAAGACGTGTTAAAGCGGGTGCGCGCAAGAAAACTTGTCCGGAGTTTTACATTATCAAGTCATACACGTCCAGTGACTGTGAACTGCATTGCACGCGGGACCGAAATGTTGGCTATCATGAAAAGTATATGAATGGTGGCAATACAGGTGTTGTGCCCATTTTCGACCCCCTGCCAAATTATTACCCCTCTCTTTGAAATCGCTATATGATTGCCTAATCATAACCCCAACCCTAATCCTAACCCTAATCGAAAATGGGCATAACACCGGCGCATTTAAGAAGAATAGTGAATGCAGCTCTATACACCCACATGAAAACAGCGGCGCAACCGGTGTTTATATAGAAAAGGCAACATATCAGATGAAATCCTTGAGCGGAGGACGGGAGTGCCAGAGTTTATGGCTGATAGAATAATTATTTAGCATTAATTCCACTCATAACTTGTCTTGAAAAACATAGACAGTTTGACATTCATCGTAGGAGATTTCACAGTAGGGGCAGTTGTGGCCTAATGGTTAGAGAGTCGGGCTTGTAACCTAAAGTTCGCAGGTTCGAGTCTCGGGCCATCAGGATGCTACGACTGAAGTGCCCTTGAGCAAGGCACCGAACCCCTAACTGCTCCCCGGGCGCCGTACGATGGCTGCCCTGCTCCAGGTGCGTATGCGCTTAGGATGGGTTAAATGCAGAGAACTTATGTACAATACCCTGAACAACCCATCTGCACATCCCTCTTATTCACATTACTATTTATTAAGTCCCAGTACACTGTTTTTTTGCACATCTTATTGTTTTTTGCACATCTTATTGTTGTTTTTTTTGCACATCTTATTGTTTTTTGCACATCTTATTGTTTTGCACTTTTTATTTCATTGCACATTTTACTCTTATTTCTCTTCTTTTACCATATATATGCTCTCGTGTTGTGTTACTTTATATAATTTTTGTTATTTTTATTATTTTGCACTGTCCACTGAGCGGACCTGATTCGATTACATTTCACTTCTAATTATACCCCGTATAATTTATTATGTGACGAATAAAGAAACCTTGAACCTTGAACCTTCACACTGCAGGACTGTGCACCAAATCTTCTGACACTATCAGAATTTTGTCAGAGGTGAAAATTGATCGCAACAGTCAAATCAGCGATCAAATACTACAAATTTTAGCCAAGGATTATAGGAATCTTTAAGGATTTTCAAAATTTGTCTCAGACGACCAAATCATGGCCAAAATTGCACAGTGTGAGCCAGGCTTTACAGACAGACATGCAATCCCTTAAGGAAATTAACCATGTTTTTACTACAAATAAAACCATAAAACCAAAACCATAAAACCAAAAAAAACAAAACATGGTTACTATTTTTAAACTATAGTAACCACAAATTAAACCATGGTTTTGCTACACTAATCCATTAACCATAGTAGGCCTATTTGTAGTCAAATTGTAGTTATACAAATGGTAATCAATATGCCAAAAAACAATGGTTTCTACACTTTTACTACAATAAAACCATGGTCAATTTTTGTAAGGGATGGCCACCACGTGTACATGTCCATTAAGTACACAAGACCGTAGGGCAGGGCTGGGAAACTTCGGTCCTGGAGGTTGAGGACAGATGTGTTTGATTTGGGTTGGAGCTAAACTCTGCTGGACAGTGGCCCCCAGGACCGAAGTTGCCCAGCCCTACCATAGGGTGTCCCATTCTTCATTTTAGCATTCAGAAGGGTAATCGTGAGCGTCCCCACTATGCGCACTCGATATGCACTTCTACCCGACAGTCAAAGTGGCATTACTTCACAAAAGTGCGGACTCAGAGGCAAGACAGCGAGGGTTTAGTGTGCGATTTGGGACAGGGCCATTATAGAATTCTTACATTGTTTCAGTCCACTCGGAAATGAATTGGTTGAGTGAATGGTTCAATGAGACAATCAGTTGTTGCCTCCTTCTGACATAATTAATCTTTTTAGTGATTTTAATTATTCAAAAGATTTGAGTTATTGAGAATCAAAACCATGTTGTAAGTACGATGCAGTGCCAAAAACCAAAGTATGCTGAAGATAGGATTTAATTAAATATTTTTTATAGTACATTAATGTTCTACTATTTTAATTATTCCTTGCACCAACTGAAATGTATCCACTGATCACACTCATTGCTGTGGTCAATAAGTCAAAAGTTAATGTCTAGACAGCCATGCTCTTCTAACATGACAATATCCACTTGCAGTACTGAAGGTGAAGTGTCTCATCTGTTACCTGTCTAATGGAGAAGGAGAGGGCGGGGATAATCAGCCCTGAGTCAAGAAGTTTAAACTCCAGCAGGGAAGCGGGGAGGAGGATAAGGATTGTAATTTGGATTTAAAAAGATTACCTTGTAGAAGAGCTCACTCTCCATCTGCAGTCTGCCTCACACATCCAGTGATGTTATAATGACTAAATCATTGTTATCTTGATTCAAATCGCGAGTTGATGACCCGATTGACCGTAATGATTTCATGGGGGATAACAGGCATTGCTGGTTTGGCTTGGCCTGGATCTGTGTTGAACTGGCATCGTGAATTTTAGAGCTGAAAAGCTTTACTAGTGGAAATGAGGACGCGACCCACAGGAAACACTTCCAACGCCGACTGGATGGGCTCCCTGTGCCCTGCCCTCACATCCATGCCCCTCAAGCACCTGGCGGTTCCTGGTGAGAGAAAGTAAAATTAAATTAAATATTAAAGTGTTGTTAAAAGTAAAACGAGGTATTATTTTCCATTTATAGCTATTTAATTCTAATGCAATTAGCTGTTACATTGCAAAGACAGCAGCACAGAGTTTATTTCTCATATTGTTTTCTTTTTCTTTTTGGTCTGTCACTAGCCCTGTATCCATGTTCTTGCTGTATCAACAATATATTAATATTTTGATTATTCGTTATTATTAATTGTTGTTGTTAGTAGTTGTAGTAATAGTAATAGCAGTAGTAGTAGTATCTATTTAATATTACATTCATTAATAATTTGTAATTAAATATATATTATAAATATTAATATTTTGATAAGTTATTATTAATTATTGACATTATTAGCCTTTCATTAGAGGACAATCCTAAATGATCAAACCTGTTCTTATGATTTTGTATAAAAAACAATTAATTATTGAAAACTGGATATTTCTAATAAATCTTTAATATTGTTAATAATCTAATAAAGAACTTGTGGTCAAAATGGCTAAATGAACTGTAGAACTGTCTTGATACTGTCTTCATGCTTGTGCTATAGGCTCTCATGATTCCTTCAGCTTCTGGGTGGATGAGCAAGCTCCAGTCGGTCCGGACCAGAAAACATATGTGAAGCACCTGGCTGCGATATTCCGCTTCCTGGCCAAGAAGGTGATGAAGAAGTGGTCCATGACCCAGAACCTCACCTTCAGAGAACAGCTCGAAGGAGGAATACGCTATTTCGACCTGCGTGTTTCCTCCAAACCAGGAGAACCAGGCCACGAGATATACTTTATACACGGGCTGTTTGGACACAAAGTACGTGATGGCCTCAATGACATTAACCATTTTTTGAACATACACAAGAAAGAGGTTGTTTTTTTAGACTTTAACCATCATTATGCAATGAGCGAGGAGCATCATCATTACCTCATCAAGATGCTGAAGGATGTGTTTGGTCACAAGCTCTGCAAGACTGACGTGGTGGAGGACATCTCTCTGAACTATCTCTGGGAGAACGGATACCAGGTGAGCTCTGGATGTCACGACACAATCTGATGATAATAATAATAATGGCTTTGCGTAAAGATGAAAATCTTAAATGTTATTTGACGAAAAGAAAAAGCCGCAGCTATTAATGGAAAGTGTTGGTAGACAGATGGATCAGTGATTAATCTGCATGATATCTAAATAAACAACTAAAGTACTTCTGTGAGAACTTGAGATAACACTTAGTGCCCTTTAGGATGGAGAAAAAACAGATACACTCATTATGAGAGTTTGACTTTTTAACACTTTAAAACAGACCCAAGCCTTCGTCATAGCGATTCGGGTGATCAGTCATACTGAAACTAATTTAAAAACAGCTGTCCAAAACTGGAAAACATAACGTTTTTCTTGTTACCGATACACATGCTAGTTTTGTCTCACAGCGTCAGTACTGAAACTCATACACATGCAACGCTGTTTCTGGCTGGATTCCATTGATTTCAATGAAAATATATATTTTTTATTATTAGTTTGTTAAAAAAAAGATCTGTATTTGCATCAGCACTATAAATGAGATATGTAAATAATTGTATTTTGTTTTTGTGTGTGGTTTTACTTTTTACTGTAAAACCAAACTTGAAGTTCCAAATGTTTTGGTACCTATTTTTTGTGTCCAGTGTTATTTTAGTATCAATGAGATACTATTATTGCTTTCAAATCTGTTTTTATCATAAAATAGAATTCTTTACATTTACTCTTCACATTTTTGTTTAAGTTTTAATCATTTTGTTCTGTGTTTTTATCATTTTTAGAAGCTTTTGTGTTTTTGTTTGTTTATATAGTTTTATACATTTTTACAGTATTCAGTTATAGTTTTAGTTATTTTAGTACATCAAGTCAAAAAGAAATGTCACTTTGGCAACTAGCTGAAATAAATGTGCATGTATATTTTATTTCAGTTAACTTTAATTTCAAGTAATGGCAATTGTTTTTTTTGGTTTTATTTTCACTTTTAATTTGTTCAATAACCTTGGCTCTATCTGTGCTGACAACTCTTTGTGTGTCTGTGGTGTGTTGAACTAGAGGTCAGCTATTCCTGCTGTGTACTGACCCTAATCACCATAGGATTAATGTCTCACCTCCACTCCGATAGAGACAGACAAGTGTACAAATGGCAGACACTGGACACCAACATCCCATTTGAGCACTCTATTTGTGAACATTTTCAGTTGAACAGATTCTCATGTTAGTCTTTGTGGACATAATTAAGATGACATGCAAATCAACATGGTGTTGTGATTAGTTACTGAAAAGATGGTGAACCAAGATCATAAACGTTTGAGTAATTTTTTTGAGTCTTTGGTTTGTGGTTCAAAGAAAATATAAATGGTTATGGCCTGTCAGTAAATCGCAATAAATTGAACAGTCATGGGGCCTTTGAATCTTGTTAGTAGTCAAAACTGTTGAGAAATGCTTTTTTTGGCTGTTGTGGGTGGTTACTATGTGATTGCTAAGGTGAATGGTTTTACCACATTGTAAAGTGGTTTCTAGGGTATTTTAAGTGGTTACTAAACTGTATGCTTACTTTCTAGAACCTAACATCTACCAACCAAGTCTAATTCTTGTTCCTAAAGTCTCATGTGCCTATCTGTGTAATTTGTTTGGTCCATTTTTATCATCTAAGCGCAATAGCACACCTCTCCTTAAAGCAACAGTTCATCGTAAAATGAAAACTCATCTTTTAAAATTTAGTTGTAAATTTGTATGACTTTATTTTTTGTGTGGAAAATGTAAAAGAAGATAAAAAACATACAGTTGAAGGCAATGAGAACTAAACCTGTTTGGTTACCAACATTTTTCCAAATGTCTTCTTTTGTGTTCAGCAGAAGAAAGAAAGTGATACATTTTTGGAATAACATGATGATAAGTAAATGATGACAGAATGTTTGGTTAAACTTTACTTTGATAGTTCACTTTTGGAATTCTGTTGATTAGAAGTAATTTTGCTATTACATGTCAACGAACTCATCAGACTATTAGTAGAGTTTTAGTAGACTGCAAAGTTACTTATAGTCAAATGTCTAAAGGGGACCATCCCTTTCATAATTTGGATGATTCAAGTTTTGACTGTTGCTCAAAATGTGAGTACTGATGTTTAATTTTTCCATATGGATTGTTCTAAATATGCGCTACAGCAAGTATTTTGAAAGTACCACTAATAATACGATCATCATTAGAACCCACCATGCCAATGTAGAATAATGGCTCATTCAGTCTCTGGTATTTGTGTTTGATTTTACAGGTCCTAGTGTTCTACCACCATCCATCTGCTGAGGGCTGTCCTGTGATTTGGCCTGGTAGTAAAATTCCCGCCCCCTGGGCCAATACCACAGACACCACCAAGCTCATCCACTTCCTGGAGACGACTCTGGGTGAACGAGCCAAATACGGCAGCTTTCATGTCTCTCAAGCCATTTTAACTCCACGTGTCAAGACCATCGCCAGAGGCCTGGTACGGGGGCTAAGAAACTACCTGGTGGAGAAGTGAGTATTTAAGTACAGGAGGCTGTTTTTGTTTGTTTTGTTTCATTTGGCTGCTGTCCCCTCAAAATATTAACAAAAACCATAACAGCATATTGGTGATATTAAAACACTGATATACACACATCATAAATAGGTTCTTATACACGTGTGTGTGTGTGTGTGTGTGTGTGTGTGTGTGTGTTGTGTGTGTGTGTGTGTGTGTGTGTGTGTGTGTGTGTGTGTGTGTGTGTGTGTGTGTGTGTGATTGTGTGTCAGAGTGTGTGTGTGAGTTTTTGTGTGGTGCACATTGTGTACTAAAACACACCATTATTAACTACTCAAATACTTGTGTATTGTTTGTGTTTGTGTTTGTAAAGAATGTGTGTGCATGTAGTGAATGTGTGCAGTAAAAAGTGTGCAAGTGTGTGTGTGTGCTGTGTGTGTGTGTGTAGTGTGTGTGTCATCTTATAAAACATTTTTGATACTCAAATAAATTAAATGTAAAACCATATGTTCTATAAATTATATTTTTCTTGTATAAGCAGAAAACTTAATTTCTTCCTTCCAGTCAACTTTACATTTAATATGCTTCTAATATGCTAATATATTCTGTTGCCACCCCTTTCAGTAATGCCTTTCTGTGACTCACCTTCTTTGTGGAAGGTGTCAATGATTGTCTTCTGGACCACCGCCAAGTCAGCAGTGTTCTCCATTATTGTGGTTTCAAAGAACAAGAGATACCTGTAATTTATACTGTATGGATGGCCATTTAATAAAACTCAAATAGATACTGGATTCTTTACTTTCATGAGCTGTAAATTCTAATCATCAAAATTAAAACAAAACAACTTTTGAAATGTTTTACTTAACATGCAATGAATCTAGAATATATGAAAGTTGCACTTTTTTAAAATAAGTTACCAAAATGTTTTTTGATTTTGAGATGCATCTATATAATACATATATATGTATGACAGTGTTGTAACAATTTTAAAATAATCCACTAGGTGGCAGCCCCGACAACACTGCAAATTTGGTAAGTGGGGTCTGAGGAACCTTTTCTTGAGAACAAATGCAGGGGTCGACTAAGGTCCCAGTTTACTCATTGGGCCTGGTTGAAGGGGACCCTCTTAAAAATCCCCAGGCCTATAGAAATACACCACTGGCTTTTGATCTATGCATATAGAACATTTGCATATTCCTGTGGCTCAGTGGTTAGAGCATTGCGTTAGCAGCGCAAAGGTTGTGGGTTCGATTACCAGGGAACACATACTGACAAAAAAACTAATGTATAGACTGAATGCACTGTAAATCGCTTTGGATAAAAGTGTCTGTTAAATGTAAATGCATATTGTATACATATTGTTTCCAAACAATATAATGTATGCTCTTTTGAGTATAGCCTTTGATGTTACACTGTATGAATTTATAGGACATATTGACACATATACTGACCGACACAGACGTATGGAGCCGTGTGTGTCTTAGCGGACATCCCAATGAGACAGCCGTCTCGGAGGAAGCGGATTTAATTCTGCCTGAGTGTGGAAGATGGATTGTCTATTATTCCAGGATAAACACAGTCTGAGCTTCCCATTTCCTGGTTTTGTCCGGGCTGCTGTTGTAGATGACTGTGGAGCTCGGGAAGTTTATTTCTAGTCAGAGCTGACTCGGCTGACCTGAAATAGAATTAACACAGTGATTGCTAATACTTTCACAGCTCCCTGAAGACGTGTTAGGGTTTGTCGCATTGATTATACATCCATGTATGCCAATTTTTAGACTACCATTCAAAAGTGATTGGTAGGATCTCTTATGTTTATCAAGGCTGTATTTATTAGATTAAAAATACAGAAAAAATCAGTAATGTTGTGAAAAAAATTATTACAATTTAAAATAACTGTTTTCTATTTTAATATAGTTTAAATGTCATTTATTCTACCTGGTCTCATGGCATTTACGTACCTGGGTGCACTTTTTAGCGAGACACGGAATATGTACCAATAACTACATATTACTGCAGTTTTCAAAAGAAACCAACACTAGAGGCATAAAACTCTGACATCTTTTACTCCTTTTAACACAAATTTACAGAGTTTTGATTAATAAAGCCTAATTTTCGCACAATTACTTGAAGAATATCACGTTACGACTTCAAAATAATATTAATATGCTGGGAGATTTGAAAACTGATGCTTTTGAATGTTAGCATCGCACATATCCAGCCTCGTATCTTTGGGTTTTCATGAATGGTAAGTTTGTTCGGTAGCTCACGTAGAGTATGGAGACGTACTCAGGAGGCGAGGAACTCCGGTTCGAATCCCATGTAATCACGGTTTGACAAAGCAGTTCTAATCTGCATATAAGGAAGTTGAAATGGCACAGTTGCATCAACAGATACTTTTTTATATCAGTTTTGCATTTGTTAACACCAGGCCCGGTTCTTGACGGCTATGGAAGGGTGGGCTGGTAGATATCCTGGGTGGGCATTTTTTTAGTCATCATATCATCACATAGTCTAGAAGATGTTTATACTGTAGATATTGCTATATTAACCATATTATATGTACACTGTAACAAGCTTTCATGGACAGCCTAGATTAGAATATCATGCACTTTCACAGCAAAAACCAAACAAGGCCATAATCATGTCTAGAACATTGGGAGGATCAGTCGTTTTGAGGTAAATAAAGACCAGAACACTATGGTAATGGTATTTATTTAAATAAACTAAATAACTAAAGGATTTAAATGGATTTAGGGGAATAAATTAAAAGAAAAGAACAGTAAAAGAATACAATTTTTTTAAGTAATCAATCTGAACTGCAAATAATATTTTTATTTTATTTTAAAACATGCATTCATTCAATTTCAGTTGTATAGTTGAAAACGCAAAAGAGGAAAATGCTCTTGTCATCATAATCAATTATGCTTTACATGAATCCCCTAAATGACAGACCTGCTTCCCATTCAAAACTGTGGAATTAAAAAAAATAAGTCAAATAGTTTGCATCACTGGATATTGTTGGTCGTTTACCGTCTGTGGTTCTCAAATTTTTAATACCAAGTACCACCTCAGAAAACATTTGGCTCTCCAAGTACCACCATAATGGCCAACATTAAAATACAGTAGCGTAGTAGGCCTAACTATTCAGCCACAGCTCTGCACAGTTCAAAAACGAGGCAGTTTTATTCCTAATAACAATATTTAATGTTGCTTTTGGGAAATGTAGCCCAGGTCATTTCAGTGGTAGGCTATGATACATATTCATGTAGCCTATAAAAATCCCCATAACTCACAAACTTCCCGTGATTGCGCGCAAATATTTCTGCCCGTTTTCGCTCGTTGTCAGCCTAGCGCACCTTGATTTCAGCCAATAAAAGAAAAATGCTGCAATTTTCTGGTGTTATTTTATTATTGTTGGGCAGTCTCCAGCTATATCCAGCTATATCTTAAACTTCTCAGAATACAGTTCACTTCAGATTGGTTTTAATCACTGCATAAAAAAATAATGCAATCTTTGTCTAATTTTGATTGGGTTGGCAAGACAGTCATTTGGGTAACTTTTAGGGACAGACCCCGGATATTTGAGTTCTGAACCACGGCAATACATACCTGTAGCAACGTAATAAAAACACAGCAATATGTACCTATATCTACGTAATAAAAACGTGCCAGGGTTCACGTATTTAATCTGTGTTTTAGCGCCACTCAGTGGGCATTTCTCTTTGAAACTGCGTCAAAACGTGCAGTACGGTACGTAAAACGGTGTCGCACAGAAAGTGCACAGAGGTACGTATTTTTATGAGACCAGGTTGCATTTATTACTGTGATGGCAAAGCTGAACTTTCAGCATCATTACTCCAATCTTCACTGTCACATGATCCTTCAGAATGTTATGCTTAATATTTTTCTGGACACCATTTTTTCAGAATTTTTTGTGAATAGAAAAAAAACAGCATTTATTTGAATTTTGCATCCTACATGTCTATTCTTACATGTGCTTCTGTCGTTTCTCTCACAGGAACCTTCCAACCATAATGACATGGGTGGAGGCACAAAAGCCAGGTGTAGATGGGGTCAATATAATCACTTCAGACTTCGTAGAACTAGTGGACTTCGCAAACACTGTCATTAAATTAAATAACCTCCTCACTCAGGATCGGCCAGGCGCATAACCTTTTCAGTGACCACCATGAAGACTGCAAGTGTGCTGACCATGAGGACCTGGAATCACATGGGGTCACAGCAGGTGACGGAGACCTATGGCCATTTTTTAATTGACCAGAACTTTAAATGCCATCAATCTGATACCCATGTTCACTGAAACTCTTTTCAACAACAGTTGTTCACCTACACTTCATGTATTGAAGGAAACTATAGGAATTATTTATGATTAATTATAATATTTTAGAACATATTTTAAGAAATTGTAAATGTTTATTCTATATCACAATATCAGAGCAAGAACAAACATGGTCATTGAGTTTTTTTCTCACGTCTTGAAAAAGTTTTTTGTTGCATCATAAAAAAGAAAGTTTCCCATATATTATATAATATCTCAGCACATTAAAAAGGTTTAGCAATGGCTCATATGCATACCTGATGGGATCAACAGTTTCTGGTCTTTATTTGTGTTTGAAAGATGTGGCCTAGGTCATGGCAGGAACCGTATTTTGACAGCTGGTGCAATACAACAATAAACAGGTTTTCTATTTTCCATTGCCTCAGTTTTCTTAGAAATTTGTCAAAAACAAATTCTACTATTGTGTTTAATATTTTATAATTTTATTAATATATGTGACCCTGGACCACAAACTGGTCTTAAGTCGCTGGGGTATATTTACAGCAATAGCCAAAAATACATTGTATGGGTCAAAATTATTGATTTTCCTTTTATGCCAAAAATCATTAGGACATTAAGTAAAGGTCATGTTCCATGAAGATATTTTGTAAATGTCCTACTGTAAATATATCAAAATTAATTTTTGTAATGTATAAATCTCAATTTCGTAAAATTGACCCTTATGACTGCTTTTGTGGTCCAGGGTCTCACACATATATATATATATATATATATATATATATATATCTGGGGTGTAAAACAACATTCTGTAATTTTTGATTGATACAAAAATTTTATAAAAAAATATATTTATACATTTTGGCCTTATACATTTATTTTTGATTTTGGTGTGGTACTTTAGTATTATTTATTAATTAATTTTTGTTTTTATAATTATATATATTTATTATTTATTTATATTTTAATATTTATTTTATAACTTCATACATTTATTTTTATTTCAGTTTTAGTTTTAGCCTTGGGAAATTCCAAATTGTGTCTAATATTTATATTTGTTTTAGTTTTTAATGTAATATTTTTATTTTTATTAAAAAATATAATGAAATATTAAATTTGTATTACATGAAAGGCTTTGAGAAATTTACCTAATCCCTTTAAATGAAGTGCTGAAATTTCTTTAAAAAACAGAATCAAGTTTAATCATCTTTTTTATTATTATTAATATCGGCTTATTTTAATGCTCTTCAGTATTTAAAAAAAAAAACGTTCTTACCAGTATTCACAGAAACAATGAGAGTGTCTGCACATCAAGGGCCCTTCAGAGGGCAAGATCTTCCACACCTGCAATTCCCTGTGACCATGTCCACATTCCAGTGTGTGTCTTCTGTGGTCTCTGGGATGGGAAAGCCATCAGATAATGATTAGGAGCATGTGGACGAGTCCACACAGAGCATTTGAATCCAATTATGTGCTCAAAGCATGAAGGTATTTAGGAAGAGAGAAAGAAAATAGAGACAGATCTAATCAGCACAGCTGCTCTCTTTCTCTTTGGCTTTAAAATCACAGTTTTTGTTCACCATACACCGTTATCGTAAAGGGAATGTTTCCCCTTCAGTTTTTCAGTTTGGATATTGAATTTCAAATGAGAAATGCAGCCAAATTTTGAACCAGAAGGCATATCGTAGGGTCCAAAAATGCTCTATGCATTTATATTTTTCTCATTTGTTTTTTCATTTCATTTTAAATTATATTATCAGCATAACAATGTGAGTGAAAAGCTACATTGAAAGTCTCTGAAACAAATACATTTCTGAAAAATCTGATTTTCATATTCTCCAGCATGATTTATAATGAGAAGCAAGAATGACTGTCTGTAAGGAGTGACACGATGTCACAAATCTTCTCATTTGATTAGTAACCTAGAAATAACGCAAAATATTCAATAATTCTTATTCATTTTACATCATTATGTTGCTGTGTTTTAAAGGTTCCAAAATCCTGAAAATGTCCATGTTTAACCCTTGTGCTGTGCTTTACCTAATTTGGTGTTCTGGTCAAAAAACGATTGCTTGTAAATCTCTCATTATGCTATATGTATCACCAAATCTTGGATTCAGTCTTTTAATCAACTTGTTTTCTTTTAAATTATACAGGCTTTATATTTCTTTTTGGAATGGGTTGATCACAGGCCTCATTGATCTGAGCTTATGCGCCTCAGTTTAGGAGTGAAAAAAGCATTATTTGTGGATCATTTTGGCTCAGAAGGTGCGTCAGCTCAGGTCAATAAGGCCTAGGATCAATCAGTTCCAAAAATGTGTGGAATTTTAGTGGTCAGACGTTTGGACTTTATATCAGTGATTTGACATGTAACACCAAGCCTTAAAAACCATCTCGCCAAATGTTTGAGAAGCTCAAGGCATAGAGACCTGGCCAGCTGCATTTTGAAACTATGACATTCCATGAAAGTGTGCTCCAATGGTCTTTTTAAGACCTTAACAAACAAAATTCCTTCTCTCCATCCTTTCTTTCACACTCTCCTTTTGTTCACTCCCACTCTTTATTTCATTCCAGGTCCTGAAAGTATGTCAGGGGTTGTGTTTTTTTTTTTCGGCAGCAATACTGTAACTTATATAAAGGGACACTAACTGCAGTGCAATTACACGCCGCTGTGGCCTTGTGGGTACAGTGGACTTCTTCCAGTGTTTTTGTAACTGGCTTAACGCTCGTAGCTTCTGTCTCTTTGTTTGAGGGTTCTGCTGGGTTCTCCTGTCTCCAACCAGGCAACGCAGGCCATCTGTGAACTGACCAAAGGTCATCCAACTCTCCATTCCCTCTGTTTGTCCATGCAGCTCATTTAGGAACTACAAAAAGTAATGATGCATTTTTTATGGCATTTTTGGCAAACATACATGCACAGTGCAGGTGATCCCAAGCTCTTTAAAAAAAAAAAACAGCATCAGTTACACTTTTTAATTATTGATTTGGTAAATGGCATTCGTCTTGTTTCGGGGATAAAGAAAGCTGGAGGAGCGTGCGCTGGAGCATCCTGTTTACCAAAAGATTTCAGCCACACATGACCGTTGGGTGTGAACGGTGGTGGGTGTGAATTTATGACACATGTTGTAGTCTGTGTATGTTAAATAAACTAATTGTTTCACTGTGTATTTTTAGTTGACAGCTTAAATAATTTGTGAGAGGAGAAAACCCTAATTTTGGTATTTGATATATTCAAATCAGAATTCAAGAGCTGGCCAAGTAAAGTAAACTTGCAAGAAAAGTTTGTACTCGTCATATAAAATTGCATTATACATCCATATTATACAGAATAATAAACAATATTAAGGTGAGGAATGACACTGCAAGAGACTAGAAGAAATAAATAGGAATAGGTGATAAATAAATGCATACTTTGCACACAGCAAAGCAGAAAATATGACATAAGACATAAGGACTTATATAGGCCTATGTATGTTATTTTAAAGTCAACATTTTGATAAAATCGCAAGCTACATTTGTGTTAATATTGTGTAACATTCTATCAATAATGTCTGGTTAATTTCAATCCGTTTTTTTTTAAAAACTAAAGGCAGGTGAATGTTTAGTCCCATGCCACAAGAACCAGTGAGCTGTCAGTGCTGGCTGACCTGCACGCGCCTCTAACTTCAGTGCGCATGCGCACTTCAGCGCACGGTCTAGTTCCAGCTGTTGCGCATTCCACACAGCACTGGCCAAGAGCGACAGGACAGCGCCTTGAAGTCACCAAAGAGCCACAGGAGTCCTGTGTCCTGTGACAGGACTTGCTTCATTTCTTTGAAAAATAGTTATTTGTAACAGAGTCCTTGTTTTCAGCTTTATCAATAACGTTCGGCGAAGCGTTTGGAGTTTACAAAGAAAGGGGGAATATTAGGCTTGATCTTTTCTTTCTGTCATTTGGAAGCGCGCAGGATATTGGAGGAGAGTTATACGCACCTTCAGTATATTCGGTGTCTTTGGAGCTGCCCTTCAAGATGACAGACATCGTTGCAGCAATGGTGAGACTTTTTATTGTTCTACACAAAATAGTCCTTAAAATACAACTTTAGCTATTTAATAGAAAGCTGTTCTTTTTAGTAACTCGAAATAAGCGCACGGTGTCTCGGTCTATATTTAATTGGGTGATTCTTTAGAGATATTTACTTTACATTTTGGAAGATCGATATATTTATACATACGGTATGTGGGAAAGTGTGGGTTTTAAAAATTCCATGTGATGATTAATGACATTTTCATCAAGTTGGACTCAATAGCTCAAAATTATTAAACTTATAAAAATAAGCATTAGATTTCTAGATAATAAAAAAAACAAATAATGATTAGTTTGGTTATGACATCTAAAATTCCTCTTCTCTCATATAGTGACTCAACCATCAGTCAGTCTTCTCTATTAAAGAAAAACTAAACAAATGATTCATGTAAATACCAAATGAACTGAAATCATTTTCTTTTTAAAAGTGTCCCTAATTGTTAGCTTATGTCTAATGTCTTGTAAGTTAAATACTGATAAATATGATTGATACGGTTTATTTTGGCAGCAGTATTTACCTTAATCTATGATCTTGGCACAAGTCATGGCATGGGTCTAGATGTGTTTTGTCTATGAATTTATCACGAGCACTGAATCATGACTCTGTACTGAGAGATAGGAATCATACAGTAAACATCAAACACCAGTGACAAATGAAACAGCCCATTTTAAAAAATCTGAAAGCAAACAAGTAAGGAACTAGTGCCATGAGATGCTTGATTGAACATAGAATAATCAAACTGAACCAAACAAATGCTTTGAGGTTTATAGTTGTGCTTTTTGTGCATTGTTTTTGTTTTATTTGTCTTAAATGACCCATCTGTGCACAAACAACAGCATTAGAACCCTCAAACCAGATGTTACGGTTGTAAAGTAACAGTCTATGACAATTGTTATTGTCACTTGCAAGAGCAGCAATTATTTCATGAGTCATTGTGAGGGGATAAAAAGAAAAAAAACATGTGGACAGACACAGAGAGGGATGCTAGGTGCTATAAGTGAACCACATGCTATAGTTGTGAAAACAGTGGACTTGTCACTCAACATACAATTGGGCTCAGGTGTGTTAACCTGTGATCCAGCTGACTCACACAGCTCTCATTGGCAGACAGATTGTTGATGGTGCAGATGTTTCAAAGACAGTAATAACTTGTGCTGAGTGATGATTCTGGCAATCAGTTCTGAATTTGTAAAAAAAACTGTACTTCATCTCAATGGTACGAAACTTTTGATATGACGTTTGTGGCACTTGCTATATGTACACAAATCAGACAATTAGAAAAGTCTAAATTGTCTTGCACTGAAGTAGTCTTTGATAATGTCTAAATATATATCCAAATGCAAAACCTAATAAAAGTAATTATGTCTGAAAAAATTTAAAATATATTCCTAACCTTTGTAGTATTTTATATATAGAATTAAATGTTGCATAATTAAAATACAAAATATATCAAATTGAATATCATTGAAAGAAATATAGTACATTACTTTCATCTTTAAACACAAATTTCTACATATATTACACATATATAAAATTATACTATGTAACGTTAATGATAAACAAGTGGTTTTAGTGAGTGTAGATGTCAACGTTTTGTTCAAATAAACTGAAAAACATTAACTTGTACAATGTAGAAAATTCAACAAGTTTTCAAACAGACTGACTGTTTAAATTGACTTTATGTGTAAAAAAAACGAACCTCTACATATTATGGTAAAATAAATCTGAGGCTTTAGAGGAATTACTGTTAGAATAATATTACGTAAGGTTTTGAAAGAGAAAGTGAAAGTGAACTTTACATACAAACATAAGTATGGTGACCCATACTCAGAATTCATGCACTGCACATATGTGTTCTGCTTACCCATCCAAAGTGCACACACACAGCAGTGAACACACACACACACACACCCAGAGCAGTGGGCATCCTTTTATGCTGCGGCGCTCGGGGAGCGGTTGGGGGTTCGGTGCCTTGCTCAAGGGCACCTCAGTCGTGGTATTGAAGGTGGAAGAGAGCGCTGGACATTCACTCCCCCCACCTACAATTCCTGCCGGCCCGAGACTAGAACTCACAACCTTTGGATTACGAGTCCGACTCTCTAACCATTAGGCCACGACTTCCCTATTTTGCAGCCTAATGTGGATCTCCTTACGGTTCTTATTCCTGCAGCCAGATGCAGCTGTAACAACATTCCACACTCTCTCATTTGTTAACTTTGGAATTTGAGGCTAATGATTTAAAAGGTCTTAATATGTTTTTTTCAGACCATTTTTTAAATCTTGCATTAGACCAATTATTTATTCAGTTCCTCACGTCTTTAATTGAAAAAACTAAATATCTGCATGTCACATTCGCCCTACCGCTACAAAATGTTCCAAATTGCTGTCGCAATTATGGTCTTTATAGTTAACTGTTGTTATTTTTAAACATAACAGCATTAATATCACCCTCCTAATGCAACATAATGATTTTCAGTGGCCTGATAGTCAGTGAAAGACTAGAAGGGGAGGAAACTCAGAACAGAGAGTGGTTTGTCTACCTAAAAGATCTTGCATCATTGAGTGTGTCCAAGGGAAGCAAGGGGGCTGCTTCAACCCTTCGTAAATGATCTGCATGCCATGAAGGGAATCCCATATTAAGCTGAGGTCCAGGCACAATGAGATCATTGTCACATGTGACAGACTGGACTAAATAAGCAGCGCTGCTTCGCCACCTTTGAGAGATCAGATGGGTTTTCTATGCTGATATTGTTAAAGAGGCGAGTGCGTGACCATCAAAAGATGACGACCCCTAATAAAAGGCAAACATGTCAAAGTATCTCTTTAACATGCACTATAATTTCAGAGCCAACACAAAGCCTGCATTCATGACACTTCTTGTATCTAAGAATATCCCTTCATTTAGAGATCGTTGCAAGTCTGAAAGTTTAATTTCGACATGGACATCACTGAAAATAATTATAACAATCAGTTTAGTGAGTCAGATGTTGATTCAGTAACCGCTCAGTGAAGGACTGTCAGATTGAATCCTAATAAAGAGGTTACTGGTTATTTTTTGAACATTCAATTAAAAGTATCGGCTCACAAGAGTCATTCATTCGGGAATCAGATTATACTGGTTGTCCTGCATGTTTTTCACTCAATAAAAATAACTGGTTTAAGAGAGTAATTTGTTAATAGATCAGGATACACTTGTGGCGATGTGCATTTTTGATTCACTTAAAAAGTCATTCAGACTACACAGGTTGCACTGTACAAATGTGGTTCACTTAGAAATAGAACCATCGTTACACTGTCCAGGAATCAGACTACATTGGTTGCACTGTATAATTTTGATTCACTTTAAAGAACAGAGTCATAAGAGTCATTTGTTCATGAATCAGACTGCACTGCTCACACTTCATGTTGTTGATTCACTAAACAGAACTGGTTCATAAGAGTTACTTGTTTAGTGAATTGAGCTGGCTCACGTTGTATGTTGTTTTTGCATTCAGTCTGTGAAGACATTATATCACTACTGATTTATTTTGCTGTGGCACTAAATATTGCTGTACTATTCCAGCAGACAATACATTTGCCTAAATGTGCCATATACAACACATTTGCTCACTTGTGATAACTGATAAGGTCATGTGACAACAATGTAGCATGATCATATTTAAAAAAAAAATATTGTATTATTATGCCTACAATTGAGAAATAATATCAGAGCCTTTAAAATAAAGGATCCAAAAAGGGATTTTCACAGAAGAACCATAGGAGATCCATTTATTTATGGTTCTTCTAAGAACTATTAACCCCAAAGAAGCTTTTAGTGAATAAAGGTCCCATGAATGTTAAAGGTTCTTCATGGGACGATAGTTGCCAACAAATAACTTTTATTTTTAAGGGTGGCAGTACACAGTAAATAGTAAGCTAGTATTCCATTCCAAACACAGCCCATATAGGGCAGAACGATGAACCAACCATCACAACCAAAACCAGCCTACGCCAAACGCATTTGGAAATGACCTGGAAAGCCACCGTGTTTCTGCCAGCGTTCTTGTTAGATCTGATGAGGGAAAGGAATGAAAACAGGGGGAGGTTGACAGACCGTTTCCCTTTTTAAATCTCCCACCCGTCTGCTGAAACGCTAACCTTGTGTGTGGCTGTCACCACCCGTCCTGCGTCTCTGGGTGAGACTTGAATGTGTGATCCTTCTTTGATCATCCATGTGTTGATGGAGTCGTCAGGAATGTTCTCCCACATCATGTCTTGCGTAAATCACAAGGACTCAAAAAGCCCTTTGTGTCAAATTCTGGCCTTGCCTGCCTCTTCTGTTTCTTCATCATAGATCTAAAGTCTGAATGTTCTTGTAACACTTCTGTTCTTATTCTCTGAGTCTGTCTCCACAGTCTTATCTTTCATCCTGTCTCAGTGGCTCATAAAATAAATGTTGTTTTCAAATTAACACTCTCCCCCTCTTTCCTTCCCCCGTTTGATTTCTTTCCTGCATGTAAATAACCCTCCGCAGTCTTTATGAACCGCCTGGCTTTGTTTTCTGTAGATGTCTGAACATGCCTGAACTTTGCAGCTTCTATCAAGCATCTCATCAAGAAGTCTTGATGACTAAAGCCATAGTCAGGGTCATCTAACAAAGATCAGCCAGTGTTTAAACAGCAAACCTGCCCTTATCGCCCCACAGTTGCCCACATCTATAATCCCAATAGCTGATTGGATGGAGAGGTGCTAGAGAGGAATGTAGATGGTACTTTGATCCTGGGGTGACATACCAAAGTAGCTCTCAAAAGCAAAACACTGGGACATACCTGCAGGAACACGCCTGTCTATCTGTCAGGAAAGAGGGCAAAGAAAGTTGAGGAAGGGGTTTATGGTTCATGTGCTGTTGTTGAGCTGTAAAGTAGGTCATGTTATTGTCAAGTGCCCTCTTGGGATGTGGCCAGACGTGAACTTAGGGTCTTAAATATCCTAAAGAACTTAAAGTTGACCTTTTTGAAGTGAATTAAGCGCAGTTTTAATTAATGTATGCAGTGATGTTTAATTTTTGCTCACTTTAAATCAAGCCAATTTATAGTATAAATAACCTTATCTAAATACACTATAATTAAAAAATGTGGGGTTATTAAGACTTAAAAAAAATTATTGCTTTTATTAGCAAGGTTGCATTAAATTGATCGAAAGTAATAAAAATAGATATTTATAATGTTACAAAATTATTCTATTTCAAATAAATTATTAAATTATGTTTTATTCAATTGTTTTTAATTATTTTAAAATTGCAATATTAGTATAATATCTATATAATACCTAGTTTTGATTAAATAATTGTAGCCATGGTAAACAAAAGGTGCTTTATTTAAAAGCAT
This sequence comes from Ptychobarbus kaznakovi, assembly GCA_027422405.1. Taxonomy (NCBI): domain Eukaryota; kingdom Metazoa; phylum Chordata; class Actinopteri; order Cypriniformes; family Cyprinidae; genus Ptychobarbus; species Ptychobarbus kaznakovi. The sequence goes on from CM049814.1 coordinate 6,536,127, forward strand.
TAAAAAAACTTACCGACCTCAAACTTTTCAAAAATAGTGCACTTAAGCAGGCCTAAAAAGTTGTACATATTTCCCAATCCTTGTGTGTTTGCTTATTAAATGTTTTATCACATAGCTATATTAGGGCAGTGCTAAAAAATTATAAAATCAAATGCCATTTTTATGATTAATTTTAAATATAAATCTTACAGATTCCGAGTTTATAAACATACGAGCGTAACTGTACTGCTAACATGGTACTAACATGGCAAACAGTAGTATAAAAGCAAGGTTGTGAGTGCACTCTGATTGGACCCTGGCGTGTGGATTGGAAATGAGGGTGTTTGAACAGCAATGACCTCATTCAGGAAGTCAGTTTTGTATCTGAGGAAACGGGAACAGCGTGAGGCGGTAATGGTCAGATGTTCCTCTCAGGCTGAGCTGGAATGGCACATGCAATTCCTGCTTTCAGGTCTGGAGAACCCCAAAAAAGTATATGGGCACTTGAGAAACACTTAAGACAAAAAAGGGCTTATATTATGAAAATTGAGTCAAACTGACCTCACTAAAAATCATATTGTAACCTAGTCCAGTAGCATTTGGCATTTGCATCCACATGGTTTGATGTTATGTTTCTAATGCAATGAAATTATTACAGTTTAACTGTGTCCAAATACTTTTCTCTACATCTCTCTCATATACATGTATGTGAGCAGGGTTAGCAGAAATGTACATAAGCCCCTCTCTATGGTAACCGCAAATCTGGGACGGCAGGACCAAAGCAAAGGCCATTTCTCACTACATCTCCATTGGCATGGTATGCCAAACACTCCCAGTGACTCGTGGGAAATAATAGGCATGGAACATTCCTGCCTTTTCCTCCCACTCTGTTTTTTGCTCCTTTGGATCATTTTCACACACATTCCAACCTATGTTACGTGTGGCTGCTGGATTAGAGAGTGCGAGTATGTTCGCTCTGATGTTTATGGCCCTCAGGGGCTGTTTGTGAGTGTCTTTGCTTTACCTATCTTGTTACTGGAGTGCCATTAAACATAATAGCTTTTTTCTTATCTGGATTCACTCAATGGTGTTCAAGCTAGAACTGATAGATAACCAGCAATTGTTTGCTAATGTTGGCATTACATGATATAAACCATCATGTTGGAGTAAATATAAAAGTATAATTTTCAAAACATCATACAGACATAGTGGAAGGACAATTGATTAGAACTTATTAGGGTTCATTTAAGAGGTAAGTTAAATCCTAAAACTGCATTCTTGATGTTATTTACTTTACCTTCATGCCTTTCCATACTCATAGTATTAATTCTGGAACTCAAAAGAGGGAATTCAATGTTCTTGCTGCTCTTTTCCAAACAAAGAAAGCTGAATGTTGACAGGCACTGTTTGGCTCCAAAAAAGCACAATATAAAATTGAATTTAGAAATGTATCAATATTATAAAAGTACTCATGCACTGTATTGCAGGTGTTATGAATCCGCAAATCTCAAGTTATCTCATTATTTACAGAAAAAGATTTTCCTACACCAGAGCAATAATAAAATCAATTCACATATATGGCATTGTTAACACATATAAAATTAATTTTTGGGTCTTTTTTTTTTACATAAACTTTTCCATACATTCAATTAATGAAATGTGGCTGTAAAGACATTTATAACGTTACAAAAGATTTCCACTTCAAATAAATGCTTTTTTATTGTTTCTGTTTGTTAATGAATCCTGAAAAAATGTAGCACAGTTTCCACAAAACTTTTTTGGAGGAACATCAGATTTAAACACTGATAATATTTGGACATTTCTTGAGTGCCAAATCAGCACATTAGAATGATTCTGAAGGATCATGTGATACTGAATACTGGAGTAATGGCTGCTAAAAATTAATATTTGCCATTAGAGAAATAAATTACATATTTCACAATTTTACTGCTTTGTATTTTTGACCAAATAAATACAGCCTTGGTAAGACTTCTTTCAAAACATTAGAAAATCTTACCAGCTAAATTTGTATTTGTGTTCCACTTAAGAAACAGTGAAAATTATTAGTGCATAAATGTTACAAATTTTTAGGTTAACTATTTAGGTTAAGTACACATCATATTTCCTGAGGGGCTAAGTCTTTAAAGGTCTGTAAAGCCCGATGATGATTATACAACAAGTATGTATATGTTTAAACATATTGTTCTTCTTGTGTGTTACAGGATACAGAGCCAAACTGCCCGGTGAGTGTCCTCAAACCGGAGTCGGATCAGAGCCTCGGTTCTCCTAAGGTTAGTGGACCATTTGTTTTTCTGTTCTTTGAGGTAGGAACTGTTAATGAGCTGTAATGCACTGTTTTAGAGTCCACCACTGGACCTGATTGACACAGGAAAAGGACTGAAGGTACAAACCGCGACCCCTCACCTGGTCAGCCTGGGCAGCGGAAGACTCAGTGTAGCCATAACTCTACTACCTCTAAAGGAGGGTATGTGCTTTTTTCCCTCTCATGATCTCCCTCCCTCACACACAAACCCATATAACCATGAACAATAGCCTGCAAAGAATAGATCTGTAAATAAGCCCCTTTATTTATGTGTGCCTTTATGAAACAGTGGATGCATGTGGCTTTTATTTTTAGTGCACTTAGGTTATCATAGAGGAAGTGGGCGGAAGGATGCGATGTAAAGCCAGAACCCAGTGCATCTTATTTAATTGTTACCTTAAAGAAGCAGTAAGAAGGACCCACATGTCTCTGATTACACACAGGTGTCAGACTTCTTCTAAATGATACCACGTCTGTGCATATAGGCCCTTGCTCATTCCTCGCCCCTCTTATCACGGTCACCATGGTAAACGTTGGAATGCAATCTGAGAATGGTGCAGGAAATGAAGTGTGCAACCTATCAGAATAGAGACAGGACAAGGAGTCAAGCTGACTTCCTCCCAGTGGGACGGAGTAATAAAGTCACAAGTATTACAGTACCACCATAGTGCCGAAACACACACAAAGACTGATTTAAACTTGCTTTTTCGAGGCAGTCTAATTATGTTTTGATATAAAAAGAGCAAATATTTGACCATATCCGTTAGTAATAGACTGTGAGGTGTTGAAGTAAAGCTGTAAGGGGGTGATTTGCGTCACTGGTTGAGTGTGTGAGCCAGCAGAGGTCAGAGAAGAGTGGAAATGTAAAACAGAAACACACACACCATTCCTTGGAACAGTTCATCTCCATGCTAGGAACAAGTCTCCAAACAGTGAAGAAAATTGTCAAAAATGAAGACAAAAAACAAACAATTAAATCGTTTTAAATCATTTTGTCACTGGCGACAATCCAGATGACTTTGGATGCATTTTTGTCAAATGTCAAGAGCGTAAACAAGGGTTTCCTTTATTCAACAAACACACAAGCGTGAGCCATAGAGTCCAATTCACGAACAAAAGACTTCTAACTGATTCTTTTGAATCAGTCATGAAAAAAATTTTATCACAAAATGGTTTCAAACTCATAGGTTAAAATCATTCAGAAGCGTTGCTTCATAAGTAACAACTAGTTCTTAAGTATCTCCCTAACTGAGTCATTTTATAGTTATGTCTGATTCTAAATGAACTGTTACTGTGATAATACCAAATATACCCCAAACAAACCCCTAGAATATTTTTCCTTAATAATATTTAGTCTGGAGCCCTTGCCACGGTTTACCTTAACATTGCTTGTAAATCACTGACAACTCTAAAAGCCTACTTCAAGTTTACATTTTCATCAAAATTCAATTTAAAAAGTCCCCAGGATGAACTGATTAAACATAGATAACCACACTGCAGACATGTGTATTTACAATCTTACATTTCTTGCAGTCAACATTAATTTAAATCAAACTCACAGCGGCACTAAAAGCTTGCACAGTTACAAATTGAATGGCTTTTTATTACAGGAGTAACACGCATAGGCCGTGACGATGCCCCTGTACCTCAGGACATCACAATTGAGGGTCCTGGCATTGAAGCAGAACACTGTAGGATTGAGAACAGAGGAGGGGTCATCATTCTTGACCCATGCGGACACCTGTGTTCACTCGATGGAGTTCCTGTAACCAGACCCGCACAACTCACACAAGGTAACCTCAATATGATAGCGCTTCAGTGAAAATGCATTTACAGCATGTATGTTTTTGTTTGTTTACTTTGGAAAACACAGTGTCTGAGTAAATGAAAAGGGGAAGAGGTTTATGACCTGGGAATGAAGTGTGTTATTTATTGAAAATGCATAATGTGTCTTTCCAGCAGGGTCTTGGTTTTGGACGTCACACAGAGTTTAATTGGTGTGGTTTTGGATCTTTTCTTAATGGGTCGCTGTGACTCAGAGCTTCCAGAAGTGTTAGAGTGAGCTACCAAGCTCAGCTTTTCTTCCCCAAGGTTGTATTTTCCCATAATTCCTGCATTCTTTAGCCTCACCGAGTTCCTCAACAAACGATCCATCATTCTCTATGCTTATTTTCTTTCGCATCTCAGTGAGAGCGAGTCAGATAAACATTTACCAGACCTATTCTGACACTTTTCAGTCGTGAATGCAAATATTGACGGGGTTGCGAAATGTGTCCTCCGCTTCGGCTTTTGTTTCTGTGGGAGGGACTATCAACAGGCCTGACTGTGATGCAAATGAAGAAAAATGTATTTCTGTTTTTGAATGCTTTTAGAAAACTACAGAGAGACCAGTTTTGAAAGAACACATTTTATACATCTGTATTGTAAAAAGAAGCCACATGCTAGTTATAAAAGGATGCTCTGTCAATGAGAAATAGAGGCATATTTGAGGCTAACCTCCCCTGACTCTAAATGCTTTGAGTCAATTAGATTAAAACAGAGAGTATGTGAGCTACAGGGCTGGTAATAATCAGCAGAGCTCAGTTAGAGGTCTGTTCCACCTCCTCCACTCACTGTGACGCAACAAGTGCCCTCACTTCGGCCCAAAGACAAAACTTAATGTGAATCTGTTGGGTAGTTATCAAATCCTGACTGAGGTGTCGGTGTAAACAGCAGAAATCCTACTATTGAAAACAGATTTAGGCTGTCACTGAAATATAAATAACCATATATATATATATATATATATTGTGTCATGAAATTATAAATTTGCAAGTATATCTTATTTTATTCTTTAATTTTTTAACGTCTTGTATTCTAGTAATTTTGTTCTAGTTAATAATTCAACAAATTAATATCAGAAACAATATATTATCTTGCACCTTTTTTAAAGTATAAGTGGGTCCATATACATACATGCAAATAGATGCTTTAACATTTTAGAAGGGGACCTTTTTATAATATTTTAAACATGAGCTATTTCATACATACTACCTTTTTATATACTATTGACTTTTGAGCCAGAATGAAATCAGATTTTTATTGTCTTCTACAGCATCATGATTGATGCACACTGAGAGTTTTGTGCTGACATCCACGTGGTGATGTGGAGAGGTCAGAAAACCGAACAAGATTATGCTCAGTCTTGTGCAAGAGGAAAAATTTATTTCAGTCAGAGTTGCACAAATTATTACTCAACAGGCAAATCCTGCAGAGGGCTGTACAAAGATCTAGGGAAAAATGCAAACTTGGTTGATTCTATAATCTACATTTTATAGGTTTTTCTTCTCCTCAAGTTATTCATTTGTGTTTCTCTCAGGTAACTTTATCTCTGAGAAGGTAGACAAAGAAAATAAAAGGGGGTGGGGTTAATTCGCCTCTTTCACTTTTAAAGTGTTTGCCTTAACAAACAGGGTACATTTTGAGATTACCAGTGTTCATAACACATCATTGAAACTAAAAGCTTTGACTTTCAACAGCGAATTACAGCTTCTGTGTAACAGCTGGACTTCCCTTCCATGTTGTAGCTATTGAGTTTGTAAAGAGCACCACCCCTTTAGGTTGGGTTTGGAGCGTTTGCTTTATTCTCATTGACCTCAGGAGAGGAAAAGTGAAGCGGTCGCGTGAGATGCGCGAGCGTTTATCATACAGTGAAACGCACGCGACGCGGGTCATAGCTTTCGGCTTCAAACACTAATTGACTGCAGAGATCTGCTGGTGCTTTGAGGTACTCGCTCAATGGGACTTCCTAAAAGGTTTGTTTTCCTTTCTTATTTATCGTTTTCCTCGGCAAATTGATTAGATATGTGGTTTAGACTTTTACATTGAATCCACGTTTCAAGTCAAGGACGCGAACGTATCTATCACCGAAGCGCCTGTGGGCTTGCGCGCACAAATGTTCTTATTTTGTTGTATCAAGTCATAGTGTCACTTAATAATAAATAATACAACTTCATTTTTGAATCCGCTTGAGTAAGCCGTAATGTCAACGTAATTGATTGACGTGCGTGACGTCATAAAATGCTAGAGGGAAACCACTTTTTTGCGTTGTCTAACTTTTATACAATAGTCCCACATTTGTCTGTTACAAATTACAAGTCGTTTAGAAATCCACAGTTTATCTCTGTATGTAAATGATTGTCAAGTACAAAGACTGCTGTTGCTACAACTTATTACACTGTTAGTCGGGGTGGGCTGTAACAATAATATAATACAATAACAAAAAACTATTTTAAACTATTATAAAACGTTTCTTTGGCTGATTTAGATTTATTGTGGTAATCTAATATTTAATTTCAAATGATAAACATTATTTTTCAATAATGAAGTTGGTTTTAATGCATGCATATTTTATAATTAACTTTCCTCAAATTGTTTTATAGTATCATATTGTTGATGTGATTGTTGTTTTAGTGTTTGCACATGTCAGCACATGACCATCATGTTTCCTGAGCAAAAGGCCAGATGATGGTTTTCTTCTTCTTAATGATCTAATTAAACTTACCTAATATCCATGCTATGATCTTAACTGTTTCTCCCCTCTAATTTATAGCACTAAACAGATATATTAAATGTTTTATATGTACCAGAAGATTGTTTCCTTGTGGTGCTAGGTTAATCCAATAATTTGAGCATGGAACTGTTCATAAAGTAACATGCACATTTGATTATGTGATCAAAGCACTCTTATTTTTAATCCAAGCCTGACTTTAGAAGAGAAAGTTTATAAGATGCAGCAGCTGTGTTTGTGGATTCATTTGTGGGCAGGAAAAGACTTGCAATAAACTACAAGTGTAAACTCTTTTTATGAAAGTCTTGGAAACTTTTTTATGAACCTACACAAATGTATTCTGCATGGAAGTACATGAAACAGAATTGTAATACAGTCACCTTGGGTGCCAAACTAAAATGTGCACATCTTTGTTCTTTTGAAAGTGTATTTATTTAGCCTTAGGAGTACAGCTGTGTAGACTAAATATTTGCGAGCGTGTGCACACGTGTGCCTGTTTCTGTTTCTCTGGACGCGTTATGCCTATGTAAGTGTGTTGACTGACTCGGGGGTTTTATTTTCCTGCACATTGTGTCCATCTGGTGTTATGAAATGAGCGCATCCCACAGCTCAAGCTGTATTTGTCTATTGATGCATTAAAGGGAAGTCCAGAGAAAGCTTAGAAGAAATGTTCTGCCAGTGTACCAAAGCCGGGAATGTGTGAGACAGATTTAGGAGACTGACTGTCAAGGGTTTGGCATGTTAATGACACGCACGATTGGACGTTCAGTGAGCTCTTCATCTTTGTAGCATGTGGTTCCATCAGTGACTAAAAAGTGCTGGAAAAACATATTGTTTAACTCAAAAAATTCAGTTGAAGTTGTTTAAATAATTTCCAATATTCCTGTGGCTCAGTGGTAGAGCAAAGTGTCTGCTAAATGCATAAATGTAATTTAGATGAGTTTTTTTCATTAGGCTTTTGTAAAGCTGCTCATGCATTGAAAACAGTCAGTTCTCTTTCAAAATTCTTGTTTTGATGGAATTGTTTTCGCTCACACCAGCTCCCAGATCCTCACAATGAAAAGACCACTGAGGCAAATTTTGGGTTTCACTGATGAGGAAAAAGAGGTCCTACATATTTTCCATGAGCTGTTATACCGCTTTCTATGACTTTTTCCGGGCTTGCATCCATCTGCCGTTCTGTGGTCTCTGATTTCAGATTAGTGGAAAGAGCAGACCCAGACCCTCAGGATGTAGTACTCCGCTAAGAGACAATAAGGAAAAACTGATGTATGAATCAGTTTTTATGGTGAAACAAGCTTTTCTTATTCATAATTTGTAACCATGCTGACTGACAGCTGGAGTAATTGAATTATGAGGTTGAAAGATTAATTTAAAGTGAACCATCTGGGTTCAGTGTTGTTTAGAAGATTTCGGCGTTATTTCACATTTTCAATGAACTATGGGCTTGAGTGATGTGAACACTAATCTGGTCTTTCTCAGATTGATCCATGTGTGTGTTTATTTTCCTCTCTCTGCAGGTTACACGCTCTGTCTGGGTAAATCCTATATCTTTCGCTTTAACCATCCCGAGGAGGCCAACCGTATGAAAAGCATGCTGCCTCAGAAGAGTCCCGTCTCTCCGCTGGTCTACAGCACAGGTAACCTTTCCTCCTTAACATCACTATCATATTCCCTTCATTCTCTTCATCTTTCTTCTTTAACTATCTATCTTATGCACCCAAACCCCCTCAGGAACTGAAACCACTAATCTTTTGTACACGCATATGGCCTGTATCCTATATTACAACATGCCAGCTCAACATCCATGGAGGATCGTGTGTGTGTGTGTGTGTGTGTGTGTGTGTGTGTGTGTGTGTGTGTGTGTGTGTGTGTGTGTGTGTGTGTGTGTGTGTGTGTGTGTGTGTGTGTGTGTGTGTGTGTGTGTGTGTGTGTGTGTGTGTGTGTGTGTGTGTGTGTGTGTGTGTGTGTGTGTGTGAGAGAGATACATGGTTTCAGTTATCTGTCACAGCTCTTTTGCAGTCTGAAATAGGATCCTCTAAACATTGATGTAGCAGAATTCTTTTTAAGAGTGCTTAATGTCTACTTTACAGACAAGGCATCTTTACACAGCTGAGTTAAGTCTGCTTGGAGCAATCTCTGCTTCAATTTCTGTATAAAAATGCCACTTAAAAGCCATTGTCAAATATGGCAGCTCTGACCCACCTCAGCCTATAGTATCAGATTAAACATTATTTTTATATGAATTTTTTTTTCACAACATTATGTACATTATTTTTTGAGCAAATGCCTTTATGCTATTTAAATGCCTTTTCATATTTTTTACCTGTAACTTCATATTTATTCATTATTGTTTCTGTATTCAAAAATGTATATTCAAAACAATTTCACAACTGTATTTCTGAAATATTTTTGTGTAAATGCATTTATGCCTTGTAGATGCATTTATATATTTTATTTATAATTATAAAGTTTTCTTTTGCTAAATTCATAAATTAAAAATAGATTTATGCCGCCTCCTGTGCAGCATTAAACCATAAACGTTTATTTTTATTCCCATTTAACCAGCTTCAGTGCCACAAAAGAAGCAATATGAAGATGGCATTAATGAATACATTTTATTCGATTTTTTTATTAAGTGAATTACTGGACTAACTACAACTCAAACCTTAGCAAAATGAACTGTATATATCTATATGAATAAGTTTTACCGTTGAGTACATCCCCAAGGGTAGTTTTGCCAGAGTATATCTAAGCAAACCACACAGACTCAGGGAGCCAGTCTGTCTCGTGGAATGTGTGATCCGTACACAGATGTGGTTTGGATTCTCCCGTTAATTGATTGAACATTTTGAGTGAGGTGTAGAGAGTGACATAAATCATTGCCACCTCCTCTCAGTGTTTCCCTCACTCACACTGTGTTGCTAGACAGCAGGAATGAATCTTCACATAAACAAATGTGCACCCACTCACTCAAAGTGCATTGTACATAGCAAACCTGGGAAAAACACACACTCTGGGCCTCAGTGTGCTTTGTATACTGGTATAAGTTAAACTTTAACCCTTACGTTGCTGTCTAGTATGTTTATAGGGGTGATGGCCTTTCCAGTGTGGTATATACACCAGCATGCATCAGTTTCTTTCAGTAGCCATAAAAGCGAAGCTTGTCACTAAATGGTTTGCCAGAACCTCCCCATGTATGGTTAAAGTTTGTGTGATCTTGCATGCATTTCATCCCACACTGTCACCGTGATATAGCTTTCAGTTTCTGCTCTATTTCCTTCATTACCTTTACGTGAGAGATTATTCCATGATTTAAGTTCTGCTCCAGCCTGATGTACGCACACATGCACCTTAAAGAGATAAAGGGATTTTTCTTGGCATGTGCAGGTTTATGTGATTTATGAGCATTCGCGTCAGTCATCTGAAGAGGGATTTCTTTGATCTTCGCTGTCTTTGCACTTGGCGGAGTGAAGCTTACGTCTCGTCCAGAGAGCAGATGAGAAAAGTGTGTCTGAGAGGGAGGGAGACAGAAGAGCGGACATAGAGACCAAATTAAACATGGACGTCTTTTGTCCAATCTCTTCCTAGCCTGGATTATTTACAGTTATTTTAAAAGTTAAACAAATTAAGTTAATTAAGTTTTTTGTACCTTTGTACTCCTTGTTCACCTCACTGTGCAATGTTTTGTGTAGAGTAGACTTCAGTAGAGTTCTGTTTCTGTTTCTAGCACATTCTGGACTTTGGTCAGTTTCTGTTTTTAGAAAATGTCTTAACTGACTTGGTTTGTGTTAGTTTAAGCTGTAACGGCTCATTTAATACTTGGAAAGCAAGATAGACAGGCCTAATTTATTGAGCCCTGAGGGAAAACTGATGATCTTTTGGTTCCAGGTGGTTGCAGGTCAAACGAGTCTCAGGGACAGCAGTCCGAGCTCCCCATAATCCTGCAAACAATTAAAGCAATTCCAGGAGTTAACAAGGACCAAGCAGACAGTTATATAACTCCTCATAACCACTTTCTCATGCTTGTAATAGTCTAACCATTTCAAAAACGAAGCTGCTCGTAATAAATTCCAGTTTATTTTTCTGAAAAACCTTTCTTGTGTTTATTTTTAGATTATCTGAAGTTCAGCAGTGACTTCAGTAATTGTCTGGGTGGCTCTGGATCTAGAGGGATGCGCTCTGTCTCTGAACTGCGGGATTTGATGGACACTTTACAAAAAAAGAAGCAGGCGTTGGAGAACAGTTTGCGAGCCAATGGTGACTCAAGCCCCTCCTACTTTAGCATGACGCAGTCTCCTCCCACCACACCCAATCTGCTGTCACCCATCACCACGTCCTCCCCAATATCCTATCAAGAACAAACCCGCCGATTGTACAGCTCTGAAAGGCCACCACTTGCGACCAAAGTACCAGCGCATTCGTCCAGCAACATGCCTCCATCTCCTCGCCGTTCTGACCCTCGAGAGCGTGACGCATCACTTCCTTATTCTCGACCCATGACCCAGAACCAATCTCAGGATAGTCTCCTCCTCAATATATCAGACAGTCGTTGTGCTGGGACTTCAGGTTCAGCCCTCTCAATGTGGAACAGTTCATCCACCGGTGTGACCGATTCCCTCCCGCCAACGCCAGTGGGCGGTAGTGGTGCAATCAGCATGCCTTCTAGTCCTCGTCTGTCTCGTAGATTCCAAACTCCAGATGCATGCCGTAATGGAGGACTCGAACCCACTCCACGGCAACGAAAGTACTCCGCTGGGTCACTTACAGGCATGAGCTCACACAGTCGCTCCCTACCACGTCTCAATCGACCTGCCGACACTCATCTCACTCTCCCGCCAAGCTATCGGTCTCCTGATGGCCAGCTTTCTCGCCCAGCTGGCTCCATCCACCAGAATGGTCATTCTGAAGTAGTCTCCATCTCGCTGTCCAATAAACCTGGAACCAAACATACCGTAGCCCCACCGGATGTCACCATGACATCAGAAGAAGCCACCAGTCCCCGCCAGGCCAAGAAGGTGAGTTTGACATCCATCAGCTGCTACTCGGAACCGGAAAGGCAAGCCATGCCTGGTCCCTCACCAGCTCTGGAGATTGGTCTCGGGGAGAGAAGGCAGTCGTTCGGAAAGGCAGGCCTGGGTCCGCCGAGTGGCTTCAGGGAGAGAAAGGGCAGCATCAGCTCTCTCAGTGGAAAGGAAGAGCTTCAAGACTACCATCAGAGACAGAGGGATGAAAGACTGCGGGAACAGGAAGTGGAGAGACTGGTGAGAGACTTTTATCACGTAAAAAGATAGTTCACCCAAAAATGAAAATTCTGTCATTTAATTACTCACCCTCATGTCGTTCCAAACCTGTAAGTAGGGATACAACGATTATAGATTTTGTTGGTACGATTATTGTCTGAGGAATAATCACGGTTTTACGATTATGACGGTTATTATGCATTTATTTATTTCCCAACATTACTAATGTATAAAATCACATGAACACTCAGATATTAAAGGGTTATTTATTGCTGGTTTTGAAACAGAAATAACACCGTAACCAACAATACAGCACAAAATAATAATAAACAAAAGACAAACAAAAGTCAATTTTATCTGGAATAAAAAAGGGGACCTCTGCTCTGTAAACATCCATGACAGTATTTCTCTTTTGAAAATAGCAAATGGAAATAGATCACAAAAGTTTTTAATGTTTTCAGTTTGTACATTCTTAAAATTAATTTTTCGACCCGGGGTAGAGAATTTGGAAACATGGTGAAAAAGATCTTGTTGGTTTTTACTCGCACTACAACAGGGATAGTAAATAGCAAAGTTAATGAAGTATTATTAATATACGACTAATATTAACTTAACTTATCCCACAGTGGAAATTGTTAATGATGGAAATAAACTGAAATACTATTGTAATCAACTATCATCCATACGTATTCATTTTAATAATCTTTATAACAATTCAAATGATTTTAAATGTGGCCTGAGAAAATCATGTCTATTGTTTTGGTTTGTGAGATCGGAGATAGCACTGCGCACGTGTACAAACATTCAGGAGGACACAAACTTCTTGAGAACGCTGCCCCGCGACTTTTATTAATGAAATAGATTAAATAGCCTACTGGAGAAACACAGACGCAGGTAGGCTAATTCACAAAGGCAACTGTCACTTATTTCTTTCTCTCTCGGTCGAATAATTAATGCAAGTAGCTCAAAGTTATAATTAAATTCAAATAAATGTGATCTTACTGCACTATTTCATCTCTTTCTGATCTGAAGCGGGCAGAATGCTGAGCTAACGAGCCGTAGCTTCGCATCAGGTGGTTCTTGCCTTCACGTTGTGCTTAATGCAATCGTTCAATGTACAACTAGACATGCATTATCCCTTATGTATTCGCTCTTTTGCAGCAGTTTTTTACGGCAATATTTAAATGACACCCTGGTCATTCTTGGTGTTCCCAAAATGGTCCCACACTATCGACAGGCATTTCTCTGGTGGAAATAAAGCTTCGCTGTTTAGTCCATCTGTCACTAATCTAATGAGTGTAGTAGCCTCCGTGCCTCTGATAAGCACGTCATTTTAAGCTGGTGCACCGCTAGTGTAACTTTGTTTTTGTTTTGCGCAAGCTGCAACAGTTCCGTTTCGTGTAACAGAAACACTCGGTTTAGCAGAACCTTTACGATTAATTAACCGTGATGTTTTAAAGATATTTTAACCCGTAGACCTTCATTCATCTTGGAAACACAAATTAAGATATTTTTGATGAAATCCGAGAGCTTTCTGACCCTGCATAGACAGCAAGAGAGTTACCACGTTCAAAGCCCAGAAAGGTAGTAGGACATCGTTAAAATAGTCCATGTGACATCAGTGGTTCAACCTTAATTTTATGAAGCTATATTTTGTGTGCAAAGAAACTAAAATAACAACTTCATTCAGCGATTTTCTTCCATTCATGCGAGTATTCTCGTGAATCATGGTGGACTGACCCAGAAGAGAAGAAATCACATCAAATCTCCAAGAATAAAGTTGTTGTTTTAGTTTTCTGACAGTCGTAGCTTCATAAAATTAGGGACCCACTCGGATTTGGGCACTGCATTTAACCCATCCAAGGTGCTCACACACAGCAGTGAACACACACACACCATCCTTACTACATTTCTGGGCCTTGAATGTGGTAATTCCATTGCTGTCTAACTTTCGGATTTGATCAAAAATATCTTAATTTGTGTCTGCGGCGCTCGGGGAGCGGTTGAGTGGTTCGGGGCCTTGCTCAAGGGCTTACAGGTTTGGAACGACATGAGGACAAGTGGTATTGAAGGTGGAAGAGAGCAACATTTTCATTTTTAGATCAACTATCTCTTTAATGTTGTTGATGTATTGCTTTAAAGTCAGCATGTAAATGTAATTAAGTAGTGGCTGTCATACCTTTCATAATCTACTCAATTCCCAATGACTCAGATACCAGTACCACCCAACTTTTTTCACATCAAATCTCCAAGTTAAGTGACGTGACATACGACCAAGTATGGTGACCCATACTCGGAATTTGGGCTCTGCATTTAACCCATCCAAGGTGCATGTACAATCACAGCAGTGAACATTTTTTTTATAATTCAACATATAATTCTTCTTACACATGAACACACACCGGAGCAGTGGGCAGCCATTACTTTGAAGATTGATTTAATCTAGAATATTTAACATGCCTCCTCCAAGGGCACCTCAGTTTTCTGGTATTGAAGGTGGAAGAGAGCGCTCATTTAAGGGGGTCCCCACCTACAATTCCTGCCGGGCCTAGACTATTTCTCACACTCTTCTTGCAATTCGATCACGAACCATTAGGCCACTCTCTACCTGCACTTAATTAATCTTCTTGCCCAAACTTGTCTCTTTCATTGTTGTAACAAACACACCATGTGCAGGAAGGCCCCTCTGGTTCTCTGTAGTGGATGCGGTGGAAGACCCAAGCAGAGATGTGGCTGCATAAATATCCTATTAATAGACAGCTCGACAGCCCAGAACCACATCCACTTTCATTGAACCCGGCCTCTCGAAAACACTCTCTCTGGGAGGCTGCCCACAGCTGCAGATGATCCTGGCAAATTGCCCATGCTAACATGCCCCATTCTTGCTTCTCAGCTGCTCTCAATGGGGTTCAAATGAAAGACAACAGAGCTTTGTAAGCTGTGGTTAAGGGAGGCCACCTGTGGCGCCGCCCTGCTGGGCAGAGACCAAACCATCATCGTAGGCCGCCCACTCATTAGTTAGGACCACAACTACAGGCTGGTGATCTTTACAAGGCCAGCACTGAGTGAAAACAAGGCCGCTACAGGTGGAGAATCGTATCCACACAAAGACTCACTGGGTTTCTTTGAAAAACATGCTCTCTCAGAGGAATGTAATATTACAGACTTTAGCCATGGTTGTACATGTCCAAAAAACACACTCATTTCATGATAGCACAGTTGCATAGCATGTGCTGTTCTGTTTTTTTCTGTTTCAAAGCCCAATGAGTTCTAAAATATTGGAAGAAAACTATCCAATAGCAATTCCAAATGGCAGCAGCATTGGAAAAATCAATGTAATTGATTTCATGCATTTGAGATCTATTTATATATTAACTGATAATTTATATGTCCCTCGCAAAGATATGAATGGCTTTGCCAAAGACTTTGTATGGTTGTCAGTGGACAGAAATGCTTTTTGTCTGCTTTTTTCCCCATGTAAGATCCTGTTCCAGTTCCCAATTAAATTAGCTTGTTCTAGCTAGAACTTTTCTTTACCTGTAAGAGCTATGCCAATAGTCAAAGTTGTTAGCTTGCTAACCAAAAGTGAAAACATAAGGATGTCAGACTTCTGTTCTATTAAGTGTTTTTATCGTTTACTAAACTATTGAAAATTTTTGCAAATTTAAATAAAATTCAATTATTATATAAACTTAGTTGCTAAAGCAACATTTCAAAATCAAAAAAGTTTAAGTACTAAAATTGAACCGAAATAAAAATGAATTTAAACTATTCAGAATAAGAGAAATTAGAAAAATTACACACTTAACAAAATTACTAAAATTGAAAAATGGCTAAAATTTATTTAAATAAAAAAAATAAATAAATTAGATTATTAATTTAAATTAATTAAATAAAAAAATATAAAAATCTGAAAATAAAAGTTAGATCAAAATGTTAATAAATGTATTTATTTATTACATTTTATTTGACATGGACATCACAATACCATTGGATGAACCATATGCATTTGATATAAATAGCTGGTTATATAATGTGAAAAGTGATTTAAATAACATCATGTTTACTTCATTAAGGATAAATACACCACATCAATATCCTATCATTTGACAGAACAGTTCTATCACTGCTACAGAGTTTATGTAAACTGATTAGGATTATGGGAGAGGATCCCCTGAAATTGTGTCCTTTGCTCTTGCATTGGGGCTGTTAGCGTGTCATAAATAAAAGCGGAAGGATTGAATCACGCTGCTCCTATTTGTATATCCTTTCCTGTCCAGTGCCAGCAGTGTTTTTATTGGGTCTAGTTTCACTCTCTGCCCAGTTTTTCTGAGAGCTCCCTCTCTCTCTCTCTCTCTCTCTCTCTCTCTTCTCATTTGCAATCTCCCTTCCCACCGACTCATCAACCTCCCATCAGAGGGTTTGTGTTTCTGACACCGGCTTGGTTCATTCATGTCTCTCTATAATTTGTACTTGCTGTGCTAAGGAACGTAACTAAACTTCTCATCTTTTTGATGAGGGCATGATCTCCTCCTGTGAGGTGGAGGTCACCATGTGTCCTCTGACCTCTGGATCCGTTGATATGGTGAGTAAAGCACTCTGAAGAATAGGGCCATGCGAATGCATGAAAATGCTGGGCTTGTTTTGCGGACCAGGTTTCGATTTACAAGGAAATATCATCTTTATGGATTGAATAACTGTTAACATGCCGGGTTGTTCATTCGCAGCTATATGAACCAGTGGGATCATTTTTCTTGGCTCTGGAAAGGCTCGCCTGAACTTGCTGTTTGCATTTCCATATCAGTCGATAAATACAGGGATATTTAGCAGGCCAAGTGCACTCCTTCGTGAGCCAGGGATGTTTTTAGATGTATATGCATGGTTATCTTCATCTGGTCTTTCTCTGATCGCAGTTTAGGGCTCTCAAGAGTGCTTTTGGAACCCAAGATATTTGTATATTGGACCTTTTTGGAGAAATGGCAGTAATGTTGTTCTTTAATCTACTCATGGGCTATTAGTGTGAAATATCTGTACTGCGTTTTCTCCAAATAACAAACATGTTCAGAACTGCTGCAGGTAAATCTGTTTGCATTTCAAAGGTGAGACAGGTTTCCAAATGTATCATTTCCTCCAGCCGTCTGATTGTGAGTTTTGATGCTGCAAGTGTCTGAATATGCATTTTTTTCATACTGTCTCTGTCTAATCCATAGGAACGTCAGCGTCTGGAGACTATCCTTAATCTGTGTTCCGGGCTGGGCCGTGCAGAGCAGGACAAAACTGGCTTGGCCGTTGCAGACTTGCAGAAGATCAACAAGGAGCTGGAGAAATTACAGGTGTCAGATGATGAGTCTACGTTCTCAGACTCTGCAAGTCTGTCAGCCAGCATTTCTGCTGAAAACGACTATGGGCTTAAAGCCCGGGAGACCCAGGCCAGCGAGGAGAGACAGGTACGGCAGCGCAAGAATAGTGGACACAGAGAATTCAGGGCGGAGACAACAGCTGTCCTTGGCTCCGCTCCCACCCCTTCTCCTCGGCTGACACGGATTAACAAGGTAATTGGTAAAGCTTCTCTTAAGCCACTTAAGCACTCTTAAAAGTGTATGAATGAGAGAACTGACTTCATGCATCTAAAAATCACCATGGGACCGTTTGGTTAAGAATCATTGCATTTGCATTGCATCAAAACATTTACATTTTCCAAATACTTTTTTGGGCCACTGATTAAATTTAAGATACTGTAATATTAAATATAATTTGCTGAAATGGAAATGTACTCCACTTAAACTATTTGATTAAAAATGTAGTATATTATATTGTATTATTATATTATGCTGGAATGGTAATATACTCTTTTAAACTATTCATTTAATAATACATTTACTTTTATATTATTATATTATGGTTTTAATATTTTTAATTGAATAAATAGTTGTAAAATAAGTGTATTATAATTTCAGGAATTTTAAGTAATTTAAATTTTTTTAATTGAATAAATATTTTAAAAATAGTATTTTATTTCTTCCATGTTTTCATTATTATATTATAAATTGCTGTAATACTAATTTCTCCTTTAAAACAATTTAATTTAAAAATAAGTGAAATAATAATTTAATTTTTAAATTGAAAAAATTATTTAAAGAGTATATTTCTTTGTCGGCATTTTTTATATTATAAATACGTGAAATGGTAATGTACTCCTTTTCAACTGTTAAATTACAATTGAATTAGTCTAATATATATATATATATATATATATATGTGTGTTTATTATAGTGTAGTATATTATAGTTGATTGTCTGCACTTTTCAGATGACCTTCGGCTATACTCTAATATATTTCCATTATGTCTTCATGCATGAAGTGTTTTCTGTGTGCAGTGTGTGTTTTGATTCTTGTTAGGTAACTGAATCATATGTAAAGCTAGTCCTATTCCATACTGCTAATTCCTGTGACCTTTTGGAGAGGTTATAAGAGTTTCCCACCCTTCCTTGGTATGCACACAACCTCACGCACACTTTAATCCAAGAAGGAATGTGCGGTTGTCTTCCCTTCAACTCCTGTATGGGCTAATCTAATTAGTCTACTGCGCAGGAGTAACAGTCATGCGTTGGTTCTGTTATTTATCCATCTAAAGGTATACGCAATAGAGCACAAAATGGCCTTGGAAACCAGTTTATAGAAACTATAAATCTGTATTGGCCCTCTTTCTCTCTTGTAGCCCACACAGAAACAGCTGAAGCAGTTTAGAGTTGTGCCCTCCATAGTATAAACTGTGATGAGCAGATATAAACATCACTGTCCAAATATAGCAGGGTCATGCGCATTGTGTTTGGTCAATCTGTGCCTCACTCAGTGGAAGAATGGCAGTCTTCTCACTCATATGTACTGTCCTAATCATACATGCACGAACATGTGGAATCTTCCAGGTCAAAGGTCAGCTTATTGCTTATAAAACTCAAATTAAGCAGATCACCTTCAACGGATATTGAAAATCTAGATAAATAATTGGTTTAGGAAATGGAGTGTGTAACGCCACCCCTCTGTTCCTCGAAGTTTCCGTTGAACCCATTCATTGTTGTTGTTAATTCAGTGAATCCTGTTTCTCAGAGCTAAAGATCCAAGCAGCTGCCAGAAGGGGGCATGTCCATGCTATAGATGGCTTGCATTAAAGGGCTTTACACTACTTGCATTGACATCTAGGCCAGTTCTAAATGTAGGATTAGGAATCAATTCAAAACCCAGCATTACTAATAAGTTAAGCTTGGAGGGTTAAACATTCACTAATAGCAGCTGAAAAATATGGGGAGAAAATGCACATGATAGCTCTGTTTCAAAGCCTAGTGAGCTGCCCTGCTTTTTGCTGTCTACATAGGCAGCTAACTTCTAAGTAAGCATCTTAACCAATACAAAACCTAATAAGAGACTGTTTGCTGCAGTATTATTTATATACTGTTATATTATTTATTAATATTTGTATATTTATTTTTTAAGATTTTATGTGCTTTTTTCATTTTTTTATAAAAAAATATTTTTTATATTTTTTAGTCATTTTTTTATTATTATTTTAGTAAATTTTGTGAAGTGATGTGTAATAGAATTGTATTTATTTATGTGTATTTATTTATTTATTAACATTTTGAGTTGTTATTGTTAATTTAGTATTATTTGTATAGTATTATAGTATTTATTAATATTTTAAAATAGCTTTTTATAATAAAAAAATATTTTTCCATTTCAATTTTAGTTTAAGTTTTAGTAATTTTATGAGCTCCTGTCAAGACTACGGAGGGTTGTCCGGACTGCTGAGCGAATCATTGGTACAACCCTCCCCACTCTCCAAGAACTGTACTCATCCAGAGTGAGTAAAGGGGCTGGCAAAATCACTCTGGACCCCTCACATCCAGCACACTCTCTCTTTGAACTATTACCGTCTGGTCGACGCTACAGAGCTCTGAGCACCAGAACGACCAGACACAGGAACAGTTTCTTTCCCCAAGCAATTCATCTCATGAGCACTTGACATTAAACGTGGAGCACACAACACTATTATACAATTATTAATTCACCACACATACTTATTTTTCATTTCAAATTTGCACATAGCAGACCTGTACACACATAATTGTCTATAATATATATTGTGTTTTTGCTTTTTTGTACATTGCCTATTTGTGTATTATTCTTTTATTATCTGTGTCCTGTTGCTGTCATTCTGTTGCACTGTGGAGCTTCTGTCACTATAACAAATTCCTCGTGTGTGTGTAAACATACCCAGCCAATAAAGCTCATTCTCATTGTTATTTTCAAATATTTATATTCCATTTAATTTATTTATATTTTATTTTAAGTCATTTTAATGCTTCAAGTTCATCTAATATTTAAAAAAATGTAATGTTAGCTTTGTTTGAATTTCCAAATTTCCTTTTTTTGCCGTTTTATTAGGATAGGACAGTATTTAGATAGGAAGCAAACTGGGAGAGAGAGGGGGAAGGGTCGTGAAAGGTCCGTGACCCGGGACTCAAACTTGGGACGCCCAAAGCGCAACGGCGTTGTATGTCGGCACACTGCTCACGAGGCTATTGGGACTGACTCAATAATTTTTATTTTAAACTGACCTAATGTCTTTTATGTATTTTACTTTGTATTGCATTGTTCAGTATAGTTGTTGCTTACATTATCGTGTCCTCAGCAGGGGCCTGAGGACAACACACCGCTGAAGCTGGACGTGAGACGTATAGAGGAGGAGAGGATCCAGGTCCTGAACAATATGGAAGAGTTAGAGCTGAAGATCAAAGACCTGGACAACCAGATGGAGGAGTCCATCAGAGAGGTACAGTAGACACATCTACAGGTCAGGGAGGAAGTGGGAGAGATCGGGGATGGTGGGAGTAGTGAAGGGAGAGTGTCTATGTGGGAGAGTTTTGCATGTGGCGAAGTAATCAGGAGCTGTGATGAGGACCACAGCTAGACAAGGAGGTCTGACTTGCCAAGACTAAATCTGTTTTAGTTTCTCTCACTTAAAGCCTTATTTTCTCTGTTTTTCTGTTTAAACGATGCACTTCATTCCTGATTACATTGTAATGCTCCTCCACTAATACACGTTTCCTTCCTGTCATCCTGATTTCTCCTATTTGTTCTTTTCTCTCCATAACACTCTACTGAGGTTAGGAGGACTAGGTAAATTCAGTACATAAAGTACATTTAACTAATCAAAATAACCTTTTTTCACTATAAAGAATCTTTTGTGGAATGGAAAGGTTCCATGGATTTAAAGGTTCTTCAAGGAACCATATATGGCTATAAATAATATTTTTAAGAGTTAAGCTGACATTTTTTTTCTATCTGGCCTACTTTATGGTCTTGATCCTTACAAATTGCTTCTCTTCCATTGTTTTTTACTCTGTCAAGTTGGTTTTGAACATAAGAACGAATGCTATTTCTATGCCCTCTTAGACACTGCAACGTTGTTCATAAAG
Organism: Ptychobarbus kaznakovi; assembly: GCA_027422405.1. NCBI lineage: Eukaryota > Metazoa > Chordata > Actinopteri > Cypriniformes > Cyprinidae > Ptychobarbus > Ptychobarbus kaznakovi. The sequence goes on from CM049814.1 coordinate 6,557,697, forward strand.
TCCAAAGCACAAGAGAAAGCTATTGCTAAGTTGGCCTTAAAGCAGAAATTCCCATCTCTTGATTAATGTTACGTAGGTAGGTTAGTCTTGCACCAGCAGTTCCTGCTAAGTCAGCTGTTCCATTAGAGCCCCATTCAGTAAACCCAGAATGTCAGTGTTGTGCTCTAGTTTTATGAGGTTGGGCTTTTATGGGTTTAGAACGTGGGCCTCTTTTTATTTGTGTGAAATGAGGCTCCTTCTAGGTGGTCACTGTTTGCCACGAAATCATTGATATTGTTGCATTAGTTACTGTAAGTGACAGTGAACTTTAGATTGAGTAATAAATGAAGCAGAAGTTTGTGTGTGTGTTTAGATGGAAGTGGAGCGTGCTCTGTTGGAAGGCGAGCAGGATTCGGAGATGGCTCAGCTACAGCAGGAGAAAGACGCTCTGGAGCAACTTAAAGAGAAGATGGCTGACATCGAGAACAAAGCGCAGATGGAAAAATCTCAGGTATGTTCCATGATAAAGTCTGTATATCAGCGGGAGTACTAAACTACACCTGGTGACGCTACTAACTTAACTCAAATATGCTCTCCTAAACTGTCCGTTCTTTTGGTGTGTACAGTAGTACAGTAGTCAGATTATTTTTTAAGGATTTAGTTCATTCAGACAGTTCATATAATTATCAAAAGTGTACAATTTATTTATACAACTGTTCAAAAGTTGGGGGCAGGAAGATATTTTTAGTTTTTTGTTATTTTTAAATAAATTAATACTTTTATTCAGCAAGGATGCATTTAATTGATCAAAAGTGATAGAAATCTTTTGTAACATTATAAATGTCTTCACTATTTTAAATAAATTATTTTGACCTTTCTTAATCAAAGAATCCTGAATAAAAGGTATTACCCTTAGCAGAAAAAGAAGCACAACTGTTTTCAACACTGGTAATAAGAAATGTTTCTTGAGCAGCAAATCAGCATATTAGAATGATTTATGAAGGATCATGTGATACTGAAGACTGAAGTAATGATGCTGAAAATTCAGTTTGCTATCACATAATAAATCAATTTTAAATATGCTCAAATAGAAAACTGTTTAAATAGTAATAATATTTTACAACATTACTGTTTTACTGTATTTTTGATCAAATAAATGCAGCCATATTGTGCATAAGTCACTTCTTTTAAAGAAGATCATGCGACCCCCCCCCCCCCCCAAACTTCAATGTACCAAAATTACATGAGGTCCAATATGTAGAACTCATTGTAAGGTATTTTGTAGCAAATTGCTGTTGTTCATCATTGGTTTTGAGTCTGTTATAGAATTTAACATGTTTCATTATTAATTTTTGATATTGAGATTATTGTTGGGTTTTGTGCCAGATAAATGCAGTTAAGTTGTATTATCAGATGGAAATGTATTTAAAGGGATAGTTCACCCCAAAATTTGTCGTTCCAAACCTGTAAGACCTTTGTTCATCTTCGGAACACAAATGAACATATTTGTGATGAAATCCGAGAGCTCTCTGACCCTGGATAGACCGCAATGAAACTGAAACGTTCAAGGCCAAGAACGGTAGTAAGGAAATTGTTTAAATAGTCCATGTGTCATCAGTGGTTGAACCGTAATTTTTTGAAGCTACAAGAAAACTTTCTGTGCACAAAGAAAACCCAAATAATGACTTTAACAATGTATTCTCTTCCGTGTAAAATTGCGGTTGAACCACTGATGTCACATGGACTATTTTGTGTGGGTTCTGTTGCTGTCTATGGAGGGTCAGAAAGCTTTTGGATTTCATCAAAAATATCTTAACTTGCCTTCCGAAGATGAATGAATGTCTTACGGGTTTGGAACGACATGAAGGTGAGTAATGGCAGAATTTTCATATTTAGGTGAACTATCCCTTTAAAAGACATTGCCCCCTTAAATCGCTTTAGTGTAGTTGGCTACTTTTGCTTCTAGTGTTGCTAATGGCTTTTTTTTAAAGGGTAGTTTTTTTTAGTTACGCTAAGCTATGGTTTCAAAGTATCTTTGCCAGCATCTTTGTATAGAGAATGTTAAGTTTACAATACATATTATAGAATTATAGAGTCTTTGATTCAATTGCATTTCCCACACACACTTCCTGGTAGCCTCTCAGTCCATGTCACAGTTGGTAATCCCGGCTCTGCTCTAAATACATCTCTGCTAAACTGAGTGACACCACACACTGTGTTGATGCAGGGGGTTTCTAAGCCAGGAGCTGGTGGAAATCCTGGCACCTGCGTCTCAAGTTCAGCCTGACTTCCGGCTCATTCATTCATTAAGCCTGGCAGCTGCGGAGACACTTGAGATACAAACCCTTTAGCTGACGGTCCATTTCTAACGCACTAACTCTTAAAGAGGATGGTTGATTTGGTCACTTATGAAATTTCATTGCAATTAGGATGCTGCCTATGTAAGCAGTAGAACAAGAAAGCTTGCTAGGTTTTGGGACCGAACTATCAAGTGAATGCGATATTAAAGTTTTGTTGCTTGACAACCATAATCCACCTGCGGTTGCATAATATTACTTGATGCAAGAATTGCTTTATGATTATTATTATTAGTAGTAATTTAGTTATTGAACATTGGTGTCTGTTATCAAATTGCTGTTGCCATCACTTGAGGCCATTCTTTGCAGTGTTGTTAACATGCAAAGTGGCCACTTGTTAATTTCAGTTCAGTTCGAACTGATTGCTGAGGTATTTTTCAGTTGTTTGAGTGTTGATAACATCAGCTATCATTTTCCTGCATTTTCATGTTCTTCATTTAATTCAACACCTCCACATCCATCATGCCGCACTTGTGCTGTTACTGACTGTGTACTAGTAACTAACCCTGCCCACCCCACCTGCCCCGGCACTAACCCTTCTCTCCTCTCTCCCTTCATCCTATGCACGTACGTGCAGGACAAAGCCAAGCTAGATGCGGAGCGTGTAAAGTTAGAGCGACTGGCGCATCTGCTTGCAGAGCAGAAGACTCAGTTGGACACCTGCCCCGAAGCCTTGAAAGAGCAACTTCAGCTGCAGCTCTGCAGGGTCAGTACTCACACACAGCCTTCATCCGCCTCTTCCTCATAACCGGGTCCTTGTCCTCTTCATCCCTAGTGCTTGCATCTGTCTCACCTTCATGAAAGACATTTCGGCTGGCTTTCTTCTCTTGTATTGCATGCGCTTCTTGAATGTCTGTAATGTACTGTATAATGTTTTTGAATAATTAAAAAAAAACAATTTATATAATCAAAATATTTCTCCTGCCACCGATGAGTCATATGATTCTCCAAAATCAAAAGTCTATATTGGTATATATTAATGATCATGATTTTTTTTCTTCAAATTATTATAAAAAAAATGTGCATTACAATATTTAACAATTGTCGGGGAGGGGTGCTTAATTGTTATGAAAATAATTTCACAATGCTAAAAATCTACAAATATATATATTTTTTCTTTGCCCCATGTTTCATTCATAAGTTTCATGAGATTCACCCTGATAGGCTGGTACACAATCCCTGATAGTGACCACATGAGATTAAGTTATAGGAAGGAACAAAGTTATTTAAAGCTGGCAGGCCTTGAATGAAAGTATGGAGTACATTAGCTGTTTCGGTGATGATGTGGAATGGCTGCAGAGTTTCATTATGACACAGAAGGTCATGTTATGTGAGTGTTGATGTGATTGATCTTTTAAAGGTCAGTGGTGACTGGTGAAAGTTGGGGCAGGTCCTCTGTTCACTGGCATGTCACGGCGCATGTTTATAGCAGTGATTGGCCTGCTTCCAGCAGAGTAAAACCTTAACCCCTGTCTCCATCCCTGGGGAGGATGCTGGAGCAGAGGGGATTTGGTGTGAACTGTTGTTGGTTTCTTTGAGGCTTGTTGAACTGTGGGAGTATTACGACTTAATTTCCTTTACACTTTGAAGATATAGATCTAGACCATCATGTCTGTGTTTATCAGTATGGAGAGACGCTAGAGGTGGAGACCAAGCGGTTTGAAGACCTTGAGTTTCAACAGCTGGAACGAGAGAGTCGTCAGGATGAGGAGAAAGAGACTCAGACTCAACATATTCTCAGGGAGATCGCAGGACACCAGAGGAGCATAGTCACACGGAAGGTGAGTTTCCTGTTGGTGCCTTCAAGTCATCCTGGCAAGTTCTTATGAGTAAGAACTTTATCTGCGTTTAAATGATTTGATGGACAGAAAGAGAAAAGGCTTTTATAAGGCTTATATAAAGACCAAATTAACCAATACTTGTTTTTCTATTTGACTCGTCTCCAAAATTGACGCTCAAAGAAAATCTGTAAATATGATCATTCCAACACGTTTATATGTGTGACAACTTTAGGAGAGGCTCCTGGCCCTGAAGAAACAGTACACCCAGATTTCCCAGCAGGCTCAGAGGGACAAGGACAACTTTGTGAAGGAAAAGAACAATCTTCAGATGATGCTAAAGCGGGTATGTCTGTATAATATTATTACATTATGCTGCTTTTTCGTCCCCTCATTGAAAGCTGTTATTTGTGCTTCTGAATCATAAGTCTTTCTAATTTTTCCCAGGAAAAAGAGAATCTCGCCAACTTGGAGAAGAAATATTCTGAGCTCACTGGGGCATTGCGTTTCCCTGTCAGTCCCATCAGTATGAAGGAGGTACGTCTGACAGGATTGTGTGTTCTATGTGAATTTCTTCTCTTGACATCCTCTCTATGTGTTATGAGCCTGAGCACTTCAACCATGTGTGGCTGCCCCAAAAGGTTACTACAACCCGAATTCCGGAAATGTTGGGACTTGTGATGTAACAGTATGAAAATTTATTTTCACGATTATAGTGACCAAAATTATCACTGTTATCAGTATTATCACGGTATTGTAAAAAAGTACCGACACATAAATCACTTAATCAAGTTTTATGTTTAAAAATCAACAAAAAACAAATAAAATTACTTTTTGATTGCATAATCACTAAAACAATAAAATTACCAATGATGTTCAGATTTTAAATAACATCTCGACTGACAACAGTTTAATAGCATGTTCAAATATCTAATGTAAATGTTCAAATAAAGCTTTGAAAAGTTTCATAAAAAGATAAACCTCACATTTCAGCCTTTAAATAAAGAAAAGGGTTAAGTCAAAATGATAATTGATTAATAAATGATTATATGTATTTTATCTGCTCCATAAATAATTCTAAATAGCTTATCTAAATTGTTGAAATGTGTAAGGGACAAGGCCAAATACCTTTGGTGGAAGCCCTCAGACGACACTGCATCACTCATAACTAAATGTGCCCAGGAATACTTCCAGAAACCACTGTCGGTAAACACAATCTGCCGTGCCATCTGCAGATGCCAACTAAAGCTCTATCATGCAAAAAGAAAGCCATATCTGAACATGGTCCAGAAGCGCCATTGTGTCCTGTGGGTCAAGGCTTATTTAAAATGGACCGTTTCAAAGTTGAAATGTGTTCTATGGTCAGACGAGTCCAAATTTGACATTCTTGTTGGAAATCACGGATGCCGTGTCCTCTGAGCTAAAGAGGAGGGGGGAGACCTTCCAGTGTGTCATCAGCGTTCAGTTTAAAAGCCAGCAACTCTGATTGTATGGGGGTGCATAAGTCCATACGGTATGGGCAGCTTGCATGATTTGAAAGGCTCTATGAATGCTGAAAGGTATATAAAGGTTTTAGAGCAACATATGCTCCCCTCCAGATGACGTGTATTTCAGCAGGACAATGCAAAACCACATACTTCAGCTATTACAACAGCATGGCTTCGTAGTAGAAGAGTCTGGGTGTTGAATTGGCCTGCCTGCAGATCTTAAACCTATAGAGAAAAATACTTCAAAGACAACCACAAACTCTTCAGCAGCTGGAAACCTATATCAGGCAAGAATGGGACCAAATTCCAACACCAAAACTCCAGAAAATCATAACCTCGATGCCAAGACAGCTTCAAACTGTTTTGAAAAGAGGATATGGTACCACTATGGCAAACATGCCCCCGTCCCAACTATTTTGAGACCTGTAGCAGTCATCAAATTTGAAATTAGCTCATTTTGTGCATACAATCTTGATTGCACAGATATTATTTAAACTGAACTGAGCTGGACAATGCCATTACTAAATTCAATAATGAAATGCATTCATCTGAAAATTGAGTGTTAAATCCTGTCATTTTACATTATTGACACAATTTGCCTATTTGATATTGTGCAGTGCTTTGTTACAATTTGTATTGTTAAAAGCGCTATATAAATAAAGGTGACTTGACAATTTTAAAATTTCTCAGTTTAAACATTTGTTATGTTATCTTATGTTCTATTGTAAATAAAATATTGGCTCATGTTATTTGATTTTATTCAAACTTAAAAAAACGTCCCAACATTTCCGAAATTTTGGTTGCATAACACCATGAATGGATTTACAGTAAATGAGGACGTCTTCACTATGATGGCTTTTCACTCATGCCCTCGTCACGACCCTTGCAACCTGGAAATCTTTAGTTGCAGAGGGTTGTTTGTGTTTCCTCACCGTGGAAACGGGGTCTTTTTCCCTGTATTCCAGGATTGCTTCCAGTTGGCTGATGTGTGTCCACCTCATAGTGAATTTTGCCATGCCCACAAAACCCTGTGTCCACTTCCTGCTGACCTCCTGATGTTTTCTTCTCTTCTTTCCTCTCTGACTATCAAAAATGCTGAGGTAACGCGCATGCAAGATAATGTATGTTGCTTGTTTCCTGCTTTCCAAAATGCCTCCTAACATGCCGCTTCTCAGGGTAGTTAAGTTTACAATGCTCTTAAAATAACCTCTAATTATTTCCTCTTTTACTGGTTTATCAGTGCTTTAAATTCCTTGGAGGTTTTTGCTTGGATCCCTTAAACATTAACTGAATTATTTTTTTATTTAATAAAAACATTTTACTTTTTATTTTTATTGTACCAATTACTTCTGTTATTTATGTAATTTTTAATTTCATAACATTTGTATATTTCTTTCTTTTTGTTTTTCTTTTTTTTCAAATTTGTGATTCATCTGTTATTAATACGCTTGTCATTAATCATTTTAACCTACTTGAATGTGTTTTTTTTTCCTACATACCCCTCTTCCCCCCATTTTCCGAATGGTTTGTTCCAGGGCTATGTTACAGTCAATGAGATCAATGAACTGTACTCTCAGCTGGGAGTAGATCCCGCCCCAGCCCCCCTCCCCACCCAAGCTCAGTCCTCTCCTGACGCCCCTTCCACAGGGACTGACACCACCCCTGACCCCAGTCCTGTGGAGAGCACTGCCCCGTCGGGAGAGGGTGAGGTGTGTGATCAGGATAGTTTATGTATGTTAGGAATTAAGCGTGTCCAGCGATTTAGTTTGGATTTAGTGTGCACATGCCATGCATTGGAAAGTGAGTAAAGGTCATGTTACATGGTCACTGTGGGATTTCAAGGTATTTGTATTGTGTGAATTATTTATTATTTGATTCCCTTTATCTGATCCTTTTTAAATTAAAGAGGTCATATCATACATACAAATATAATAATGTTAATTATTATTATTATCTATTTTAATTATATTTAATTTATTTGATTTCCCTTTCTCCTAATTTTTTTTTCAATTAGATGTCATATAACCCTACTATATTATAATAATTATTATTGCATAATTAAATATATTACTAATAATCTACGTTTATACATTTTTATAATTTAATATTGATTATATTATTATAATTTTATTCAGTTTCTCTTAGATATTTTTTATTTAAATTAAGGAGGTCATATCATACTACTATATTATAATATATTATTATTATTATTCATCCATATTTCTGGACATAATGTTTTTGCATCTTTTAATTCACAATTTTGCCCTTTTAGTGTAAAACATCAAAGCAAATTAAATTTTTGTATGATACGTCCTCTTTAAGCAAACTATAGCCCACCTTCTTCTCGCATCCTTATTTTCTCTTTTCCTGTCTTTTGTCAAAGCACTCTCCCTCTTCCTGTCCACTGTCGTCCTCCATCCCCTCTTCCTCTTTCACTGCTTGCTCTTGTCCCAATTCTAAACCTCCCTCTGTGCACTGGCCTGAAGACCTGGTCACCTTCCTCAACCCTTCTCCTCCTCCTCCTCCTCCTCCTCTACCTGCCAAAAAACAGCGCCGTCACAGGCAGGTAAACCTTGCGAGTATGTATGAGTGAAATTATTAGAGACATTTCTTACCTTTAACCTTCCGTTCCTCAGCATTTTCGCACCCTAGAAGAAAGGAAGCGGTACGGTAAGGAAGGCGGACCTCATTTGAGTGACACTCTTCCTCGGAAGAAGACCCAGCCCACCATAGCCCCACAGTTCACCTGTGCCACCCTGGGTCGTAACATACCTTCTAAAGTAAGAATACGTTTACATATTTAGAAGTCACTAATTTGCATTTTATTGCATTTATAACAGTTGTTTATATTGTCTTTAATGCATAGTGGACTATTTATTTATTTAGTTTTAATTTCATTTAAATTTTGATATGGTCTTTTTTATATTTTCATTTTTTAAGTTGTATTAAACTTATTTTATAAAAATAAGAATGCATTATACAGTGGCCAAAAACATCCTGTTCAATTCCAAGGACCAAAACAATTAAATATGGTCATAATAAACTAAATATGTAATAGATTATTTTTTACTATGTTTTCAGTATTTTGTTGGCATTTATGAAATTTAACCAACATCTGTGATTGATGATATTACTCATAATAAAAATACATTTTAAAAATATTAAATATTATTTTGCCATTATGTTTTCCAAAGACCATCGGGTTTTGTCATAGCTTATGTAGTAACATTTCTTGTTCCTGGCATAACAGTTCCTGGCATGCTTTATAATGTTTTATGAAAAAAATATCTGTAAATCTTGCTGTTTATTATATTATATTGTTTTTGGTGAATTTAAGTAAAATTAATTATAAATCATTATTCCTTGTTCATTTAGTTGAAGTTAAAATCTAAAAATATTTTACTCAATTACGCAAATATATTTTTGGTTAATATAATATAATGTAATATAATATAATAAAAAACTGGAAAATATCCAGATATTTTAACTATTCACTACTGTAGGTTTTTTAAAGAAATTAATATATTTAATTGGCAAGGCTGCATTAAAAATGTATCAAAATTGACAGTAAAGACGTTTATGTTCCTGTGGCTCAGTGGTAGAGCATTGCGTTAGCAGCGCAAAGGTTCAATTCCCAGGAAACACACATACTGACAAAAAAATGTATAGCCTAAACGCACTGTAAGTCGCATTGGGTAAAAGTGACTGCTAAATGCATAAATGTAAATTTATAATTTTACAAAATTTTAATTTTATAAAACTGACCTGACCTTACATTTTTGAATGATATCCTGCATGTATGAAGTACAAACTCACTCTAACATCACCCCCTGTGTTTAGTCTCATTCACCTTTAGCTCAAAGCTCCAGCTGTGGGAGTGTGTTGAACCGAGCCCTTACCATCTCCCCTAAAGAGACACACATGGATACATACCGCCTGCACAAGGGTAGGGCTCTCCACCTCAAACACACACTGTTTAAAATATACAGTGTTATTATGTTGCATTACATCATACATCAAGTGATGCTTTATAAGTTAAACGTTACCTAATCTTGAATCACTTTCTCTATCCTGCAGGCAAATCTAAGAAAGGTATAGTAGTCTGCTTACAGTAGTCTCGAGTGTCTGTTATATACTTTCTATTCAAATAACGTCAAAGTCTCTTAGAGCGTCCTCTCTGGCGAAGAATGTCCTCCTTTGGGAGACATTCATTGCCTCGGTCATTGGCTGATATCAACCACACACTCATTGCTTTTAATGTGTCTGATCTCACTGAAATGAAGAAACCTGTAGCGTTTCTTCTATTTTATGCACTGTTTGACTCACCAGGGCCTTGTATGGGTCTTATTGGACGAGGTTGAATCTTGTATGAAATAAAGATGCTATTTTATACACATTACAAAGGCATGAGATGATTTATTTCATACAATGGTGTGATGTTATTATAGTAATTCAGTCCTGCATGATGAGGTGTGCCTGTAGTCATTTGTTTTAGTTTTATTTCTATTCATAGACTTTAATTATTATGTCACCCTGCTGTTTATGGTCTAGAGAGCTGATGGTGGGTGTTATGGGTATTCTGACAGGAATGAGCCATGGCTTCTATAAAAATCCTCTGGAGAATATACAAAGTTTAGGTGCGGCCAGGTGCAAAATATTTCACCCTCAAGCGAATTTCCATATCGCATAGATTTCTATTCAGATGCCTGCGAAAACTTTCAAAACAGCGGTAAATGTGACCTCACCTTTTTTTAAATGAAAAAAACTTAATTACCCAGCATGCAACACCACCACGGTCACTCATGGTCTCAGCAGTTGTTTGTGTAGTAACTCTATAACCATTGCCACATTAAGGCTCTGGGTCATCAAAACAAGTCAATCAAGACCAATTAAACTGAGCCTCCTTATAAGGTCTTGATGTCCTCCAATAGGACACGTTTGTTCCATCTGGGTGGAAACTTTTCGCATTTATTTGTTTAGTGAAGATAGTGGAAGAATGTTGGGATGATGAAGGACAGGAAATGCTTCCATTCTATTTTTCAAACAAATATCTGACCTGATGGGTTTATTTGTGAACTTTCTTTTTCATTCCCCAGCTTTGATTGTTAAATCACTAAAGCTGTTTTTGAATATGTGAGCATTATAAGTTTACTGTTGTAGATGAAAAGCTTGACTGTATTGTCAGATGGTGTTATCTGAAGGTCCCTAGGGTCGGATCATCAGAGAGGCGGGTCTTTGCGTTTTCTTGATGTGGTTGATGTTATCAAGGTTGTAGTGGAGTCAAGTCTCATATCCTCGGAGCTAATTCTAGCAGTATTAGTTGTTCTAGCTTCAAGTTAAACAGTGTATCTTCAAGAGACAGCATCTAAATCGATATTAAGCGCAAATATATGAATCCATCTCTTTGTTCTGGACTTGTAGCTGAAGGAGGGCATCAGTAGGGGCTTGGGATCCAATCTATGAATCAGAGTAAGGTATTCTCTTACATACACTACCATTCAAAAGTTTTGGGTCAGTAAGATTTAATGTTTTTGAAAGTTCCATATGCTCACCTGAGCTGCATTAATTTGACCAAAAACACAGGAAAATAGTGAAATTATTAGAATTGTATTTTATTTAATGTAATTTATGCCTGTAATGGCCAAGCTGAATTTTCAGCATTATTTCTCCAGTCTTCAGTGTCACATGATCTATTGGAAATTATTCTAATATGCTAATTTGGTGCTTATGAAACATTTCTTATTATCATTATTGATTGCATTTTTTTGGAAACTGTGATACGACTCTTTGTCAAATATAAAATAGAATAGCATTTATTTGAAATATAAACTTTTTTATATTATAAATGTCCTTACTGTCACTTTCGATCAATTTAATGTATCCTTGTTGAATAAAAGTTTTTTTTTTTTTTTTTTATCTGACCCCAAACTTTTGAACAGTAGTGTATGTTGTCAGGATATTATTGCACGGTGGCTGGTCTTTGTGAGCACAGTCAAGGGCCCCAGGGTGCCCCGGGCAGTGCCTGGCCAGAGGACACCGAGTTGGGCAGCAGGAATGGAGAATCTGCTCCTGGGAGTGATGCTGCACTCTCAGGTAAAGCTGAGATAGCCCTGAAAACAGGAAGGAAGAATCGTGTGGTGTTATTTCATAGTGTTCATCATTGCTAAATTCATGTTTTCTTTGATTGGTTGGCATGTTTCTCAGGGCACAGTCAGCAGCACATTGGCGAGGAGCACCGAACGCGGTTGAGTGATCTCAGTGGCCGCGCATCCTCACAAACCAACGTCTACATAGATTCCTTTGGTTACCACGATAACGGCCGTGCCTTTGATACGCTGAGTGTGGACAGCTCAGACAGCATGGAAACCAGCATTTCTGCCTGTTCGCCCGACAACGTCTCCAGGTGAGGGAGTGTTTTTTTTGTCCTCTGTCTTCTGTATGACTAAACCTTTGTTTAGTGGCATCTGGGGATTCTTGGAAAAGCTATTTATATTGTGTGTGTGTGTGTGTGTGTGTGTGTGTGTGTGTGTGTGTGTGTGTGTGTGTGTGTGTGTGTGTGTGTGTGTGTGTGTGTGTGTGTGTGTGTGTGTGTGTGTGTGTGTGTGTGTGTGTGTGTGTGTGTGTGTGTGTGTGTGTGTGTGTGTGTGTGTGTGTGTGTGTGTGTGTGTGTGTGTGTGTGTGTGTGTGTGTGTGTGTGTGTGTGTGTGTGTGTGTGTGTGTGTGTGTGTGTGTGTGTGTGTAAACTTCCAATAGAGGTTTCAATGTCCATTTTTATTTATTTTTTTTGTAAGAATTTTGTTTCAGCAAGGATGCTGGGGGTACTTATATTATATAAAAACTGTAGAAATCTATTGTATGTCCCGACTTAGATTCCGTCTGTAGTGTGTTTCTCCAGATCTACAGACGGATCATATAAACTCATGACACATACCATGTCTTTGTAATTGAAAACATTTCCACAGCTCCTATTGTAGTTCAAGCCAAGAGTTCTGTCTGGGGTACAATGACTGAAATATTGAGAACAAGGGCAATGTGTGAGGAAAGAATAGAAAGACAGAGCAACTGAAATCCTGGAACCGTATTTGAATGCTCTGGTGAGTGGTCTCATGTAGGTTACCATAAACATCAAGTCTGTATGAAAGTGACTAGTTGAAGACCTTAGTGAAAAGACTTTGACAGATGAGACCACATGAGGTCATTACTCAGAGCGATGTGTGTTTATGCTATGCGTGTGTGTGTGTGTGTGTGTGTGTGTGTGTGTGTGTGTGTGTGTGTGTGGTGCAGCAGATTGTGTAATTTGAGTGGTTTGCTTGAATAATGTGAGTTCTGAGGGGCCCGAGAAGGACCGTTGGTACCCCCCTCCTCTGCTCCGGGGATGGATCCACTCAGGTTACAGCAGGAACAGTTAGAGGAAACCGATTTAAGGTTTCTTCCCCCCCAGTTTGAATGTAATCAGCCGCAGAGCGCGGGTTCAGGCTGTTCTTAGGTCTTTGTGTGTTATGTTCCACTTCTCTCTACTGGTTCTTTGGGTTTTAAATCAGGAATGACCTCTGTTCATCTCCAGCATCACTGGTAAGATACCATAAAGATCAAAGAACTGATTGATGAAGGACATGAGAGGAATACAATGTGTGCAGAGGAACGGAAAAGATGGAAACAAGGTGGCCAGATGTTATGGCTTGGCGATCAGATGGAACTACATAGAAGATGAACAAAATAATTTATTTGTTTTATTCCTTTTAAATCTGTTATAGACATAATGGAGCAGGTTTTGCATGATGGGCTTGCTGTTTGCATGATGGGATTGTCTTGATTTGGATTTTGGATCATCTTTGAATTGCATCTTCAGTTGTGAATTAACAACAAAGAGTCAAAAAAGCTTTTGTAAACCTGCTATAAGAACTGTAAAGTCTTCATCATGCATGCAGAGGCATCTTGTTAATGACTGACAGCTGTCGATTTCAGCACGTTCATAGAAACATCTAGAAAAATCGAATTACTTTGCATGCAAGACTGGCACAGTAATTAAAAATCTATTTGACAGCTATGAACTCCTCAGTATCTGCTCAGTGAATTCTGATAAGTCCTCCTGTTTAATATTTGCATAAGCAGTGATTGGTCTTTTCTTTCTTCCATCTGTCTAACAATCAATAGCCAACTTGTCAACTCCTAAAAAGAGTTATGTGTTGATACGTATTTGCATATCTGACAGAAAAGTATGCACGCTAATTGACTGCATTTAATTTATGCAAAAACAGTTAAGCTTCAACTTTGCTCAGTGCTATTGTAGTTTGCAAGAACTGTCGTTGCCATTGTCTGTTATCGGTTACTGGAAAGTGTATTAATGGAGGGTATGTTTTGTTTTATGGACAGCTGTTTTGGGAATGCCAGTAATGAAAAAAGGACAGTATGGGGTTTGACGTGGAAGATGATTCCCATATATTCTTTGCAGGTGAAGGTTTTAAGGATGATATTGCAGAGCCAAGCAGTGAGGTGAAGTTTTAGGGGGAAATTTGAAGTTTTACTGAAAGGAGGGGCTGGTCGGATCTATTCCACGTGTTCTTTTTGAAGTCTAAATGGAAAGCATCAGATGTCAGACTGTGGGCCGCACTCTCTATGTCTGGACTGTTAATGTGTTCCAGTACTGACCAGCTTTATTGGTTCCTTCTGTATTCTCCAGCTTATACATGCCAATGCACATACGACATGTTTACATTTGCAAGTGTATGCATTCTTCTCACATGCCTAGTTGAGATTTCTTTGGTGTAGCATTCGCTCTGAAAAGTAAAATGTAATGCCTTTTCACAAATATTTTTTTTTCTGCAGCGCCAGCACCTCCAATGTTTCCAAGTTCGAGGAGATGGAACGTCTTCTCCGGGAGACTCAGGCAGAGAAGCACCAGCTCCTGGAACACAGGGTAATGCCACACAACCCTGCCACTTCTTGCTAGAGCTGACATCAGTTTCACAATCCAGTCTTTCGGCATGCGATAAACCCAAATGAACCCCATTTGGCTTCAAGGATCTTAAACCGTGAGCTTGTTTGCTCTGTTAGAAGTTTCTCGGTCAGCCATAAACAGCAACAAATTCGGCTTGAAATGCAGGAACGCTGTAGGAAACGAGTCGTTCTTCCTGTTTATGATGTCGTTCATGGGAGTTTAGGCTGGAACAGAGAGTACTAATTGTGTGCAGCTTTAAAAAGCAACTTGTTTCGGTACAGAACAGTGTCATTTGTGTGTCTCAGGAGAGAGAGATGGAGAATAAGAGCAAGGCTCTTGAAGAGGAGAGGAGACGGCGAGAAGAGCTAGAAAAACGGCTGCAAGAAGAAACCAGCAGGAGGCAGAAACTCATCGAGAGAGAGGTGAAACTTCGTGAGAAACAGAGAACACAGGTGAGTTCTGTGCCAAGACATGCATCGCTAACAAACACCTAACTTTAAGCATCTTTGTTTTGTAACTTTCCCCATAACGTCACAGACATGAAACCTAAAACCATATAAGAATATGCTAACAACTGCATAGTAACATGCTAGATCACTTTAGCAACCACATAAAAACGGACTAGAAAATGTAAACATCTAGTTTTAGGTCGATTTATGCACAAATACTTAATGTCCTATACTGTATGTGACCCTTCCGCAGTCTCGTCCCCTCACACGTTACCTACCTGTAAGAAAAGACGACTTCGACCTTCGTGGCCACATCGACTCGGCTGGCCACAACACAGAGACTTGTTACCACGTCTCCATCACAGAGAAAACCTGCAGGGGCTTCCTCATTAAGATGGGCGGCAAAATCAAAACCTGGAAGAAGCGCTGGTTTGTCTTCGACCGTAACCGCAGGACCCTGAGCTACTATGCAGGTGATTTCCCCTTCACTTATTCACTCGTGAAGTTGGTCGATTTGAAAGTATATCAATATTGATTTTTGTGCTTTTTATATGGTTTCAGATAAACATGAGGCCAAACTGAAAGGAGTGATTTATTTCCAGGCCATAGAGGAAGTATATTACGACCACTTAAAGAGTGCCCACAAGGTACTTTTCCTCTGCAACTGATAAATATCAATATAATAAACTTTATATACTGTGTTTACAGTCATTTTTAGCTTTGATTTAATTAATAAATTAAAATAAAATATTTTAATTGCAATCATTTTAATATTGAAATGTTATTTTTAATGTCATTTCAAATATAGCTTAACGTTTGATATTTTTGATTTTATAATTTATTGACATTAGTTATGATTAACATGTATTGTATTAAATATTTAAAATCATTAATAACAGCTAACATTTTCCCATGACATTTATTATGAAAACTATAAATGGCTAATGTTCAGTGACGTTTTACTGAATTTTAAAATAAAGTCAAGTCAGTAATAAGATCATTATTGTTATTTATTATTTAATAAACAAGGATAAATAAAATAAAAGATGATTTAATGGAAAAAAATAAAATATTTTTTATTCATGGGTGTCCAATCCTGCTCCTGGAGGGCCACTGTCCTGTAAAGTTTAGCTCCAACCCCATTTAAACACACCTGAACCATCTTATCAAGGTCTTAAAAACACATCCTAGAACAGTGCTTCCCAAACCTGTCTTGGAGGCCCCCCTGCCCTGCCTTTTTTGCATGTTTCCCTTATCTAGCACACCTTATTCCACTCATCAGCTCATTAGTAGAGACTGCAAGAACTAAATTGGATGTGTCTGATTAGGGAGACACAAAATGTGCAGGCCAGGGGGTCTTCCATGACAGGTTTGGGAAGCACTGTCCTGGAAACTTCTAGGCAGGTTTGTTGAGGCAAGCTGGAGCTAAACTCTGCAGGACACTGGCCCTCCGGGACCAAAGTGTGAACTCCCCTGTTTTAATGTTTCAGTGCTGCCCCCTTGAGGCCAAACTGTACTCTTACTTCTCTCTTTCTCAGAGTCCAAACCCTTCGCTTACGTTCAGTGTGAAGACTCATGACCGCATCTACTACATGGTGGCGCCCTCTCCAGAAGCTATGAGAATATGGATGGACGTTATCGTAACGGGGGCAGAGGGATACACTCAGTTCATGATTTAGATGTTGTCTGTCGGCAGAGAAGGAATAATATGTGCAGTGTGTGGACTCAAAAACCACTGGACTTGATCTGCACTCTTTCACATGCTGGTTTCAGTATTGATTCCCCCAAACGCTGGACTGATCTTATTATTTTTGTGTTCGTGTCTGTTTTTCGATCTCAATCCACAGTATTGAAGCTTTTCTCTTCGCTGCCTTTATATTTTTTTATGCAACATGAACTTTTACTTGGCGGCCCAGATAATGGAATGGAGCACATATCCTATAATTGTGTGTCTTTTGGAATTTCGTCTGTCTGATTGTGTGAAGAGAGAAAGAGGTGTTAAATGATATTTAGTGCCAGTGTGCGACGTTGTGTGTGGTCTGTTTGCTACCTTGTGTACAGGGCCTCAGGGACACACACACATTATCATATAAACAGCTGTCAGCTGTTCTGCCAAAGATGAAATGCACACTGACCACACGCTATAGAGTTTATGTATAGATGCGTGTGTTGGTGTTTGCCAGTGCCTATATTAGTTCTATATTATACTGATATATATACCTTTATACTCAACATTCAGATTAATCAAAGGTGCTATATATAAGACATGCATTTGTGGCTATTTTAACACTACAGTTATTCATTACAAAAGTCTCACAACTTCCAAATCACTAAAGCTGCTTGCCGTTCAGGTATTACACAGGATAAAACATCCTCTGTTTTGAATTATACTACACAAAGACTAGGTTTTTAGTACGTTTTATAATACTTGATCATAATGCATATGTAACTTTTGCATTTTTATGAACCGTATTCGATGCTTTTGGCCTGTTTTTAGATTAGATTTAAGATTACGTGTATTTGGTTTGACGTCAGCAGAAAACGAAACATGTATTTGAACCCTAGAATTAAGCTTCAGGTAAAGCCAGTCCTACAATACAACATGTCCTTAATTATCTAGTTTTTGTGGTTTTATTAGTTCAAGTCCAATCAGACTGTGTTTGAAGTGTAATTTCATTACCACCAGCAGGAGGCGACAGCCATCATGAAAATGTTAGCCATAAGCTTTTATCTGTGAATTAGCCAGTAGTCTGTTTTGAATATTGGTAATACTCATTTGAAACGTATATTTATACCTTTTTTTTACCATGCATGCACCTCTATTTTTGCATATGTTTATTGTTTATGATCTCTGTCTATTAGATAAACCTTTGACTATGTCCTGTGAGTATATAGTCGTCCATCTAGACCCATTACCTCGCTCCCCGCAGGCAAACAAGAGACGCTGGACTGAAATCAAATTAAGGATTTGAGTAATAACAGGGTGGTGAGTAGATTAGTCCGTTTGTTCAGGATTACTGCATAGATTGAGTGTTTTTCCACGTCTGATTACTTATAAACTCGCTTTGCTAGATAAACATGTTCTACAAATTCGAATATTTACATGCGCATTATCATTTAGGCCTAAACATCCTCCGAGCAGGCGTGTGCGTGAGTGTTGAGCCCTGCAGGCCTGCTCTTAATTTTTCATGTACAGCCTTGTTAGGATGTGAATGCTGGGTTTAGGTTGTCTGACATCATCCTTGCTATGATTAATGTTCTATATTTGGTTTTCTTCTGTGGGAATACTGTCCTTTACTTGTCCTTCATTTTGAGCGAATACCGTGTATGCAGGATTGTCCCGTGAGGAGGTGCAAACTCAAGCCAAGCAAATCATTTGTCAGTTCTAATCATTATGCACTTTCTTAGAAAGATGTTTGGGCCGCGGTGTTCCCAATAAAACATTCTGTTTCCATCTACGTTCTTTGTGTGGTCAATCGTCTCCCTCTTTAGTTTCCCCCAATTTCTCCCTCTCGTTGTTTTGGCGAAATATCTTTCATAGCTCTCCCTGCAATGAGATGTGTGCGGACACACTTGTGTGCACTCAGCTCTGGCATGATAATAACATTAATGTATTGAACGCGTCCTATTATATTAGAGGGGGAAGGACCCCATGTTGTCAAGCGTTGACCTGTCTGTTTAAGGATAATTGATGCCGGAGAGATTCCCACTCAAATGCACTTACGCGGTGACATCTGTCCTCAGAGAATACACATACAGACAGGACATTTTCCTTAGGGTTGATCCCGAGGGATTTTCCACATGCATTTAGACCCCCGTCTGCAGATTTGGGAATGGCATCAGGCCTCAAAATGCACCTCCTTTCTACACAAACACACGATGTGTGCCCGAAAAGTGTCCAATGTAAGCACACTTCAAAATCTCGGTGGAAGTAGTAGGCCATCTGGGTACTTTTCACCTACTTTTCTGCAAACACAACACAATTGGACATAAATACTAATTTCATAGTTTTTTGCCTACTATATTGTGCCTTAGTATTCATTTTCGGATACAGAGCTGTATTTGAAATGCATCATGTTTAACGATTCAATTATGAATTAATTTATAGGCAAATTTAGTCAGTTTTAATAATGATGATTTATCTTGCAATCCCAAGTGTTTATCAATTTTTCAGTGTCCAATCAAATGCTGTCTGAAATGAGAATGTAGCTCTCCCAATGCCACCTATCTCGGACTAGTATAGCAAGTCATGTAAATTATAGCTTTAAATTTACTTTAGTTGTAACACGAATGTTCTCAAGCCCAACACATATCTTTTTAAAGTACACTTCGCATAAACACAGGTGCTCGACACAAGCAAACTAGAACGTTTCGTCCTCATCCAGTGTCTGTGCTATTTCTCCCCAGAAGTTATGATGATCAATAAAAATGCGGTTGTACTCGTTTAAACTAGAGTTGAGAGTATTTGTTAACGCACTCCCCTTGCACTTGTCTATCGTTGGTCGGGACAGTGTTGCCACCTTGTTGGCAAATTAATTAGTGCAAAGAAATTGAAGGTGCATTTTGCAGGTTGAATGCATAAAGAACGTCTTTGTGCATACAGTATGCATGTCTGATGCTGATGATTAAATTTACATCACATGCACTGTACACATACACCATACGCTTAAAAACTATGTAAACCTTGGGCTTCCAAAAAACTTTTTTTAAAGAAAGACAAACTCTTAAGATACTTCCCTCATTAACTTCCTGTTTCAAAAGGAAATATGTCAATTTCAGGAAACAGAGCTGCTCATCAAACCATTTCATGAGGTTTTTGTGGTCAGGTACTTGAATCTTTCTAGGTACTTGAATCATCAAACAATTGCATGATACAGACATTCAAAGGTACTTCTATTGCCTGCGTGAGTATTGGAGTTTGTTAACTCTACAGTAATGCAAGAACGCATGCTGCGTGTGTACAACAAAAGCACACTTGCTAGCATTTGCATACTTATTTGACTATGTTTTGGGCATCAGGATGGACACTGACAGCATTGTGAGCTCTTGAATTGACATCATTCCTGAGTCTCTGACATTCATACAAATCATAAATATTTAATCAGGCTTTTTTAGTTGATGGAAGAAGACACATTATGCTTTAGTGGGTGAAATTACAGGTTAGAGACTTGCGCTTGGTAATGACTCCATGACAGAGGAGTCACAGCTGCTATTTTGTGACTGCCGTGTCTACTAACTTGAGGCAGTTCATCAGCACGTGAACTTGACCTCAAGCTTTTGTGTGTGAAGCAGCCGTTTGAGGGGTTTGACTCAGTGGGGGAGGGTCTACGGTTAGTAAATGTATGTGTAGAAGGAGTGTAATTTAGCCCCACCTTTTGTTTTTTGTGTTTTCATGGTGGTCCATATATATGGTGGGGGGGCCAGCTGGAGTCCAGCTGCAGTGTCAGAGAAGCCTTTCCCTGTCCTGTCCTGTGGGGACCATGATTGTGTTTGATTGGTGTCTGCTGAGTGGGGCTTTTCTGTAGAGAAAGTGATTAAGCACATATGAAACCAGCAATATGGCCCATACTGGACACAATGAGCAAATGAGACAGCTAAATTGATTTATGTGTGGAAAACACCCTGTCCTTTTATGTTTATAAATACTTCAACATTTTATGATATAATTGATGATCAATTTTAGGCTAAAATGTTAAACTTGGACTTTCTTAAAGCATCCAGAATTAGAATTAACATTTATACTGTTGATCAAAGAAAGATGGTGTGAAATTACTGCGTCTGTTAGAGCTTCATTCCCCAGGTCAGGTCATTAAATTGTGAAAAACAATCAGTTCGCCATGTCCACTGAGGAACATGATACCTTTTGTCTAATTGCCTTGTCCTGTCCTGTCAGCGCTGGCCAGCTTCTTTCGCTATAGCCTCGCGTTGCTCGTTGGTTGAGCTTGTAAGGTGGTGTTTAAATTTCAAGTAATTCCAACAAGTTTGGACTTGTGTCCTGACTTGTGTCCTTGTAGTTGGGACTTGTGTCCTTGGTAGTTGGGACTTGTGTCCTTGGTAGTTGGGACTTGTGTGGGTCTTGTGGGTAGTTGGGACTTGTAGTCTTGTGTAGTTGGGAGTTGGGACTTGTGTGTCCTGGGTACTTGTGTGGGAGTTGGGACTTGTGTCCTTAGGGTGTCCTGGTAGTTGGGACTTGTGTCCTGGGTAGTTGGGACTTGTGTCCTGGTAGTTGGGACTTGGGACTTGTGTCCTGGGTCTAGTTGGGACTTGTGTCCTGGACTTGTGTCCTTAGTTGGGACTTGTGTCCTGTAGTTGGGACTTGTGTCCTTGGTTGTGTCCTTGGTAGTTGGGACTTGTGTCCTGGTAGTTGGGACTTGTGTCCTGGTAGTTGGGACTTGTGTCCTGGGTAGTTGGGACTTGTGTCCTGGGTAGTTGGGACTTGTGTCCTGGGTAGTTGGGACTTGTGTCCTTGGTAGTTCTTGCTAAGGTTGACTCACTCAGGTATACGAACGTCCGAGGATGAGCATGCGCTATTTCATACTGCTAAAGATGGAACCTATAACGTCACAGCTACTCTTAACACTCCGGTTATCCTCATTGTAATATATCCACAATAAAATGAAATATGGTATTGGCTAAAACACAGTTCTGCCTCTTTTCATTTTATTTAAAAAAAATATGAATATGTTGTTCAGGCAGCACGAGCAAACTGGTAATATAAAACACATTCATACCCCTTTTCATTAAATAATGAACAATAGACCTAGTTGTTAGAAGTGTCAATCCTGCATGTTTCTTTCATAAGAGAAGACATCATCCAAAGATTTGGACCGTAACTGTGTATGTTTTTGCTGTCAACAATCAATGTCACATCTGAAGGAGAAAAAAATGGTTTTTACCAATCTTTATGAACATAAGAATAGGCAATATGATTCCTTGTTACTTTTGTTTCTTGAGATCATGTGACCTTAAAGCTCCATGTAAGTGGCAGTGATAGGGAACACAATGCTGACCAAGCATGACTGAATTACTGTTCCATGGTTCATTTATATTCATTGAACCATGACAGGGATCCATCAGTGACACTACTGAGGGTTCTTTTGTCAAAGGAACATCACATTAATGTCAGCGATGGTGCCTGCAAAGTGACGGTTCAGCACAAATAGGTTAGAGATTAATTGTTTGCCCTTTCTCCTCATAATTTCCTGCCCTTTCTCAATCTCCTTCCAGAATGAAGGATGTATCATTGTTAAGTTGTCTGGGCAGATGAGGTTAATTGATAGCATATTGATCAGATGGATTTTTTAAATGTATCCTCCTCAACTTCACGCTTGACTTCAGACTGCGCTTGAGTGACTGTGGTGTATATCAGCATCCTCACACCACAGACAAGCCATAATTCACAACACGTTTCTCATGCTAACTTGTTGAAAAATGTTACTTTGTTCCTCTTGTTTCAGAGATGGAGGCTCAGATAGGATGAATTATACATGTCAAGTTTTTTATGTGTATTTATTATTGATGCTTATGGAAGCTTGGGAAGAAAAAAACGGCAGTAAGGAAATGACATCATCCATTGGGTAGAGATTCTCAGAGTTGGTGTACAAATGAAGAAATATGAACAATACAGTCAACCAGAAAGTATTGTTTTCAATGCATGAAACTAAAGAGTAACTAATGGGTGTGATATTCTCAAGAGGTTGCAGCAAATGAAAGGGTGTGAGAAATTAGATTAGAGTCTCCCAAGTGTGTGTGAATTTGCACAAACTCACATTGCACCATTCTCACTCCAATCAGTGTCCTAAAAACTCTGTCACCCGCCCCCAAGCCCCACCTCCACCTCTCATTGGATGACCTACTGAGGTTGCCATGGAGATTTGTGTAGTAGGGCAAGCGTGTGAAATGAAGGGTGCAGATTTTGAATGGTCAAACCCCCTGAGATATAATTTCATATGCATGCAAACACAGATTTCTGATCACGCAATCCTAGTATTTATGCAGTGATGCAGCCAAACCAACAAATCTCAGTTTCTTCTTCTTGTCTCTTCCAGGTGGTACAGAGCATCATCTGATCTTTATTGAGAGGGTGATCTTTGCTGACCAACACATGACCAATAAAAAACAAAACACTTTTGTTTGTTTGGTTCAGACTTGTTTGTTGAGTGGTGCAATTTAACTTTAGCATGTTATAATTCCAGAAAATACCTGGATTCAGCATGACATCCAGTGATCACCATGCATTTATATTGTGTGTAAAGGAACAGATTTGGTATATTCATAATAATTTTGTGTTCCACAGAGGGGGGAGGGGTCATTTTTCATAAAACATGAGGCTGAGTGGATCAGTTATGTGATAGATACGGCCCAAATTTAGACATGTGAATGAGTGATTTCAGCTACAGCATTTAGATAAACACTTTTCACCTGGAGTAGTCATTCAACTTATTAAAGATACAAATAATATTGTTTGGAAAAAAAACACTTGGCTTGAAAATCAGGAATTTCCTGTGTGCGACAGACTTTAAGTGAGGAAACCGAACGGAAAAGGTAAGAAAGAGAGGAAGCGGAGAAAGCGAAAGATATTGGATGTCTACGTTTACTTACTGATACTTATGTATCAGGTTATCTATCTAAAAGCAGTCAAACAGGAAAAACAGGGAGCGTTTCACTCAGCACTTTAAGTACAACACAAAAGTTCAGTCCAGGATAGCAGGCGAACCCTTGAGGATTTTTAAGCAACCGCTTCCAGTTTCCCCTGGAGATGAAGGAAAGAGTGTTTCTGAGAAAAGAGGGGCGTGAGTGAGACCGTCCATGGACTTTTAACTCAAGTTTTCAGAGTTGTCCTATGTTGTGTATTTCTGAATTATTTAGCTTTTAGGATCATAGCAGCCCACAAATGTAGTGTCGTCAGATGGCTTTTTTCACCACTTAGAGCCTTTGACATTTTGGGTTTGCATCAGACAATCCCCCACTCAGTCTTGAAATAAGACACTCTTTCTCTCTTTCAATTGTTTGTATAAATGCGCTCTTATGTATCTTCTCTCTGTTCACTGTAATCAAATTCAATACGATTCCACCCAATCAAAGCCCCTTCTAAATAGAGCCCTTGCTTACATTCACTCCATAATAGTTTTTTTGTCTTCACTTCCTCTCTCTCTCTTCTGCCCCTCTCACACTAGCACATGCAAAACAAAAGCCACAGGATACAGGATGCAAGCATGTGGAACAAGGAGATGTCCTAACTACACTGTTATGTGGGTAAAAGCAACATGTACAGCAATTCACAGATATTTCATTATGTAATAGTACATTTTTAACAATATGCCAAATTTATGGCCATTTCACCCATAAAAATGTACATATTTGTCTGTGATCAAAATAAGTCATTTACAAAAAGAATACTACACTACAATAAAAAAATCAGTAAAATATAAACGTAATGGTTTCCATAACAAAAAAATAAATAAAGTAGCACAATTGTTTTCAACATTGACAATAATAGGAAATGTTTCTTAAACACCAGTTCAGCATATTAGAATGATTTCTGAAGGATCACGTGGCACAAAAGACTGGAGTAATGTCTGCTGAAAATTCATCTTTGCCATCACAGGAATACATTAATGTTAAATACATTAATACTGTATAGATTAGAAAAAGGTTATTTTGAATTGCAATCATATTTCAGAATATTGCCATTTTACATATTTTTTGATCAAATAAGTACAGCATTGGTGAGCATAAGAGACTTCCGAACACTGGTATATGATGAGCATGGTTGCTGAATTGCCGCACTAATGATTTTGCCTCTGGCCCTAGTTTTGGAACAGATTCTGAGCTTATTAAACAGGCCCTCTGAGCCCCTGCGGGTGTCAAACCGAGGATAGAGCCCTGGTGTATCCCATCCGGCTTGTGAGGATAAAATTCAGCACTACTTGTGATAAGGAGATATTTATTATCATATCAAATACTCCACATTTAGTATCCCATCCAGCTCCCAGGTGTGATGAGAGCTAATGAGAATATGAGCTCAGGGATAATCAGGTTAAACCACCCCCTTCCGTCAGCCACACGCTAACTGTCTTACTGAGCAGTGATACGCCAACACATCATGTCCCAACTGCCAGTATGTAGCTTATTGTAGACCTGCTGTCAATGTTTACAATGCATTTTTTCCCCCCACTGTAAACACTATTGTTCCATGTTTTTTGGGCATTCCACCACCCAATGAAATTGAAGCACACATACCACAGTTAAAATGTGGTATATGAACATAACATATCATGGTATACCGAAGTACCATGGTTTTACCATCACTGTAGCATAGTAAAACCAGTGTTTTTGTAAATAAACCATGTTTCTCTCCCTTTGACCCTGTTCTCTGTCTCTCTCATTCACAGAATCAGGTCTTTTGAAAACTAGGCCATCCAACCATTAGTCACACATACACACTCAGTCAGCTCTGCTTATGCATACAGCAGTAAAGTCTAATTTTCTGCTATACTATACACACAGAGAGATAAAAACAAATGTTAAAGGGTAAATCCAGCTGACCCAATTACAGGGCAGTCATGGCTAATGCTAACTATTTCTTTAGACCATTGCAGATAATAGCTTTGTACACAAAAAAAACACAAACATGCACACGTTCCAGCAGTTTTCTCATGTGTAGGGATGATATCAGAGGGTTCTGGTGTTACGTAAGGCTTTTACATAAGAAGCCACACTGCAGCGAAAGCTGCTCAGGAGTGAATTTTTTTTGCTGCACGTTTACTGTTGGGACTGCACCAAATCCCCCCTTCAGACACACACACACACATATCCATGTCTCTATCCACTTGGCCTTAATGAACAAGCACTAAATCGAGCATAGCTATTTCTTATCTGTATTGACTCCACACGCACTTCCTCCTTTCACCTCACTATCCCAAAACCACATCAATAACAGATCCATGACAATGGAAGCCCATAATTCTCCCCCATAACCCACAGTAAACACCTCCCTTTGTCAACCGGATTCATGCCGACAGCTGAACCCAGACCAGCTTTCTTCTTCCTTCCTAACGGGTGGGATTTAAATCCCAGCAGACTGTGGCTGGCTGCAAAAAAGACAACCGTGATGCTCTTTATGTCTCTGCGATTAAAACAGCTAACATCGAAGCAGCCCACATGACCCTGTTTTGTGTGTGGAAAATGATGCATGCATTCACACTTGAATAGATGTCCAAAGAGAGTGGTTTTATTTATTAAACAAAGAACAATTTAAAGAAAGGAAGTATAAAAAAGAAAGAAGGCATGTCATGGGCCTTCTGAAGAGAAAGGTGTTTTACAGTGTACAAATAAAATGTCCTAGTGGTTAAGAAAAACAGCGTAAAAACAGTTTTAATGACTGGTGGATCAAGCCAAATTCAGCATAAAATCTATTTCTTAATCACAATTTTTTTTAAGTCAATTTATGTTGCTTATAGGTTATTTTGGTATTTTTATACTGGAAAACCCACCAAAAAATACTGACTAAGAAGACAATTTCAGCAGTGATTGCTTACTTGAAAACTCCTATGGAAGCCCAGTCCAAAGGATGACAACATAGAAGAATGGTCACATGACGGAAGACAGATAATTCATGATACGTATGGGCTTCTCCATATTTCTCTCTCCTTTATTTATTGAGCGGTGAGCAGGCAAATTAAACAGACCTTTGTGTAGAGTGATGTCATGCTACATTCAAAAATATCCAGCTCAGTATTTCCAGCTTAGTGAGAGTAGTACAAATCACTGAAAAAGGAGGATACTCCCGATCCGGTTTTTTGCAAGTCGTGTTTTCCAAAAAACAAAACAAGCAGTGCACAAATATCCACAGTGAGGTCATAGGGAGGTCCTTGTCCAGTATAAAAGAGTAAGAAAAGCGAAGATTCAGTATAAAGAATGTTTAACTTTTCATCAATATTAATAGGAAGTCACATTGTGTGTACGAAAGAGTGTTTTGAACAAAAGGCTGTTCCCTGATCCAGTTTAAATGCACAAGACTCCATGCAGCTTTATTTAGGAGTGTCTGAAGTGCTTGGTTTAGTCTCACACAGTTCTCCAAATTCATTACATGTAAAATACTGGAGAGATAAAAGACTGCAGCTGCGTTTTACACAGTGCTTGTGGGATGACAGAGCAAGAAATTAGCACAGTTTCACTGATCCAATGGAAGGGAATGAGAAGCTTTTTGATACTAAACATTCTTCTTAGGATCAGCATTCTCACCTTATTATTTCTCTGTAAAAGGCTGGTGTAAAAAAAACTCAAGATAACATTATTATGAATGTGATGTGTTACATATTGCAGTGCATTCTACAAAACTCTTAATCACATTAGGGTGTAATATGCAACACATCACAAAGTTATTTCGAAGATATAAAACACATTAAAGATACAGTCCTCAGTAGATGTCTGAAATCAAAGAAGTGTAAGTTGATTGCTTTATATATATATATATATAAAAAATTGTGTTTTGGCCTAAAGCTCTTGTGATAGATTTGTATTGTCAGAAACATCCGATGGGCTTCCAAGCTTTCTACTTCCTGCTTTGTGAGGTGGGGGTACTCTTGTTGCCGGAACGACGGACAGGAACCTTCGAGACAGGGATTCGAGTGTGTGGTGGGGCATCAGTCTTTTTAGGAGGGGTGGTTGAAGTTGGGCTAAGATTGGAAGACAGTGGGCTTTGGCTGGAAGAGTGGGGAGGTGGTGTTTGCCTCACACTGATAGGGATCTTGGAATCTCGAGGTAGGCTGGTGCTGCCTTTCATGGAACGGAATGAAGAAGTGGCGGAAGACGAGCATTTCGGGGAAGGCAAGTTCATTTTTAGATCACCTGCAGATTTTGTTGGTGAACTCACGTCATCGTCTGAGCCAGCAGCACTAGGGCTGTCGGGATCGTAGAGGTCATAAAGTGCATCTCCAGAGCAGCTATCCCTCAGTAAACTTTCCCGACGTAGAAAAGTGCTGTCCTCATCCTCTGGGCCCGGTGTGGGAGAATCCCAGTAGCCTTCATCACTCGGTGGGGCATCCTGGAGTTCTTTATCGACAGGGGGAGGTGAGGGATGTGAGGGTTGCTGCTTTCCCATCTTGCTACCTCCGCTCACAGGGATCTTACTGAGGCCAAGTGCCTTTACTTGTGGTGGCCTCTTCTCAAGCCGGGTCGGTGCATGATGGAGGACAGGCTCTGTACGTCGTAGGGCTGGGGAATCTTCACCCTTCTGGGGCAGCATATGCCATAGACCCTGCATGTCAGCATCATTGACACCCTCTGGACTAGCCATTTCCTCCCCTCCACCCATGTAGGCAACAACTCCACTCCCTTGTGGCTTTTTAGGGGCTGCACGTGGTCTTTGGTGGGCTGGCATGTAGCAAGAAGCATGGATAGATGTAAGACTACTGACCTGAGGAGGAAGTGGTGGCTTGGCAGGAGAGCATCTCTCTGAATTTGTCCCGGATCCACTTAATCTGCCACCCATGCATCCCCCACTACTGCTACCAGTTCCACTGCTCGTGGCACTTCCTCCATTCCCAGAATCTTCTTCTGGATCAGCGATGATGTCACCACAGCCTGTTAAAGAATCGAAACTCTTTAGTGAAGTAACATCGGTGAACATGGAACATAGGCGATCCACAGATTGCTCGGATTGTGGGTCGGCTGTGCTGTGCTCCATTGGTGGAGTCAATGCGCAGGTCGGAATGGAGGATAAGTGTGTCGAACTGGTGTGTTTATCATCTTGGAGCCCTTCTGTCTGGGCTCGGAGTGGAGAAGGAGATGGAGCTGGAGACTCCTCTGTGACTGTATGTTGTTGTGAAAGAGAAGGACCAAAGTTACCACACTCCAATTCATCAGTACCCTGTAATTCCTGCATAGATGTTGTCTTCCATTTCTCAGCTTCCCCTGGGAGAGGAGTCTCCTCAAACACTTGCGGCAGAGGTTCAAGAGTCAGTGTCATGTCCTTCTCTATTTTCACGCTGCTAGAGCTAGAGGAAAGTATTATGTCCCCCTCCTTTACCTCCTTGGCCACCTCTAAGGAGTCCTCTTGAACCTGGGGCTTCCGCCGCCAACGCATGCTGCTGAACAGCCCCTTAAGTCCTCGTCCTCTCCGTCCCACCGTAGTAGTTCCATCCCCTGCACGGCTGCTGCTCCGGCGCAGTAAAGAGAAGAAGCTAAAAGACTTGGTGATGGAGCTGCGGAGGGGGGCAGCGGACACACCATCTGGCGTGCCGGCGTGGAGCTGGTCGCTGCTGGCAGATTCCTCTTTCCGGTGGCCGTCAAGCTCTGAAGGAGTGTCCGTTATTAAGCCATCATGGGTTTTGCTCCTAACAAGCTCCAGCGTCTTTCCAGCGGCTTTACCGGTGGACTCCCCTTTGTTCTTGACAGAGAAGATGCTTGGCATGCTGCTGCCGGATTTACGCTTGCCGAACAGCTTGAAGGCGGCTTTGTTGAGCTTTCCTGGTGGCTGAGGATCACATGGAGGTGGTTCACTGCATTCGTTTTGAACCTCCATCTCTGCCACTATGTCTGCTGCACCCTCTGTTTTTCTTTCTTTCTTCTTCTCCCTTTATTTTACCCTGTCTCAAACTGCTTCTTTCCCTTTCCTCTCCCTCTTCACTTCTATCTGCTGCCTTCGCTTGTTGGTGTTCTCCCTGCCTCGCTCTCTTTCTCTCTCACTGGTGGCTGCGCCTGACAGTCTCTATGGTAACTGGGAGGGTTAAGCAGCTTTCGTCAGCGCTGGAGGCGAGCCAGCACTTTTTTCTCCGCCCCCACAGCTCACTCCTTCCGTACACACAAACACACCCTCATCCCCCACACTGCAAACATCACATATCCTTCTCCTCTTTCTTGCCTCAATTATTCTCCCTATCTCACCGAAGAGGCGTGATATGCATCTACATGCGGGCTGTAAAGAATGAGTGTATTGCTTTTTGACATCACAATTGTCGTCATGTGCTTGTGAGTGCAACTGTGTACAAATACGTGTGTGTGTGTGTGTGTGTGTGTGTACATAATAGACAAAGTTTTTGCATTCTTTACTCATGTTTTTATGAGGGTCATAATGGAATTAGTGTTGCATGTGAATAGCAATCACATATGGAACGTTTCCAGAAATGCTATAACCATCAAGAGTGTTAGGGGAAATAAATGGAATGAGCACAAACCTCTCAGTGTAAATGAAAATAAGCCACTGAAAATCCACCTCAGATGAAAAGGCTCAAGAAAACATGCAAGTTGTGTGGTTGCCGTAGCATCTGTACTTAGGATTTAAGCAAAAGCTGCTGATTAAAGAAATTACAAGTATGAAGACATGAGGCAGATTTAGATAAACATTTCACTCACTTATAATGAATGCATTCACAACACACACTTGAAACGGTTTAGAGAAATGGCTGATGAAATTTAAATGAGATTAGATCAGCTCACGCTGGTGGTCCTCACCTGTTTCGAGCCGTCTGGAGTGGTTGATCATATTCAACTTACCCCTTAATAACACACAGTCCATCTGCCTCTAGCATATGGGCCCAGGGGGACTCCAGTTACCACACTCCTCCACTGTTACACAACCCCAATTAGTTAGTCCAATTGTGTGCAATAGTAGCTAAACAACTGAAAGCTTTTGGGTTTTCTTTTTTAGTGGTTTGAATATATACACATCAGGGGTGACATTAGGTGAGAAACATTATATGTTATAAATATCCTGGCAGAGCTAACAAACTGGGTTCCCATACCTTTTGACCAATGCATTTCAGTGACTTTCCCATGATTTTTCCAGTCGTTCACATACTGGATGAGGGTGGTGCAACCATTATACCTGAAGAGAAAGGTCTGCCCTACTTTTTGTGAAATAATCATATTTTGTTAAAGATCTCAACCACCATGAATATAAGAATGAAGCAAAGGTCTCTAACAGACAGTCGCTTTGGCAGTAAAATGCATAAACTTGCAATTAGCAAGTGGTAATTTACTATAGCTAGCCCTCACCTTTCAGTTAGGACTGGGTGAACCTTACATCACCTAATTAATATTCAAGAGCAAAACTCATCTGGATTTTAAAAAAATTATGGAGATTTTCTAACAATGAAAAACACTTTTTTGATACCTGTGCAACTTGAAATAAAAACGGATAACACTTTAAACAAAGGTTCAATTCATGGTCTCATGAACTCAGTGAAATTGTATCTCAGTTCACTCAATGCAAGCATCATGAACCAACAATAAACATTTATTATTAACGTAATAATTAACGTAAATGAATTCTTAATTCCACTAGTATACGTAGAAATATTAACCTAAATTACTAATGTTGTAAAATTATTGTTAGTTATTGATAATACTTATCAATAAAAGTATTAATGTACTTCATATTGGTAACAAATTTGCTACTTAATATAAATATACATTCTATTTACTATAAAAAAATTATATGACATATTTAAGATTCTAATAGTTTCTAAGACTTTTCCAGGTCAACAAATCACAGGCCTAGAACACAAATCACAAATTATATATTTACATTTACAGCATATTTACATATAGAAACTCTGAAACAAAGACATCAGTGCTAAATAATAATACCTATATCCTTAATTATTTGAGCCTGTTCCCTTATTTTTAAGAATCCCTTAAGACAGCCTGAAGAAATCCCCATGAATCTGATGTGCCCACCAATCCACCCATATACCAATACAGGCCTCCTCTTCCACCTCACTGACATGAAACAATGTGGACATTCACACAATGTACCGGGGGGCCGGAGTGTGCAGTGTGTGTATGTGTGAAGTAAGCTACCATGCAGCCGTTTCAGCGAGGTCAAGTCTTCCTAGCCTCTGATTCAGCTTTGGTTCCAGGTCTGCTGCACTCGACCAAAACTCCCCACCTGTGTTTGCCATTTCTGTCAACAGCCCCTGAAGCATGGCGGACAGAATGTGCCACCACACCCGTTGCTTCTTCAGGTCAGTTTGGATTTGTATACTTGTTCTTCGCTCTCTGGGCCACGGGAGTCCTGTCTGCTTGAGGGTACATGGAGAAAAAATAGCCAGAACCACATGAGTAAAGTTAAGAGACCAACAGGAAGAAACAGAAAGAGAAAACCTTAAACGTTTTCAGTTTGCAATCCGTGTTTTTAGGATTCACCTCGGTGGATAAACACAGTGTTTACATCATCATTGTGTGACATCTCTGTTGCTGCCAAGGACAAAACTCTCTTGAGAAACAAACTAGGACATTTGGACAGAATAGAGCTGGACTGTTTGCTAATAAGGGTGTTGCCCAGATTTTTCAATGCTGCTTTCCCCCACATTATCTTCAGCTGAAAAGGACAAAGGTGTGTGCAGATTCTTCAAAGCACAGCACAGCTCTTATTGTGGAGTTTGTCAAAGCCAGACTGGATCAGGGACATCAATAATGGCAGTGTTTTAAGCCAAAGACCAATCTTCTCATGAACTGGGACAAAATGCAGTTGACAGTCAAATAGAAGACAAAAAGTGTGATTAAACCATTTAGCCTCAAACTGTGTTTAACCTTCCCACAAACAAGATTAACATATGTAATCGAAAAAGCAATTGTTCAAACATTTTTGTCGTGTCATATGTATCCTCATCATCATCTGAAACAACAGCTGTTCATTGTGTTAATAGATAGATGGGGCAGCGCCTTTATGTGATTAGCTTAATCACTATGAGAAGGAGTCAGACAAGCACACCAGGGTCAATTGTGACCTTGCCCGTGAAAACCCAGCTATAGTCATTTTTTAGTGATTTACTGTTTTCTACATAAAATCATCTGTCATAAGGTAAAGAACATTCTGTGAAAATGTAACCTTGATATCTTAAATATTGACTGAGTAAATTGAAATCATAGTGAAATTAATGGTTGAAAGCAAACTTTGATGCTTGTTATCTCATAATTAGATTCTGAGACTTTAGCCTGGATTGCAGAAAGAGGTTCACAGTTGTAAAAATACTTTAGTCACCACTAGTTTTTTTTTATACTAAAATCACATAATTTTTATGATGATTGGTGCCATAATGCTTTTCGAAATGAATCAAGATCTTCTTTGCTGTGTGTACTTGACGCGTATGAGACATTGACTCATTTATGATAATCACTTAATGTAATTATTAGAAATAAATAGCTACCAAAAATGTTTTGTATTAGGTAAGCTGTAGCGGATCAATTTCACTAATACTAACGTTATATTGGGATTTATATTTTCTGTACATATAGCCTACTATTATTTACTATGGAAGCCCATTTCTGCTTAAAAGTAAAAAAGAATAAAAAAATGAGATAATTTTAAATAAGAAATACATCACATATTAAGATATAGGTAACCATTATGAGATTAAGTCAAGCAAGATATAAAGTCATATTGTAAGATAAAGGTACATTTATGAAATATAAAAGCCATGTTTTGTCAAACAAGTCTCATTTATGTTATGAAAAATACAGCCAAAACTAGATTTTCTTTTATTATATGATCATAATTAATATGTGATCTGCTTTTTTGATGACAGTTGTCAATGTGTGTGCTGTTCCGTTGTCATTACGTCAATTTGTAGGCCAACCTGGAAGCTAATTCGCCCAGAGGCGTCTTGGGGAATTATATAGCGGTTTTCAGAATAGCGTCTCTGATTAGAATAAGTTCTGTGAATAATGTTTCCTGAAACAATGGTCATGCTGTGTTCTACAATATGAATTATTATGAAAATCCAACATCGCCATTCTGAAAAACCCATAGGAAATTCCTGAGGAAACCCGTGGCTCATAAACGTATGCGAAATATGTCACGGTACACTTTATAAGGCCCCGCTCCCTCACCAGAATTCCTTTATTCCTATAATAAGAGCTGAGCAGCTTTTGCGTATCATTAATACAGTCTGACATGCGGATGTATTTCACACGCGTCCCGTCACCGGTGCTCAGATTTGCAAAACAAACCCGGCTTACGGAGTCACGTGACAGCTTTACGTCCGATTGTGACCTCTGGTAGAGGGTGAGATTTAAAGCTTACAATAATTACCAGAATATTAGGACATATAGACGGATATAGAAAAGTTTTGCCTCATCAACGAACATGAAAATGGATATTGAGTGGGGAAATGAAAGGAAGTTTGTTTAGTGGAGACATCTCAGTTGTTCCAATAATAGTCTGACTTTATAAAGAATCACATACAGGTCCATAACCATCATAAACACAGACAGTGCCCGTTAGAAAATTTGACTAATTCCTTGGGTAATTTGCTGAACCTATGTGCTTATTAAATGAACATATTTAGTTATTCTGTCTTCACCGTTGTTTCTTGTTGCATTGATTTTATTTTTACAATGTGCTAATCAAATCAAGTTCAATGGGTTATGCTTGTTTAGATTAAAGTCAAAAGACTTGAGTGTACACATATTTCACCCTCATTCAGGCTCTTGTGTTTATGTTTTACAGACATGCAGCAGACTATTGTCTTAGGCTATGTTTGCAGGGATAAGTACTAATTCCCATTTCTCCTAGTGATCCTCTTCCAGTCAGTAATACAGTCCCGAGGGTTTGGGCCTAATAATCACTTTTAGGATGTGCTTCCAAATGCAAAATGGATGACGAACGAGTACTAACTTAAGTCTGAGTTACAGCCTCTCACCATTATGAGATGGTTCTCCACAGAAAAAAGCAATTGGCCCTTACTGGAGTATATATGAAAAAATATGACACTTTTGTAATCAGCTTAACTTTAGCACTGTATGCCAAAGTCACACACTATCTCTTCTAAATATTATATCAGATTAGAATAGAATTAGAATGTCCCAAATCATAGTATTTAAAAAAAAAAAGTTACTTGGGATGAGTCTAGACAAATAAGTATCCCAAATCAAGTTTAGACTGAGTTTATAAAACTATCCAAAATATACCAAATATTAATTTGACATTTTGACCACAAGCATTTACTATATTTTTGTATAATTTTAAATGTTTAATTTTAATTTTAAAAAATACAGTAAAACAATAATGATGTGAAATATTGTAAAACATATTTAAAAATATTGTGAAATATATTTAAAAGAAGAGTTTCAATTTGAATATATTTTAAAATGTAATTTAAGTAAAAAAAAAAAAAACTTGATTTTAGTATTCTTTTATTGAATTAAAAGTTCAAAATAACAGCATTTATGTGAAATAGGAATATATAGTCAGCATATTAGAATAATATCAGAATAATTTCTGAAGGATCATGTGACACTTAAAGGAACACTTAAGGCAGGGTAAGCAATTTCTGGAAGCCACACCAAAACAAACACGCCCCAACCCCAAAAGGGTTCGCCCCTATTTTGAAGCTCCACCCCACATATAGACGGACTTATTTTCTGTGAAACGTTTCCATAAAATACTGAAATTACCAGGAAAAATATGTTAGGACTCTTTTCCCTCAAATCGTGCAAAATACTGACTGAAGTAAAATAGTCTGTGACTTAACGTTTCTGCATGATTTTCGGACTATATATATTCACGAACGTTCACGGAACGTGCTTATAATCAGAGCCTCGGCTGCTGCGAATGATTTACAGATTATATAAAACACCACTGCTTCTTGAGATTGTTACTTATCATTTAGATTAGTAGCCATATTTTATGATTTATGATTTAGCTTGTAGTAACGCTCTCTCCTCCATATCTGCTACTGCTGATTGGCTAAAGTTTGTTTTGGTACTCGGCCATGAACTTTGACCTTTTCGTTACTCTATGATGCTATCAAAGTGCATTAATGGATTCGAAAATGGTAAAAACTTGTTTAACTCTAGGGGAGTTGGAAAATAGCCTAAAAAAAGAGAGTGTTCTTAAGACCACCGAAAATTTGCCAGTACAGGAATAATTACATTTAAAATATTAACAAAGAAAATAATTATTTAAAATGTTAATATTATTTCACAGCTTTTACTGTATTTTTTTAAACACATGGGACACTTGTGTGTAGGGCATCTCTTTATATTTGCATTTAGTCATAATGATTTATTGTTATGGTACCTTCTAAATTCCGGACAGCATTAATCTTTCCACCCTTCAAGATAACAGCAAGTGACATCGAATAAATTAAGTTTTAAATCCAAACACCAAAAAAAAGGTGGATTTGAGTCACAAGTCCATCAGCTCGTTGTTTAATATTTTCTTTTTAGTGCTATTGACATTCATTAAAAAATGAGAAAACAAAAAACAAGCTTTTTTTTTTTTTTTACATGTAGTTGATGACAGAAATAACATTTGAATTGACAGATATAACAATGAATTTGCATTAAGGGATCCATCTCTGAATTCCCCCCAATTATTTATTTGTCTGTCATACATGAGTGCAGTGCCATCCATGTAGAGTAAACGACCGCTCACATGGGCGTGCTCACACACACACACACACACACACACACACACACACACACACCTCTCTCTCTCACACACACACACACACACACACACACACACACACACACAAACATACTTAATATTTCTCACAACAGAATACCCAGTCCTCTTAGATTCCTTAATTTTTCAAAATCAAGTTCTGAAGTGTCCTTAGCAGGTCATTCTGGCCACTCCAAACTCCAAGGTGACCACACTGGGCTCATTCTTGGAGCCGAACGATCCCGTCAGCTCTCCGTAACCGTTCTCCGTGGCACTGCTGCCCTCTACAGTCCGTTCTCCGCCAGTATTGGCTGGAGCATCTTCCCTGGCCTCCTCTCCGAACACCTCCTCGTCTTCCTCCTGCTGCACTTCCTTCCGACTGAGAAGAGGAGCTCCCAGGATAAGGGACTGAGGTCGGGGAGGGAGACTGCGCTCTCTTGGAGGTGTCTTGGGCTTTAGTGGAGATGTACTCACACCGCACTTCTGGAGCTTCTGTGGAAACACACAAAGACACAGCATGTGTCATTTCAGATGACTGAAGCAAATAGAGGCTATCGGTGGGAGCAATGAGGTTAGAGCAATGAAAGATAAAGAATACTTTATAGACCTGAAAAAATGTTCATAACAAAAGCAAAATATGTTGCTGACAAATTAACGGACAGCTTCAATGATGTTCCTTGGGTTTTTAATTAAAGTTTAAAATGTTTATAAAAAGATTTATACAATATATTATTATTATTATTACATGTGAGTTTTTAAATTGCCAGACAAAACAAAAACTGTAAAATGGTTATTAGTAGTAGCAGTAGTAGTAGTATAACTATGGTTAAAGAAATTTAAAATAATGAATAAATACTAAATATATATACACACACACACACACACACACACACACACACACACACACACACACACAACCTTAAACAGTAACACATAATATAACGTTATCAATATTATTATCATTATTGGTATTAATTTGATGGCAGTGGTCAGGAAGGCATTGTTTCTATTAAAATACTATTTTGAATATTCTCACTTTGTCAGACTGTAGAACACATTTAATTTGTGTTAACAATATTGAGGTTGTGTGGGATGCAAGTCCATTCAATGTATTTTACATTCCAAAAAAATATAGCATGGACACAGAACTCCAGAAAGCATGGGCTGTCAATTTTCCATTCTATTTGAACACACTGCAAACTGTACTTCAGTCCTTCACATACTCATTTTGTTCTGACTAACGTCTTCTGATCCCTCAGGGGAAATTCAGTGGTATTGCAGCACACAAATCCATGACTAATTATTTTTCATGGGAATTTTTCATTCTTTTTCATTTTCATAATTTTTATCCGATAACCAAATTCCTGAGGTGAACTCACAGTCTTCAGGGCTTGCACTGTTCCCTCAAGCTCTCGGCTGCTTTCTTTCAAGCTGAGGACGTGTTTGAGAATGGACTGCCGAGGGTGCATGGAACGGTCATACTGATGGTACATGTTTCTCCAGAACCTGCAACACAAACCGGTTACTGATTAAACCATTGCAGAGTCTAAATAAAGGAGGAGTCGTTTATAAACAGAAGAGGTTAGTCATCTGTACTTGAAGTGGTAGGCTTTGGTGGATGGTTCCAAGACCGGGTGTGATTCTGCAAAGCTTGGGCTGTACACAGGGTTCAAGTAATTCTGCTTTTCACTCAGAAGGTGAGCCCATAATGAATACGTCCTCTCCTTCAACCTGTAATGATATAAAGATGAAGTAAGGGGTTTGAGATGATGGAAAGGAAGCAAATGCATGTTAGTTTTACTCACTGAAGGTCCTCTCTCTGCCGTTGGCTGTTGCCCATGAAGTTGCCAAACTGGCAGGAATGGACGTGCTCGTGGATCTGAATGAGGAACCACTCGCTGAACTCGAAAGCCTGAGGAAACTGTTCAGTAAGCTGCCATACACACTCCAGGAACTGCGTGAAGATGGGCGACACCTCTTTTGGGTCGGGGTCCAACTGATCACACCTGCGGGGAAATAGGCGTCAAGGTTATTCCAGACTCTTCAAGCATCTAGAGTTAGGAACCAAACAGTGAATCATGCTAACCTGTCTGCAAACTTGTGTCCAAAAGAGATCCAGTCTTTTTCAATAAGTACCTGAGAACAAGAGGAAGACATATTAAATGGTGGAAAAAGACAAACGCAATGTCAGCTTGAACAGATAAAAGGCTCTTACCATGAAACCTTTAATGGTGCGATAGTACGGATCCATCAACAGAGAGCCAAGAGCGCAGACCTGAGCTGTCCGATCCCATCCATCAGAGCAGTGCACAAGCACACTGGCGCCCTCCACAGTCACAGCCTGGTATTACAAAAACATTCATGACAAACAAGATTATTAGAGTTAACTAAAAAAGTGTTACTTGACATAAAATACACTTTAACTGGGGAAAGACATTACATTTTAGTACAAGCTGATATATATTTAATAAGCTAGTTAGATCATTTCAGCTAGTTGCCGACACTTCTCATTTTGTACTAAGATAACTAAAACTGAAATAAAAAATTATAAAAACTATGTACACATTTTTTAAACGATAAAAAATGTATAAAAATGACAAACTAAATTACTAAAAATTTTTTTTAATGAAAACAGAAAACATAAGAATAAAAAACTATATAACTATAACTAATAATAACTATAAAAGTACCTAAATAATCCTCAAATGACACTGATGAGAAATCGGTTGAATTCATATCAGTGTTGTTATTGTTAAAAAAACTAATACTAAAATAATTTTCAGTAACTGAAATAAAGATGAAATCATATAATATATAAATATCAGATGATAAACCTAACCTTAATCTAAATAAAAATGAGTAATGTTGTCTTGGCAACTAACTGAAATTACTAAATCAGAAACAAAACAAAAAAAAGACAACTGAAAATATAAAAATAAATGCTAATTTAAAATATTACTAAATACTTCAAAAGTATATAAATAATACAAAAAATCTCTCTGGATACTGAAGAAACGGGCATAATACTGCATGCAAGAGGGCTAGAGTTTTACCTTAGCAAGGAATATAGCTGCATCCATGATGGCTTTGATATGACGCAACCATCCACTGTTTTCCAGTCCAACCAGGTAATCAGTCATGGAAAGTGAGCGCGTTCCCATCACTATAAGAGACACAAAAAACAGAGATGTTGACAAAATGTAATGAGAATGAACCGAATTCCCATACGTCAGCAGTCTCAGACCTTCCAGAAGCTTCTGCAAACTTCCTCTCATCACATGAATATTCTCGATGCCCACAAACTGGAAGCGGATATTAGAGTAGTTGTCCTCATTCTCATAGCCTTTCCCTGCCGCACGATTCGCCAGTGCGTTCAACTGAGAAAACACAAAAAGTGCTCGTGTTATGATCACACAACTGGCTTGAAGAACACACAAAAAAATTATGTTCCTGTGGCTCAATGGTAGAGCATTGCGTTAGCAACGCAAAAGGTTGTG
Source organism: Ptychobarbus kaznakovi (assembly GCA_027422405.1). Taxonomy (NCBI): domain Eukaryota; kingdom Metazoa; phylum Chordata; class Actinopteri; order Cypriniformes; family Cyprinidae; genus Ptychobarbus; species Ptychobarbus kaznakovi. The sequence continues at coordinate 6,597,579 of CM049814.1, forward strand.
GGTTCAATTCCCAGGGAACGAGCGCATACTAATAAAAAAACGTATAGCCTGAATGCACCGGAAGTCGCTTTGGATAAAAGTGTCTGCTAAATGCGTAAATGTAAAACAATTATGATATTCTACCTTAGGCCGCGTGTCCATCACATATATGTATCGGCTGTTGTGATTGGCCTTGCTGATGGCCTGAAGCATGTGTTCGTCTTCTAAACATCGAGCGCTGAAGCCAGAGAGAGGCTGACTGCACCGACACACTGCCGCCTGGAGACATGACACAAACAAATATAAATGTTCACCACCCTGAAGTACATTATAAAAGCAGAGTAAATGAGGAACGACAGACTTAACAAGACCAATGCAGATGTTGGGAGGAAGCCTCTGGCATACAGCCCTGGCTTGCCAGTAAATCTACTGTTTAACATAATCAGCCTCTGTGTGTTGACAAGCCATTACCTGTTTACCATTCTGCTCAGTTTATCTAACACTGCACAGAAGAAACAACTAACGCCCATTACTGTGTCAACAGACATCTGCACATAAAATAGTTTTAATGAACCCTAAAGATGAAGAAAGGGTCTACATCCTTCATTTTGACCGATGGCTTTCTTTTCTTATTAGTATAGACGGATTAAACCATTCTTACCTTCTTCTCCTGGTAGAAGTATGTAAGAACAGGAAATCGGCCTTTGCTTCTGAACTTGGAGCTTCCGACTATGATGGGTTTACTGGCTGTAATGGGTACGTATAAGTCTCTTGGATATGTCTCACACACCTAAGCACACAATTTAGAGTCAGGCACATTAACAATACACAAAAGAAAACAATAACTGCAGTAAAGAAAAAACCAACAACAACACATTACCGCAGCATAAAAACATGAAATACTAGAAAACAATCATGGAAACACACTACAGAATGTATGTTTCTCATGAGCTACACACACACGCGCACACACACACACACACACACACACACACACACACACACACACACACATCTATCCGATGACCCCTTTAACAGAGTCATTCACAACCAAAGTATATCAGATTCATTCACAAATAAAATACCACTAGCACATACAGTACACCTACCTGGCCTAGCGTTTGCTTATCTGACTAAAACCTAGTTTTATTCCAACCACATTATTCTAGTCTTGAGGGACATTACACTCTATTTTAGGTTGCCTGACAGCCTTATGAGACCCGATTTTAGGTCACTCACATCCTGAATTAGATTCAGCATTGCTGTTTCAAAGAAAGAGAAGGTGATGTTGAATATATGCCACACATTCACCCTCTAATCATACCTTGTACTCCCTGTTAACATCTGTAAGTTGCCACTGGTCACATGGCACACCCATCCGTTCAAACTCAGCTGCGAGGTCTATGAGCTGCCAGCCGTCCTCTCTCTGTTGGTCATTCTGCTTTGGGTTGTAGGAGAACGCATACAGCTCGTCGTAGGACACTGGTGTACAGAATAAATGAGTTAATAAACTTTACAAAAGGTGAAAATGAAAGTCAAAGTATTCAGGCGACCATCTGGAGCTGCTACTGATGCTCGCATGTCCCTGACCTCCAGTCAACAACGCATGACCACAATATCCGTTGTTCAGTACAGAACAGAGGGTGGCCAAGACCTAAGGGTCTTCCATGTGACTTTCAGGAAACTTCTGCAGTCTATTTATTCCTGATGAGGGCAGACATGTGAGTTTACCCACCTGGTCTCAGTAGCCTGAGCAGAGAGCTGTAGATATCATGACAGTCACGCTCTCGTGGAATCACAAAGTGGACAACCCGGAAATTTCGGCACTGAATGAGGAAGCGGGCAGCCACTGGTTGTGAGGGACAGCTTCTCCACGGAGGCGATGTGGTGATGAAGGATCTGAACACACAAACACATCAATACAAAACTCATTTACAGAATTCAACTCAAGTGCATTTGGACAGTTAAGCCATATTTAAAAATGAATGAAGTGGCATTTATTTGAAATAAAAAAAAATAATGAAAAATAATGTTTTTTCATTATAAGGCAGATAACCAATAAATGTAATAAAATATTTCAATTCCATACTATTTTGTCTAAATAAATTAAACACAAACTAAAATCAATACTTTTAATTGATAAGCGTGTTAATATATATAAGGTTTTTAAAGATTAATTTTAAGTGAGCGTTAAATGATGGCAAAGGCAATCTAAATATAAAAAAGAGCATGAACAATTAAATATAATTAAATTTCTGAACTGATTCAATATTTTTTTTTTAATGTTTGACTATTTTAGTCAATTTCCATGAGTACAAATCTTAATGTTTAAGTGATTCCAGGGAATTGTGTGCTTCTAATTTTTATACAGTTTGTACAGGACCCTTTTCTATTCTAACATGACAGTGTCTCTGTGTATAAGACAAGGATCATGATGATTCAGTCAGTGTGGAAGAACTTGAATCCTGATTTCTGCCATTGAGCCAATTAAAATATACAATTTCATACACTTCAAAACTGAATGGAAATGGATTATGTAAGTTTGGAGAAAGAATGGTAAATATGAATGTACAAGTCACTCAAGGTCTAAAAGTGAGGTGTTCAGTGCTTTATCAACACTGACTGGAGTGTGTCAAAATAGTAAACTGTATTTGAATAGTTAAACATTAAGATTTGTACTTCTAAAATAGTCAAACTTTCATAAAAGGGGGTGACCAATACTTCAATGTAGTCCTTCCTAATGTAATTGTAAGGTTTAAAATGACAAAACAATACATATTTACACTGCTCGAAATGAAAAGTAATTCTGTGGTTGTCAAATGTTAGTGGAACAGATTTATAGTTGTGATGAACTAATATTTTTCTAAATACTGGTCTACGATGTTTCCTGCCACAATGACTAGTCACAAGCATCAGTTTTTTATTTTTAAAGACATGTTGAAATCTCTCATTTTTTTCTTCCTTCCTCTTCTTGTGTTCCTCTATCTTTAAGAGGAATGTAATGTGCAAGAACATAAGGAGAATCTAATACACACACACACATGATTACCATATTCAATTGACTACACATCACTTTTGGAAGGTCAAAATATGTGGTGTTATTAAAATGCGCATGTATCTGCATTTCCATTTGCATCGTCGTGACTCAGTGTGCTGTTGTCATTGATCACTGAAGTGTGTATGCAATGCATAATGCATTGGAACAGAAGGCAGTTCTGCAGGCAGACAGAGAGACGTTTTGTGCGAGCCGGTCCTGAGAGTGAAGAAGCTACACGTGAGAGTGCAGAATTGATTTCAGTTGGGTTCCAGACTGTCATGAGAACATCTGTGACTCCAACCAGCCAGCTAGTTTTTAGAAAGTGCTGGAACAAAGTCACAAAAATGTGCTCTTGAGGTCTCTTATAAACTAAAATAAGATCAAGGATGCCCTAGTAATAACAGGCTAAACTGCTAGTATAAACCGAGTTCATTATATATATTCAATTTAATACATACCCAATTAAAAACTATGTAAATAACCACATTTGTTTTTGTGCTGAAATTTTCCGAGGGGAAAACTGTAAAAAAAATTGAAATACTTTTACAATTCTGAATAAGTGTTGAAAAAAGCTGAATTTTCAGCATCATTACTCCAGTCTTCGGTGTCACATGATCCTTCAGAAATCATTCTAATGCTGATTTGGTGCTCAAGAAATATACTTATTATTAATATTAATGTTGAAAACAGTTGTGCTGCTCAATATTTTGGTGGAAGCCATAACACATTTTTTTCATAATTCTAGAAATGTCAAAAGACCAGCATCTATTTGAAATAGACATATTTTGCAACATTACAAATGTCTTAACTGTCACATTGAATAAATTTAATGAGCCTCCGCTGAATAAAAGTATTAATTCAAAAAAAAAAAAAAAAAAACTGACCCCAAATTTTGACTGGTAATATATAAATATTTTTTTTCTAATAATTCAAATAAATTACAAACTGGCCCAAATTGAAATGGACTTCAAAGTAAGTCTATGGGAATGTTTCATCAGTTTTATCACCCGTCAAGCAAAAACAGTTCAATCAATTAGAAAATGAATAGAACCTCTCAAGAGTATATTATAATAAATGTTGTTGGTCAGTGTCAGTCAGCATCTCGACCGCCGATCTGCTTCTTGCGTGGAGAAGAGGGTAACATAAAGTTAATAATCTGCCATTCGCTCACACACAGAGACGGGTCGATCAGTGGACTGACTCTAACCGTGGCAGATCACGTCTTGAGCTATGTGGGTCATTGGTATTCATGTCCTCTCCTGGCCTCCCCTACACTCTCGTATTCACTTGGCCTCGAGGGCAAGCTCAGCCGACAGGTTTCCACAGCAACAATGCCTACTGCCAACGTGAGGAACCAGTAACCTCATTCCCATGATCTAATTCACTATAATCCTGTAAACACAAAGGGTGGTACTGTATATCCAAGCTACCCTGTCAGTCACACAGGAATTCTTTATCACGTCATAACAGATTATTTAGAGGCGGTTAAGAGGGGCTTTTCATACCCATATCTCCTGGGCGCTGGTTGAATTACTCTCCACGAAGATCAGATGTGTGGCCGTCAGATGGAGGGTTCCTGTGACGGACTTGTTGCTAAAGCGATCTAGCAGCTTCACTTGTTCTACCTGTGGAGGAAAGCACACGTTACATTTTTTAATGTATTAAGATTAACTGTGAAACTGTGAGTAACTCAAGCCAAGCCGAATATATCTTCCACTATGTAAATATGAACCTAACCATGATAAATTTTGGCATAATCCACAATAAATAGACTTGCACTGGCAGGACCAAGCAAACTCTACTCATGTTTTTCACATTTTCTGCATGTGTTTTAAGGGAAAGCCTAAGGAATTTATTTAAACATGGTAAAAATCTGTTAAATGGAGCTACGCTTTTATTTGTAGCTCCATGTATAAATGTTCAAATATTTATGTTCATGGGGGTTGCATACATATGCCGAGTCATTTTTAAGCTGATAAGCCACAACAGACTCCTACGTTTGCATGGCTTTGTATTACTGTAACTAACATCCATTAACTGGTAGTGCATATTATATAGTTCAATATCATATCACAAACATCCTACAACATGTTTTGACATACAGTAAGATGGAAAATATTATTAGAGGGTCGGTTTAGTGAAAACCAACAACAATAAAAAACGACATCAATAGGCATTCAATCATATTATCTAAAACTACTGTACATTACAATTAGATCGGGCCCTGTTTCCCAGCAACTGACCTGCAGCTAAGCAACACACTTCCTGTGACCGCAATAAAATCATCAGACATCACAAAACAAACAGTGAGTACGATTTTTAACAGGAAATTGACAAAAGCAACACAGTGCGTATAAACTTTGGACAGAAGTTTATACAGGCAAAAGTTAGACATAGTTTACTATACTTTTAACACACACACACACGCATATGTATGTTATTTAAACAATATTTATATTCTTTATTATATATATTTTTTTAACAGAACCACTTGAGTGCCTTTAGGGGCCCCTGGCTGAAAACCCTGACATAAAGATGATGAGATAAGAAGATAGTGAAAATAGAAAAAGATAAAGTTAGGTATACTCCAGTTATTGTAATAATTGATGTCACAGTGCTTCATGATGTCACAACAAATAAGACCGTATACATAAGGCAGTTTTGTGAGCCTTATTCATTACGTCACTGTTCTTAATACCTTCAGACAACATAAAAATGCAGAATCAGCCTCCAAGGCCCAAAGCTTTCAGGACAGACCAGTTCTGCACAGATTTTGAAATCTGTCAAAATGGCCACAAAGGCAGAAAATCCACATACGGATCACCGGGAATACATTCAAGTGCATTCGGTTCATTTATATCATTTATTTAACACGGCCAGACGATATAGATGAACATAAACACTGATGAGAGCTGCTGCCAACCCCTCAGACAGTATACAGAATTAACCTAATTTTGCCATAAGTTAAATATATTAAGTTTCTACAATATATAAATCTATTGTAGAAACTTTCCGGTAAAGCTGCTTTCAAACGAACGTATCGTAAAAAGCGCTATAGAAATAATCTTGAATTGAATACAGTGACACCATGCCATAGGTTAGATACATTTATAGATGCATAAATTCAGTTGCATTTAACAAGTGTTTGTGACTTTGAAATCATGACTGATTCTGCCATACCAGGGCAGATCTCGCAGAAGTCCACTATATAGTAAATTCTACCTTTGGTGTGCGGATGTGCTCCATGATGTCGCCGTTTTAGCGTGGTCAGCACAAGGAATGGATGACAATATCCTAAACAGATGCGTTCACACATAGGATGAATAAATGAAGAATAAATCCGCCTCCGTTTGATGCCACGTTCAAAACATCTCTTCTACTAGCAGCTAACAGTTTCTGCTGCTCCACTCAGCAGCACTTCCTACTTGGGGCGTGTCTATGTGAAAAACAGACAAGTGCATTCTGGGAAATGTAGTTTTCTGACGGGGTTGGAATCTTTTGGTTTTTCATTTGTTTTTCAGTATAAACTACATTTGGTAAAGCATTTAACATAACTTGGTTCATAATCTATTATTTATATTGTGAGATAGACATTATCTTTTCTTAGCCTTTCATTAGAACAGGGGGTTTCAATGTTTTATATGCCTCAGACTCCCAAATGTAATCGTCCGTGTGCTGGGACCCCATCTTATATATGTTTAAAGACACAATTTATACTGTGATACTGCGTAATATTTATACTCTGATACTGAGTAATAATTTATATTAAAAATTATATATTGTATTTTTTCTACTCACTAGAACTGCACTTTATTTATTTATTTAAATAATGTTTGCGCCTGCAGGGATTCTCCAAGCCAATGGGTGGCAATAAGTCAAAACAGATAATGTTTGACTTTTAGTTAAAAAACAAGGAGATAGAAGAAGAAGAGAGATAAATAATTGTATTTACAGATGGTTCAAAGAACCCTGAAAATGGTCGCACATGTGCTGCATACATCAACAATGCGAGGAAAATATTAAAAAGAGAACAACAGATTACCTATCAGTGTATACAGTAGAATTGGTAGCAATAATATTAGGTAGTGATGGCGAAGTGAAGCGTTCTGGACCAGGTTTTTTTACATTCAAATATTTTTTACATTTTACATGTTTTTTTTTACATCCAAATATTTTTATAATAACAGTTCATTACTCGAAGCTTTATAATTATTATATTATAAATTATTTGTATAATAACAGTTCATTACTCGAAGCTTTATAAAACGGTTCATGCTGTGGCCATCTAGTGGTCTTAAAAATGAACAACGCCTTCCAAAGTGCTGTGATTCATTACAGCTGCTGGTTTAACATCTGGTTCTACTACTGATTCCTTGTTTTAATTTATTGTATACAAATAATGGCCATTGTCAAAGGCATTCATTTGTGTCGGTGTACTGCCACTAAAATAATTCAAATAAATCAAACATAAACTCAATGTTAACTCTGCCTCAGTCCTTAGATTGTTATTTCATGGGAAAAGTTTATTTGACCATAATATATAATTAAGATAAAAAGAAAATAATGCTAACGCATTATAATGCATTTTTTTGTTTGTTTGTTTGTTTGTTTGTTTTACATTCAAATATTTTTATAATAACAGTATCATGTGATGTAAAGTTATGCATGGTTATAACAATAGTTGCCTGCATGTTTTTTTTTTTTTTATTAATGCAATACAAAAACACAGAGTTGACATTCAAATAATGATTGTACACAATACACAAAGTATCATGAATATACATTATGTCAACTGAAATCAAGTACTAAAGATTACAAGAGAAAAAGTAGGAAAATAAAAACAGACAAAAACATAAGAACTTGAGGGTAAGACATTTAAATATCAATTACAGTATACAAATTAAAGTAATTGCAGAATGAAATAGTTCTTCTTGCTTTCTTATTTTCTGACATTGAAATGGTATTTAGATAATTTTTTAATTCTTTAAAAAAAAGGCGGTTTGTTGTTGGTAAATTTACATTTGTGAATGTAAAATTTACAAAGAAAAATATAAATGTATAATAAAACAATAATTGTTTTAGTAGAGTCAGACTCATAATGTCCTAACACAATTCCTTTGAAAGTAATGGATACATCTTGCTGGATATTCTCAATAATAAATGAACCGATATTTTTCCAGAGTTGTTCAGTATGATGACAAGTCCAGAATAAAAGAAAAACAGTTTCGGTATGAAATTGACAAAATGAACATTTAGTATCAATGTTAGCCTTATACTTCTCCATAAAATGTTTAACAGGATAACATTTATTAATTAATTTGAAAGATACTTCTTTTACTTTATTAGTGAGGAAACATTTCTGTTGCAGAGATGTTTGCAGAACCTGATTTTACCAAGTACGACATATTCCTGGAACAACATTGTTATTAACCAATCAGATTTGAAGAACAAGTTTATAATTTTTGTGAAGTTTAGGCTTACAATCAGTGTTACAATGTGTACAGGTCTTTATAGTGTACAGTCACATTGTCTTCTGTATCTCATCTGTCTGGATCATTTTCACTCACCAAGGCACTATTAAAAGATTTGACTTGTACATCAGTGGTGGGTTACTCATGGGTAAGTTAGGTTCAGGTGTAGGGAAATGGTCAAGATTACATTTTTGAATTAAAATGTTGTTCCCGGGTCAACAATATATGTTGACCCAGGAACACATCTAACTCAGCAAAATCAGGACGTGCGAAATGTTTCGTTTTTTGATACAAGCTTCGAAGCCTCTGTGTCGAACGTCACATCACTAATATTAGGTTTACAGTGGATAGAACGAAGAAATAAAAACAATGTAGTTGCATCTGATAGTTTACCTGCTCTCATAAGTATTGGATCTGGGAAATCATGTAGACTTGACATTTTAAATGAAATGTATCAAATAATCCTTAGATTACATAATAATGGTAAGAATGTATCATTTGTCATGTAGGTGTGAAAGGAAACGAATTGGTAGATCTTTTAGCAAAACAATCTCTCAAATCCCAAACAAATGATGTACAGGTTAAATTAAGTAAAGCTGAAGCCAAGACTATCATAAAGGTACATGCACAAAATCTATGGCAGGAATACTGGGATATTAATGATACAGAAAGACAGTTTCATAATATTCAAAGCAAAGTCGGTGTAGGAAGAGAAATGGGTAAAAATCGGAGGGAGGAAGCAGTCATTACTCGTCTCAGAATAGGGCATACAGGACTCAATAAGACTCTGTATTTCATAGATAAACACTCAAATGGTTTATGTACACATTATAACCAACCTGAATCAGTAAAACATAGAATGTCGTGCATATGAAAATAAGATAATAATATTAAAATAAGTATTTGAAATATATAAACTTACATTTACTTTGGAAAATATACTTGTAAAAGCACTAAGGAAAACACATGCACAGTTAATTTAATTTCTGAAAGAGACAGGTCTGCTAGAACGAATACGAATATAATAGAATAGGATTTATTTATTGATTTCTCCTGTTCTCTTTCTCGGTCAGACTTTTGTTCCTCACTCCAGTCCAGCAGGTTGCGGTAAAGCACATATTACTGGTTTGCCAACCGCCAAAAACGCTTAAGACGAAGAAGAGGATTGTGCGCGGAAACACGGAGCAGTAACGTTTTCAATTCACATTCTACAATCGTTTTAAAAATAACAAACTAGCCTGTGGTTGCCTCGTTTAGTCTTTTATTCATATTTTCTTCATACCCATCAGAATATCATGGTGGCTGCTTTTAGAATCCATCTTATGTCGTAAGAAGTGGCTTTAGGGCCTCCACGAGGTCGGTCCTGCTTGGTTCGGATTGTCAAGTTTCGGGAATTTAGGTCCAGAATGTCCGGCTTTAACTTTGGCTCGAGTACCCTCGGGTCCACCGGCACCGGCGGGGGATTCTCATTTGGAGCTGCAACCAGGTAACGTTATGAGGACACATCATGTCAGCTTTCAACAATGTGCTAATTTTTTAACGAGTTGTGCAGAACTATGGTGTAAAACATAAACACTTCTAAAACGAAAGCTTAAAATGTTAACTTTAATTGGATAGTCAAAATTTTTTTGTAGCTCTTTACAATTCAAGCTCACATTTTAGTTTCACAGTCATTTTCGATGGCTTACCAAAAAAAAAAAAAAGTTTGATTAACGTTACTAAATGTATTATTTTTCTTTAAATAAATATGTAATTGCTAAAAAAAATAACTATATTTTGTGAAAGTGAACTATCGGTTTAAAATGCAGATATCTTTAACGTCCTTAGCGGTAATGTTAGTAATACCAATGTGACTTTTAATGTGTGATATTTTTACCAGCACGCCTGCTGCAGGTACCGGTGGGTTCGCATTGGGAGGGTTTGGCGCACCAACATCCACACCGGCCGCCACCAGTACCACCTCCACACTGGGATTTGGGTCCAGTGTATTTGCTCAGAAACCAGCAACTGGATTCACCTTAAACACACCTGCCTCAGGTTCTCTTCTGCTTTTATGACATATACACTAATTTGTAAATTTGTATTATAGTTTGATGCCTTGATAATAAATAACATTGTCATGGTTAATTCTTAATGTTAATGTACTGTCTGTTTAAGGTTTAGGGGCTGCTGCGTCCACTACTGGCCTTACTTTAGGTAAGCAATTCCTCAAGAAAACAAGCTAGAGGAAATTGAATGTTTTATCACTTTTCTTTAATCCAGTGGGCCTCAAACTTTTGCCTCTATTGTCCACAAAGGTATTTTTTATAAAGCATAATTTACATCTAAACATTTTTCACTCATTATTTCTACCTGACAACATTTTAGAGCTTGACATAACTACACTGTAAAAAAACAAATTTCCAAACGTTTCAATAAAATTAAGATTAATGGAGAAAGTACAGTTTCAGTTTTTCTATTTCATTACATTCAGGGTGATATTTGTTAAATGTACTAGTAATTTCTGAGTGAAAACTTTATACATTTATAAACAAATAGTTTTTCAGTGTAAGAAAATGCATATTAATTATAAAAAAATGCAAATGTAGATTTAACGGGTTAGTTCACCCCAAAAAATATAAAAATCATAATTTACTCACCCTCAAGTTGTTCCAAATCCGTATGAGTTTCTCTCTTCTGTTGACCATAAAATAAGATATTTTAAAGAATGTGAGAAACAAAATAGTTGTTGGTCCCCGTTCACTTCTATGGTACGGGGAAGAGATAAAAAATGGGGACCACAAATATTTAGTTTCCTGTATATTTACATTTATGCATTTAGCAGATGCTTTTACCCAAAGCGACTTACAATTGCATTCAGGTTATACATTTTTAATCAGTATTTGTGTTCCCTGGGAATCGAACCCACAACCTTTTGCGCTGTTGACGCAATGCTCTACCACTGAGCCACACAGGAACACTCAAAATATTCTTCAAAATTTCATCATCATCTTGCTTAATCCCCTTGAACGTTTGACTGATCTCCAACTTTTTTACGTGTTTGTAGGGAGTCTTACCACCTCGACTGCTGCTTCTACTGGATTCAGCCTGGGCTTCGGAAAGCCAGCAGCCTCTGCTTCACCTTTCTCACTGACAACCCCCTCCTCTGCAGCTACAGGCACAGGCCTGACTCTGGGATCCGTCCTGACCGCCACAGCCCCTCAGACCAGCTCCGCCGGCTTCTCCCTCAACTTAGGAGGAGCTGCCTCCACTTCCTCTGCTCCTGCCATGGGTTTTTCCTTTGGTTCCAGTCTCTTTTCCAACCCCTCCTTGACAGGTTAGCCTTTTTTCCTCTGTATTTAAGTTACATTACATACATTCATAAACTGGTGTTTTGCTCTCATGCTCATTTAATGTGTTTCAGGTTTGGGACAGTCCACTTTAGGTGGACCTCTGAGTCTGGGTGGTTTAGTCTCTACCTCTGTTGGGACCACCTCTGCCCCTGCGCCCATTCTCGGCCTGGGAGGAGTAGACTTCAGTACTTCCTCTGAAAAGAATACTGACAAGTTATCCAGCACAAGACCGGAGTAAGAACCATCCTACAATCACCATATGACTCATTGTAGTTTATTAAAGTGGCTCTTACCTTGCTCTTTATCTCTACAGGGACAGTAAAGCTCTCAAAGATGAAAACCTTCCAGGTCCAATCTGTCAAGATGTGGACAACTTTCAGTAAGTGCAACACTTTTTTTTAGTTGCATATAGTTGATTTAGTGCCTAATATGTGTTTTTCCACAGGAAGTTTGTCAAGGAACAGAAGCAAGTCCAGGAAGAGATCAGCAGGATGTCTTCTAAAGCCATTCTCAAAGTGCAAGAGGACATCAAGATGCTCAGACAGCTCCTGTCCATCTGTGCCAGTGGGCTGCAGAGAAATTCACTCTCCATAGACAAACTGAAGTTGGAAACTTCTCAGGTTAGACAAAAATGTTCCTTTAGACCAATCCCAAACAGTTCAGCTGAGCATTGTTCAATCTTGTAATCCATTTTTATTCTTCATGCAGGAATTGAAGAATGCTGATATCGCACTTCGCACCCAGAAGACCCCTCCTGGACTCCAACATGAGAACACGGCGCCTTCCGAGTGAGTGAATCTGTGCTGATTCACTCTATTTAGGACTATTTGTAAAGTCCAACGTTAAACAGTGAAAGTTGCTTACTATTAATTGTCCGCCAATGCGCTGTCCTTGTATCTCTCCAGTTATTTCCGGGATCTGGTGGAGCAATTTGAGGTGCAGTTACAGCAGTACCGTCAGCAGATTGAAGAACTGGAGAATCATCTGACCACCCAGAGCAGCGGCTCCCACATCACCCCTCAAGGTTTTAATCTAATCTATGCTCAATGTCAACTAAATAAAGCACAGCCTTGATTTATATGATAGAAAGATAGCTCGGGTATCCACTTGACCGTATGATGTCATCTATCATGTAGATTTGTCCCTGGCTATGCAGAAACTCTACCAGACGTTTGTTGCACTTGCTGCACAGTTGCAGGGAGTTCATGAGAATGTTAAGGTAAGTTCTGAAAATGTCTTAAATGGACCATATTTAATATTTTTATATGAAAATGTATTCTGTATAAACATTATATGTACATTAATATAGAAAAAAATATATTTTGTAAATTGTATTATGATGTGTATGTTTTTATTATATATGTGTGTGTATATATATATATATATATGGATGTAACCCTGGACTACAAAACCAGTCTTAAGTCGCTGGAGTATATTTGTAGCAATAGCCAAAAATACATTGTATGGGTCAAAATTATTTTTTTATGCCAAAAATCATTAGGATATTAAGTGAAGATCATGTTCCATGAAGATATTTTGTAAATTTCTTACCATAAATATATAAAAACTTCTTACCATAAATATATAACTTTTGTTTAGTAATATTCATTGCTAAGAACTTCATTTGGACAACTTTAAAGGCGATTTTCTCAATATTTAGATTTTTTTTGCACCCTCCAGAATCCAGATTTTCAAATAGTTGTATCTCAGCCAAATATTGAAAAATTGACACTTAAGGCTGGGTTTGTGGTCCAGGGTCACATGTGCGTGTGTATATATATATGTGTGTGTTTTCAAAATTAGCGTGTTAACACAGGCGGTTAATTTTTTTCAGTTTAACGCATTAAAATGATTTAACACTGTGAACACAGGGGCGAAGCCTAGGGTTGGCCACCCCACTCATAACTAGTTTTTCTTTTTTTTTTTTTTACAAAAAGTGCATTATTCAGTTGCAGAACATCTTTACGAGCACATCAAAGGGTAGATGTTTTCAGACGTGCATCTTAATTAGTCCTTGCTAAATTCTGGTTGTGGATACATATACTTTGTAATAACATGCACTAATAAAGCAATCCCAATAATTTCTTAATACATTAAAATTTCATGATAAAATTATAGCAGAATCATTATAATTCTTATAAGTCTCTTCTCTCTCATTCTTTGTAGACTCTCAAATATCAGCATCTGGGCTACAGACGAGCCTTCCTCGACGACTCCACTGACATATTCGAGTCGAAACGTGTTGCTGGCAAGAAATGGCAGAGCTCTCCGCACGTCACCACAGGCCCCACCCCCTTCGGCAGCATTCCCAACGCAGCAGCAGTTGCAATGGCTGCCACTCTCTCTCAGCAGCAGCAGCCAGCTCCAGGTCTGACCTCCTTCAAGTTCTAGACTGATAGAATGATGAGGGGAGGGATGAATAGTAAGAACGAGGGAGGGAGGAATGACAGAGAAGGGCAGATAGAGCAAACAAATTCAAGAATACCCCTTAATTCAGTCAGTGCCATGTCTGATTTTTTTTTAAACTTGTCTCTTTTTGGAGATATGGAGCAACAGGGTTCTTTTAACATGCATCGTGTGATTCTATGTGTGCTGTGAGATTTTAGATGCTGACTGTCTTGCCCAACTTCTATTTTCCCCGCTCAAGAAAAAAACAAGATGTAAAGCAAGAGCATTAAATGCTCTTTTAATGTTTAATAGGTTAAATGGTAACATTCCAAAACCCAATCAAGGTTTAGAAAGTGGTTTGTTATTTTGAGCTGGTCTGTTTGTGATTTAGTGGGACAGGTTTTCTATTTTGAGTGGCGCAGAAGGTCGTTGCATTTGATCAACAGCACTAATGTAGCCGTCACTACACAAAGTAGCCGAACACAGTAGACTCGCACAGACTGAAATGCGTTCACACTTATTTCCGTTTTATATTCCCATAGTCAACTAAACCAAATTCCTTCATAGTAGATATGAAAGTAGATCATTTGAAGTGCAAACAAACACTTTGACTATGACCTCTGTGGCTGAAGCTTTCTGAGCAATATGTTTGTTTTCTATGGGAATAGAAAAAAGCAGAGTAATTTAGTGAAGAATAAACAGCTATGCAGGAAAGAGATTGCCGTACCTCAGGATAGAAATACATTTGGTTCTTGCCATGTTTTTCTCAGTTGGTGGCACTATACTGTTAACACGCATTTTGACAGCTGCATACTAAACAAATTCAATTGCTGTTGTTAAATAGTTTTCATAATCATTTGTTTTAAAAGTATAAAGCTTTGCGCACGAGTGTCCACATTTCATCTACGATCAGTTGTAATATTTTGATCTATCAGAACAGCGTGTATATCAGCTGTTTAGGTTGTCACTTGGTAGCTTTGCCAAGTATTTTGATATTTTCAGTATTTTATCTTGCATTAAAACCATGCTTGTTTGGTTTAGTTATGGAAAGACCGTTTTATTCCAAAATATATACTTTTTGTGGTCGTGATGATTTGAATTAACCAGATTTCCATGGGGTTTGCATGTGTGTAGAAGGGAGTGCTACTGATTCTGAGGTGCATTAATGTCATTTACTGTATTTCATTGGACAGCTCAGTGAATTATACAATATCTGTGTGTTTTTTTTTTTTGATTTAAAGATTTCTTTGCTTTGGTGACACCCTCTGTCCGCCTGTAACCATGGTTGCATTTATGGTTTCCATGGATATTTCCTGGCAATAATACCTTTTCGGAGGTGTAAGAGATGGTGTTAGATGTTCCACTTCCAATGGCACAGCATCAATTTACACTTGTCTTATTCTGGGTTCTCAGTCTACAGAGAATAATCAAATTACAGACGTTTTTGATTTGTGATTTTACTGGAAATAAGTCGACAAAAGGGCTTTATCGGTGTGATCCATATAACAATATCGTTTCGATGGAAAATGGACTGTTCTTCGTTCACATGTCGTTGTTTTCCTGATTAATAATATTTATTATCAGTACTATAATATTTTTGGGAAATGGACTGTGCCTTTGTGCCTAAGAAAGTCTAGGCTGTTGTGGGTGCTTATGCATATTAAATTAACTGTAAATATGTAGTGCGCTAAACCAACAGCATGGCTTAATTAGTTGCACAGTGTATGTATGTGTATATATACACACAAGTTGTGAGATACAATTGCTGGCATTTCCTTATACAACCAGCCCAACAACAACACAGTGCAGTAAAGTCTGTTAATGATGATCCTACACGGACATTAGTTATAGTATATAGATATCTTGTAGCTTGTCAGTGAACTACGGCTCTGTGTATTAACTGCCGTGCCATTTGAAAACAGCTGATGGAGATTTACTGCTAATCACGGAGCTGGCTTTACTGACGAGATGCGCATGAGAATCGCATGCGATTAATTGCACAGCCCTAATTAGTTATTCATTTTCTTTATTTAAGGGCTAGAGGGTTCAAGCCTTTAGTTTGAGTGAACATGCTGCTTTATGGGACTGTTGAGGGTCCGCGGTGAAGGACTGTGCCAAATTTCAGTATTCAGAAGTGCAGTTTTTGTGATTCTTGGCCTTTTGGTGGCCCAGAGCTGCTATTTCATGCTTAAATCTGTCTTTCTCTACCATGGCTGTCATAACTCAAAGGTTTGAGTGATCGTGGAGGTGGTAATACCTTAATAAGCTTTTCTCGCAAAAGACGAAAGCAACACACCTGCTTTGTGGGAAAGCTATGAATCAGACCGTCAGTGAACTTCCACTATGGGCCATTGCCAATCGTCGATCTTACAGGCTTTCTTTTGCTGTTATTTGCCAATCTACTGTACAAACGAATGATCTTAATGCATGTCTTGTTCTTAAAAAACGCTTTTAGGAAGCTGGCTTTTGTGTGTTGGTACTTTATCAAAGCTCTTACACAGGATGTCTGTTTATAGACATGTCTGATTCTTGGTATACGTTTCCATTCCTTGGAACACATATGGGGCTTATTATTTTGGTTGTTTACAAATTGTAACATAGTGAATTCTATAATCTAACTTATAAATTGATTGTTTTTTTTATTATTATAATTTTTTTTGTTGTTTAGATTATGCTTGTTGATGCATTTGAAATGGTGTGCCTTTTGAATTAGATACAGCATTAGTCTTAACCATTGTTTGAAATGCGTTTCTGGCACAGGTTGGCTTTAATCGTTTTAAACGGTGTTAATGCCATAGCTACTACTAGGAATCGTTTGTCCTCAATTGTTTGTCATGTTTAATGGAATTTGAATTGACAATAAATAAGTTTTTAAAGAAAAGCCCTTGTCTTTGTTTCTTTTTGACTGATAAATCATTGATTTTTTTTCTCAATGAATTGGATTAAAAGACTGCATTTGAGATGCTGATTTATCACATCTCTAAATTAATAATTAATCAAATTTAAACCAGCTAAAAGGAAACGAGACAGGAGCATAATTTAGTAATGCATTAAGTAACAGCAGGTCTGCAGATGTCGTTTAGGAAATAAGTAACTTTTATCATATTAAGGGATTTAGAAAATCCATCAAAATAATATAGTATGGATCCAAGGTAAGTAACTAGAAGCAGATTAGTACAATAAATAGAAAAAAAATCTATTTGCATCCAATTTTTCCAATAAAATCTATTATATTGCATTTGTTCCAACATCATAATGAGCAATATTTTAGAGGATGCTGATATGGCTTTTATGTAGCTCTTGTGCCACTTACTTTCAGTAAGGACAAAAGATGGTTTCAAAGCATGTGCGTCTCTCACATGACTGTTTGATCAAACTTTTTTAGTGTATGCATATTGATAATATGGATCTATATATGAGAGTGCGTGAGAGTAAGTTCCTCTGCTCTTTCTTTGTCCCAGGACCACAGGCGCCCTTGGGGGCAAGTTTTGGCACTCCCTTTTCCTCGGGTATTGGCACTAGCATGGGCTCATCCAGCCTCGGAGGTACTTGCTGTGATAAACCTCTCCTCTCCCTTTCTATCTCTGCATTCTTAAGGCTTCCAGTCTCAATCTTAAAAAGACAGTTCAACCAAAAATGTAAAGTCTATTATTTTTTTGTTTTGTGAGAAGAATTGTAGAGATATATAAGGTCAACAGTTTATAATGACCATAGCTTGTAAGCCCCATGAAATTACTCTGTACGTCTCATGTTATCAAAGACCTCTGAATCCATATTATAGTGGTTAGATATATGAAAGAAAAAATACTTATTTAAAAAACAAGTCATTACTGATAATCTTCCCCTATAGTGAGCTGTAAACTATTGAAGCTTATTTCACCATGGAATACAAATATTAAAAAAGGTAACTGACTTTCTCACAATTGCAAGTTTATATCTCAAAATTCTGACATTAGCAGTTCTGATTTTTTTTATAAATGGGAGATTGTCACAATTCAGACTTTTTTTTCAATAATTGCTCATTTATATCTTGAGTTAAGCTTGCAATTCTGATTATTTTCTTAGAATTGAGTTTATCTCTCAATTCTGAGTTTTTCCTCACATTTCTGAGGGAAAAATTGTGAGCTGAATAGTTACAATTACTTTTTTTTATTTTTTTTATTCTGTGGTGGAAATAATCGTCCATAGCAAACTCAAGAGCCTCTTCGAACAGATCGAGTCAGTGACTTAAGAAAAGATCAGTCTTAATTCATAGATCTTTAGAACCAGCTCCTTTTTAGTGAAACATGTCCAGTTCACAATTTGAGAGGAAAATGATCTTAAATGTTGGTCTTTTCCTCACATGAACACTACCGTTTGGCTTCAGAAGATGCTTAAAATAAGGTGGAATCATTTGAACTACTTGTATGGTGCTTTTTGATGCTCTATAAAATAGTTGTATTGCAAAAATACAGAATAATAAATACAACAAAATATGGTATGATGGCAAATTCCTGTAGAACTAAGATTTGGCGCTCTTGCTTTAAAAATGCAGAAATGTTTTTTTTATTGTTTAGGTTGTATATAGAACTTGTATTTTTCACATTTCCCTAACCATTATTTACCTTCATCAGTTTTTTGTTGTAATCTCAAATTAAACTGGTCATTCATTCCTGTCCCCCATCTCCCCTCCCTGTGACTGAGAGTTTATTTCTGGAAAATATGTAGTGGCAACACCTAAATTCCCCCCATCTGTGTCTCGGCAGCATTTGGTAGCGGCCCTGGGTTTGGGGGTGTGGCAACAGGAGGTTTGTCGTTAGGGTTTTCCTCTAGCAAGCCATCTGGAGGGAGCCTGAGCGCAGGTGTGTTCGTTAGCTCCCTCCTCCATCTTACCCGCTTTCATCATTACTAACAGCTCCCCTTTAATTATAATAATCCTTTCCCCCTGAATGCATCAACATCATGCTGCTTAAGAGCAAGTGCTGCATGTAAAATGTGCATGGTTTATTTAAGTGACATGCTTAAATGCTTGTTGAGAAAACTTGAAATATTTACTTCTCAAATGTTTAAATCTTTGTTTCTCAGGGTTTGGAACATCTAACACCTCTGGCTTCAACTTCAGTAACCCCGGCATCAATGCATCAGCTGGATTGACCTTTGGTGTTTCCAACACACAGACTTCTGGATTTGGGACAGGAGGGCCACTGCTACAGCTCAAAAAGCCACCAGTGGGAAATAAGAGGGGCAAGAGATAAAACAGCAAGTCTATATAGGGGTAAAGGGAAATGTCACGAGGTAAAGATGATGTGTGTCAGATCTTTATTTTTATATATGTGTATGTGTACATATATATTTTCTCTGTTGGATGCCATTGAAGGATTTTTGGGGATTCTGTTCGTTTCTTCCTTTTACCCTTGTGACTATGCTGTTTTTGTTGTCCAAATTGCGTAAGAGCTAATGGAGCATATTTTGTGACGCACAGAATACCCGTGATGGGATTTCTATGTAGATGCTCTTGATATTGAAGATATTCATAAACTAAGTTTACCTGTGTCTTTAGTAGCTTTATTTTAAACCACATGTTCTGTGATTGTAAATGTGTCATCCCATCCCATTACGATGACCAGTTTTTTGTTTTCTGGTTACTTGTACCAAATAGATGTCAACCTGTATAAGAATGTTCAATTTGTATAACCATTTTTGTTTCTGTCTCCTTTTGTTACCAAATAGTGAAACGAATTTCTATACTTAAGCAGACTTTGTGCAAACAAGTATTTTTCGACTTGAAATAAGTGTTTGTTTATTAAAAGCAACAACAATGATAATGTCTTGAGTCAATTTTATACGTTTTTTACTGAAATATTTTATTTGCTATGAGTATGACAGATGCAGTTCATATTTATTATAGTTTATTTATAAATAATTTGTAATACTATTTTAAAAAGCAGCTTGACCGTCCGTCAGACTGGTTTGTTTTTAAGTTTAGTCCTAGTAACGCAAACTAACCCATCTGTGATAGACTGGCGCGAAATTAAGAATCCTATTATGAAAAAAAAAATCATATATGTAGCCTTTCCGATGTTCAGGCGAGTGATCTAATCAATATTAACTCGCGAGCTGTTGATTCGCCAGTAGGCTGGTGCCCGCTTAGCAACGTTTCCTTTTAAACCAATCAGGTAAGCCTACTGGGTGAACGCCGTGCAACGTCATGAATATTCATAACCCAGTCCTTAGAACAGCGAATGGGAGGCGAGACGAAGACGGATTCGAACCGGCAGGGTTGGTGGTACCGATCACATCCATCTCTTCCCGTCTTTTTGTAGTCAAGGAAGGAAGAAAATGGCGCCTACACATGTACTAAGATGCTGCCAGAGGGGTCTGGCGTGGATACCGGTGATATTTATAGCCTTAGTGGTGTGCTGGTCGTATTATGCATACGTGGTGGAGCTGTGTCTGTGTAAGTGCACTTTATTATTTATACCTGAGGGGCACGCGCCTACCGGAAGTCACTGAACTGAAACATCAATGAATGGTTTGTTTACATGAGCTGTCTAATTAGCGTACTGATTTTAAACGGGAAGCAAAACAACAAGGATTATGGTTTGGGAACATATGTTGTGCTTACACCGTATTCGAGATCAGGAAGTGTTTATAAGCTGGGCGGTGACAACTGTATTCGTTTATTTAGCAGTTAATCATTTCAATGTAACGTTGAATTAATATTTATATTTAGTCATGCAGCGTTGTATTATTATGAAATAATATTTACAGTGTTGTAGTAGGAAACCTGTCAAAGGTTTAGTGACGCGTCCAGGTTTTTCCTCTTTAGAAATCAGATTTGTTGAGAATTTCTTAAAGAAAATAATAGCACAAATCATATTTTCAGTATGGAAAAGATGCTTGTTCTAAGTTTATAAGCAAACATGTTAACAAAGTCAAGCCTCAAGTATTCTGTCTCATGTCCAGGTAAAGTATATTTCAGCGGTGTTCATAGAAGCAAAAGTGTGTTAAAGCAGATGTGTCATGAGTCATATCTGCTGAACAGTTTATTTTCTCTTTCTGTTTTATGTTCTCTGCAGTTACAATTCCCAACACGTTTGAAAAAGGTGAGTAAGGTATAATGTACATAATGTTGCATCACCTTTAAGGTGTTTATATACTGTAAATAATCCAGTTTCTTCCTCATTAATTTACCACAAAAAAGTATGTTTATGCATTTTGCCAGACACTTTTATCCAAAGCAGTTTACATTGCATTCTAGGTACAGATTAAATTCATTCATTCATTTAAATTTAAAAGATTTTAAATAAATAAATGCACAAAAAAATATTGATTTGAGTTGAAATAATTTTTTATATAATAAAAATAAGGCATTGGAATGATTCAAGAGGCATAAATTGGGACAACAGTTTTGACCAACTGGCCAATCAAAATCAATTATTTTAAAAGACCCTTGTAAAATTCTTCTTAAATTCACAAACCAAATAACTATTCAATATATTATACCAAAGGAAATAATTTATTTCAATTTGTATATGTTTAGAAAGGTACAGAGTCACTTTGGCACAGTTGCCAGGCTATTACGGGTTTATTTGGTCCGTGCTTGTGCTGACTTCGGCTTTCCGGCACGGTCAGACTGATTTATACTCGGACTGTTTCTGGCAGGCTTTTCTCTGCGGGCTCATGCAGTCTTGTTGTTAATGACGGTTAATCTCTCTGTTCCATGCAGTTGTCTACCTGGCTGTGTTTCATGTGTCGTTCATCATGTTTGTGTGGTCGTACTGGAAAACCATCTTTACAAGACCAAGCACCCCTTCCAAAGAGGTACAGCGGGTAAAAAACAAACAGTTTATATACGTATCATTTTATGCACTATTGTTGTTAAAATGGAACATGCTGCTGATTTGTCACACACTGAGCTGATTGCTTTGTATTGTGTGTCAGTTCTGTCTACCCAAATCTGAGAAAGAGCAGTATGAGAAGGAACAGCGTCCAGAAACTCAGCAGGAGATCCTGAAGAGAGTGGCCACCAGTCTGCCCCTCTACACCCGCACCGGGGCTGGAGGTTAGAGACTCGCTCAAACACATGAAATACGATGTAATAAGAAATTACCCTCAAAACTGTACCTCAAGGGCCTGAGCACCAGATTCAAGCAGACACAAGTTTAGCCATTTTATTGAGCCAGATGTGCTTTAAACATTAAGTAGTTCAGTTATTTTATTGCCAAAAGAGACTGTTGGCACAAACCGCTTGTTTAGGTTTAGCTGGTAACCAGCTTCATAGGCAGCCAAGATGACCACCCTAATTACGAAGTTATGTGTAAAAAATCTACACTCACCGGCAACTTTATTAGGTACACCTTGCTAGTTCTGGGTTGGATCCCCTTTTGCCTTCAGAACTGCCTTAATTCTTCATGGCATAGATTCAACAAGGTGTTGGAAAAATTCCTCAGAGATTTTGGTCCATATTGACATGATAGCATCACACAGTTGCTGCAGATTTTTGGACCGTTCTCTGTAAACCCTAGAGATGGTTGTGCGTGGAAATCCCAGTAGATCAGCAGTTTTTGAAATACTCCGACCAGCCCGTCTGGCACCAACAACGATTCCACATTCAAAGTCACTTAAATCCCCTTTCTTCCCCATTCTGATGCTCGGTTTGAACTTCAGCAAGTCTAGATGCCTAAAAGCATTGAGTTGCTGCCATGTGATTGGCTGATTAGCAATTTGTGTTGCCAGGCAATTTAACAGGTTTACCGAACAAAGTGGCCGCTGAGTGTATATTTATCTATTTATTATTGTTTTTATTATCTATTTATCCTTATTTTATTATTACACATACACATTTATTTATTTTTATTATTAGGAATTTATTATTACCTTCATAACTGTACATTGTAACCTGGATTTTGCCATAAAAATAGGCATAGTAACTGTAATAATTGTTTCCCCCTCATCTTCTAGCTATCCGGTACTGTGATCGCTGCCAGGTCATCAAGCCAGACAGATGTCATCATTGTTCTGCATGTGACATGTAAGTTACTGTAGCGTCTCATGAATAGTTCAATGACATCTTGCTTTCACGTTTCATTTGTGTCATTTTAGCTACTCCATGTTTATTGGTATATTTTTTTGAATGGGCTTTAAACTCAGTGCTTGTTCTTGTTACTGACAGGTGTGTACTAAAGATGGATCATCACTGTCCGTGGTGAGTGACATGCGGGTTGCTGGCACCAAAATTTAATTTGTTGAAAATAAATGTGAAGAACACCCTGCTAACATCTCTCTTTCTCTCAATCTTCTACAGGGTGAATAACTGTGTGGGTTTCTCCAACTACAAGTTCTTCATCCTGTTCCTGACTTACTCGCTTGTTTACTGCTTATTCATCGCAGCCTCTGTCCTCCAATACTTCATAAAGTTCTGGACAGTGAGTAGATCCCTCACCTTTCATCATACATATTTGTGAACATTGTCATATTGTGTCATATGAAGATAGGATAATTATGTGGATAGAAATGTGATTTCAGCAGGTTCCTGTCTGCATTTCCTCCATGTGCTAGTCATGCATCTTGTCCACTCTGCTACCCTCATACATGCTGTTCTTTCCATTTCATCAGTTTTTTTACACTTCTATTCAAAAGTCAGTAAGATTTTTAAAACAAAATCAAGAATACTTTTATTCAGGAATGATGCGATAAATTAAGCACAAATGACAGTAGAAGCATTTATGATGATACAAAATTTCAAATAAAAGCTGTTTTTTTAGCTTTATACTCATTAAAGAAAATCCTGGAAAAAATGTATGTTTTCCACAAAAATATTAAGCAGCACAACTGTTTTCAACATTGATAAAAATGAGAAATGTTTCTTCAGCGTATTAGAATGATTTCTGAACGATCATGTGACACTGAAGACTGGAGTAATGATGCTGAAAAACCAGCTTTGCATCACAGGAATAAATTAAAATGGCACTAATATTTAACAATATTACTTTTTTTGATCAAATAAATGCAGCCTTGAGCAAAAAAGACGTCTTTCAAAACATTACAAAAATCTTACCGATTTTGCACGTTTCGACAAGCACTTGTTTGCTGTTGTCATCTCCTCTTGCCTGTGTCTCTCTGCACCCGAAGCTTTGGCTCTCCCGCTGTGCTCTTCCTGTGTCTAACCGTCTGTCTCTGTTTGCACTAAGCTTTGTCGGAGGAAATCGGCAGAGAATTGTCCAAAGGTAATCCTCACAGTGTTTAGTAAACGTGTCAGTGTTAGCGCAGTGAGTTACATTGACTGTTTTTTGTCGCCTTAACCCTGTGACCCTAACGTTCCTGTCAAGTTGTGTCAGAGTGACCTGTTGCCCATGTCATGTTGGTTGTTGATCTTTGTCTCACAGCTCTCCTTTCTCTCTCCCCCTTCTCTCAGAGTGACCTGCCCGAGTCTCACGCCAAATTCCATGTCTTGTTTCTCTTTTTCGTGGCGGCCATGTTCTGCATCAGCATTCTTTCACTCTTCACTTACCACTTGTGGCTTGTGGGAAAAAACCGGTCCACCATAGGTAACACACCTGACCATACTCACGTCTCTGTATCTTTCTCTACATGTTCTGTATAGATAGATTCATGATTCTAACAAAGCTGTAATGCCTCTAGAGTCTAGACAACTTGCTCACTATTGTTACCATAGCAACAACAGTAGACTTTCAGTGCACAGCTTAAAGCTTGTTCAGATTTATTTTGGTAAACTGGTCATTCAGATTTCCTTGTGTCTTGTGTCTTTGAAGCAGTTCCCTGCTTGTTTTTTTTCATCAGGCCGTGTCATTTTATTCTGAAAAAGCATAAATCCACTCAGTCAGCTTCAGTCACAAGAGCTCAATGATTTCATGTTATGGTTTGCAATGCATCTATTATCATTCAAAAGTTTGGGGTCAGTAAGATTTTATTTAAATTATTTTGAAAAAGTTTCCTATGCTCACCAAGAGTGCATTTAAAATACAGTAAAACGAATATTGCGATTCTAATTAAAATGCTTATTTACTGTTTGAATATATTATATTTTTTATTTATATAATGGCAAAGCTGAATTTTCAGCATCATTACTACTGTCTTCAGTAGCTATGTTTCCATCCAAAGATTCGAATTTAACTTGCACGCAAAACTGGAATATCGCATAAAACATATGCGAATAAAGCACCGTTTCTATCCAACGAGTCAAAGAGAACAAAATTGTCACTTCCTGTAAACTGTGTCACTAAATATCACTAAGAATATAGGAGAAGCCACTGAATATAATAGTTTTCATATATGATATAAATTATTTGCGCCTCAGAGAGAGCAGACGTAACACAATAAATGCTGTCACTGCGTTCGGAGCTGGATGCCGGCTGTTTGGGAACACAGTCGTGTAAAACAATTATACAGAAATACTTTGATGACAGACTTTCCTCAGGCTTCTGAGAATGACCATAACAACTTAAAGATGCTGTGAACGAGATCTGTCCGCTGGTTAGTCAAGTTATCCCGTCTTAAAGCGCAAAATCTCATGACTTTTTTGATGCGCATGGAGGAATTTATTCGGTAAATGTGTTTCCATCGTAGTTTATTTTTTCTTACTGGATAAAAAGGTTTTCCTACTGAAATGTGCGCATAAGTTTTATTATTAAGTTCATTTTTAGAATTTATGCGCATCTTGCCATTTCCATCCAGCATTTTTTATGCGATAATCTAAAATGTGCATAAAAATAGGTGGATGGAAACGCAGCTAGTGTCACACAAATCTTCATAAATCCTTCTAATATACTGATTTTGGTGCTCAAGAAATGTTTTTATTAATGTTGAAAACACTGGTTCTGATGAATATTTTTGTGGAAACCGTGACACATTTTTAAGATTCTTTGATCACTAGAAGGACCAAATAAACAGCATTTATTTGATATTGAAATTTTTGTAACATTATTAGTGTCTTTACTGTCACTTTTGGTAAATATATCACCGCCTTTCTGAAAAAAGTAGTTAAAGCAAACAACAACAGAAAAACTACTGAACACAAACTTTTAAAAGTAGTAGTGTATGCATTTAAACCCTCTTCTGTGTTGTTCTTTATGTTCAGAAGCGTTCAGAGCCCCGGTCTTCAGAAATGGTCCTGACAAAAATGGATTTTCCCTGGGCTTCTGCAAGAACATTGCTCAGGTGTTTGGGGACCAGAAGATGTACTGGCTACTTCCTGTCTTTACCAGGTGAGTCTAAATATGAACTTGTTTTCATTAGCGCGGCTTGCTAAGGCCATATTTAGCTTCATACTAAAGGTTAATGCTTTAGTTTTTTTATACTTTGTTATATTGTGAAATATTATTACAGTTTTACTGTATTTTTTGTCTAATAAATGCAGCCAGATTTGTATGGTCAAATACTTTTTAATTCCTGTTATAGTCAAGGAGACGGCTTTTCTTTTCCCACACGGTTGGTTACTGTTGATCCAGAGCAGCCCACTGAATGTCTCCAGCCTGGCGGGATGGATAAAGGGTGAGGAGCCATTTCTTCTTTCACTCTTGGGTGGGCACTAAACAAAACCAGATGAATAGTAGTAACTCTCAATGTGGTTCTTTCCCTCAGTGCTGTAGAAGGGTCTGCTGAGCAAACCAGCCCTCTCAGCGAGTCCCAAAACCGTCTGTTAGGCAACGATTACCACATTGAAGATCATCACAAAGAGACAGATATCCTAAAGTCTGGTAGGTTACATATTTTGCACCATTCTAGCAAGGAATGACAGAAAAAAGTTCTAAGAATGACATCATCTTGCCTTTCAGATGAAAGTGAGGCCATCACTATCTCCATTGAGAGCGAGTCATAGCCAGGTAAGGAGATTTCACACTAAACACTGTATATGCAATATATACACTACAGTTCAAAAGTTTTGAGGTCAGTAAGATGATTTCTGAAGGATCATGTGACAGTGAAGTCTTGAGTAATGAAGGAATAAATAAAACAGAAAAGAGTTTACACAAGAAATGCACCCTTGATTGATAAAAAAAAAAAATACTATCTTACTGACCACAAACGTTTGAACTGTAGTTACGATGTCGTTTCCTTCAATAGGACTGAAGCTGGTGAGGGGTGAATCCTCAGTGGTCTCGTGCCTTTGACTCCCAGTATTGGGGACTGTTGAGGAGAATCACAGCCATCAAAGCTGATGCCTTAAACAGCTCTTTTTCTCTGAAAGCTCCTGAACACTTTCCTTTGCCCATCGCTTCAGGAGCGTCCCAAATCTGTCCTCACATCTGTAAAAATGCACCCAGTCTAACTATAGTAGCTGCATTCTTTTAACAAAAAGATTTGCACACGTCTTTTACATCCTTTGTTTTTGCACAGCGAACTGTTTTGTTGCGCAGGCCTTCACCAGACATGCAGATTTCATGTGCATGTGAATTGATACAGGCGCTAGACATTTCAAAACTGTTCTCCAAGTGTTTACCAGGAAATGCACCACATCTGGTATCAACTGCTGTTTACTGGAGGAAATTTTTATTTTCTGGATCTATACCAAGTCAACGGTGTGACTAAGCTGATCTGGAACCCCACGTGCCACAGAGTGTTGCTGGCTCCAGAGTTAATAGACACCTCAGAGCGCAAGGTGCTCATTCGCACTTTTACGTTATGGAATATTATAATTTTATTTTAAACTTCATTAACATTCACAAAGTGCAATGGAGAGTGACCAGTCAGAGGAAAAATGCCTGCAAATGAAATGTTGTGCCCATTTTACATATGCCAAATAAAGGGCTGAATACCAGAGCTCTGAACTCTAAAGGAGTGTTTACAAAATGTTAGTAATACCTCTCTGCTCGTGTCATCTTGGAAACCAAATGGAAATCTTTGTAGGTTCCTCCTGCAGTATGAGAACTGGCCAGTGGGCGGCATTTACACTGCTTGATCTTGTATTACGCGGTCAACGGTCTTCTTTGGTATTGTACCACCAGACTTTATTAGTCTCAATCCTCAATTAAATTATGTTTTTACCCTTTTTTCCTTTTATATTTTATACATTAGCATTGTGAATAGCTCTATAGATTCAGAGTACTTATTTTTAAGCCATTTTTGCAAAGCGGGGAAATGTTCTTTTTGTGTATTTATATTGGTGGCAAGTAATTATTTGTTTACTTTGGTCCAGTGTGGAATATTAATTGTGCCCGTCAGCTGTGACTGTAGCGTGAGCTTGTGTGGAAATCCAGATGTGTTTATGTACTACAAAGTGAACTGCGGTGATCGCTTCGTTTGTGTTCTGACTTTTCTAAAGACATGCCTTGACAAATCAAGACATACGTGCAAGTGCACATCTGAGTGTCGCTGTGCTGGAGTGTTTGTTGTAAATGAGGGTGAAACAAGTCAATTAGCCAGTAAAAAGAGACAAAATATCTCCATACAGAAAAACAAAGCAGTCTTTCGTGAATTTAGATAGATGGATGAGTTTATTTATACACCGACAGCATTTTATGGCACATTTCACTGTGTCAGATCTGACTTTGAATGGCTTTTAAGTATTAACAGATGGGTTGTATTGTTCTTTAAAACATCTTTGACTTTTTATGTGCAGAGAAAACCTCAGTTTATCACTTTTACCATCAGCGACCATATTTTGACTTTCAGCACAGCTATGAAGATTGCTGGTGTTTACAAGGATTGCAGGAAGTAATTTTGTATGTGAAATGTTGTAGCTGTTTTTGTGGTGTTAAGGAACGTGTATATTGGTAAAGAATGTTTTTGTAGTCTTTTGGACAGCCTTATATGAATTATGAATTACACAGCCTTTTTAATATTGTTCGTAGTTTGGTTCTTTTTTGCATTCATTACATGTTATACTTTATTAATAAGGAAAAGGTACACATGAAGCCATAGTGAAATTATTATAGAACATTTGGTGTTGGTGTCCTTGTATCATTTTCTTTATATCTGTTAAAAAAAAAAAAACGGAAACCTTGTGCTTCAATGCATGTCAAGAGCAGTTACTTGATCTACTGATGTGCAAGTCTGGAGGTTAGTTTTTAAAATACATCTTTTAAAATGCATATGTTACAGATAATGTAAAAACAAAGGCAATTTGTTTTTATTTTAACATGGATATTTTGTGAATAATGTACATGCTTATATGTAACAATATATGTCTTTTTTATAAATAAAAAACTGCAACAATTATAGTTTGTCTCTCTCTCTCACTGTGTGTGTGTGTGTGTGTGTGTGGGGGTGTGTACGTTTCAAGGGCTGTTCTTTACCCTGAACTCTTTCCAGCTCATTAACACTGAGGCCATTCAACTCTTGCAAATCACAAGTTCAGCATGTTAAACATACTTTTCTCATTCTCTTTTAACAATCTTTGCCAACAATGTGTATATGTACTGACTTGTCAGTCTTGTGAACTTCGGTCTGTTTCGAGTTGTAATCTAAACTAAACCCTACCAGTAATTGTTCATGCCAACACACGTGTTTTGAAGTCTGTTTTTCTTTCAATTGCATATAGCGTGACTATCTTTCTAGCCAACATTCCATCTATTCATCCCTTCTCTGAGCCGATTTAACCGTAGTCTCATTAGAAATAAAAGAAGAAACACATATGGAAACCAATAATTCCACAATTGTAACTTTTAGTTAATAAAATGCCTATCCTCTACTTTAATGAATCGTTTTATAGCATACGGGGGTGTGAGTGTGACGCTATTGCGCAGGCGCAGTGTGGTCAAATGAAAGCGTCTTTTCATTGGTCAGTGGGCCATCAATATTTGCATGGGCGGCCCCTTTAACAAGTGCAGGGATTCTTCTACACACCAACTCTACAAAACACCAGCCTACTTTCCTCTCAGTTTATAAGTTTCATGCATGCTGAAACTAACCCGTGGAGAGGACAGTGGGGTTTTCACGGATTACAGTTTGCCCTGGATCTCGTTAATAAACGCCGAGTGTCAAGATGGAAATGTCCAATGTCACACTTTTTGATCCGCGATGCAGGGCAGAGGCTCCGTTCTCTATTGATGTTATCATGCGTAAGTATCTTTAATTTGATAGGCTACTTCTACAGAAAGTTGTTCCCTAATTATAATGTTGAACTTGTGTTTAAAACAGCAGTCAAAACCTAAAGTTGCTCTTACTGTAGAATGTTTGTTGTTATTAATGTAGATATGAGAAAATATTAAATAGACGTAGTAAAAACCTTGCAATTGTAGTAAATAGCATTATCTACCATTCTCAGCAAAATAGTTGTTATAGGCTTCTGAAATCTTTTTACACTGTTTTAAGAAGACCCCAATATTATTATACTTCAGGAACAATAATTATAAGGGTGGAAATTATGCCGATTTTTACCATTTAATTACAATATATACATTTTCATATTATCTAAATTATATAGCCAACAGTCTCCAAATCGGCATAAATTACTGTCGTAATATTTGTATTATATTTTTTTTTCTTGAATGTTGTATTTTAAGTATTATTCTGAATTCATTTTTGGAAACACTTTAATTTGATTATCCACATTAGATATTCCTCTAACAGCAAGCAACTTTGCAACTACATATGTCAACTAGCTGTCATTAGAGTATAATCAAGTATATATCTTTATATAATAAAGAGTATATCAATAGACGGACTGCTTAATATCTTCTAACACTTTATTTTGATGAGTCCATAACATACAACATACTGACTATGAGAAACTTTGCAAGTATATGTCAATGTATTCTACTAATCTTAAACCTAACCTAACGGTCTACTCTGAGAGTTAGTAGACATGTAGTTGCAAAGTTACTTCTAGTTAAAATGTCTAAAGTGGACTATTAAAATAAAGTGTTTTTCCTTGAATATTGTTTTTCAAGTTTTATTTATTGAATTACCCCAAACCCCAAAACTGTTAAACAGCATTTACATAAACTCTCCTGTGAAGAAACAGAGTTGTATAATCAAACGTATGGATCAGAGTATAATATTTAATGTGCTCTAGCAAGGCATTTGTTATGTTAAGATATCTTGTGTATTATTTAGAGTACGTTTGATGGCCTCACTCTTCATTTTTCAGATAAAAGCATTGATTGATACAATGGATGGTCGTGTGTTTTTATATAAGGTCATAGAAAAACTCATAACGGTAAAAAAGGCCAATGAAAGCAATGGCTATTATCTTACACTGCTTCCCACTCATTGTTGATAAGAAGTGATTGTCCTGTGGCTCACTGCTCTTGAACTTGAGTTTGCATACATGATAATGTTGAATGGCACTAATGTGGATTCTTTCCAGGTTGTCACCATCAACTATTGTAGACTATATATTTGTCAAACCCACATTCTTGTGTTTATTGTTGCACCTTTACTCAAACTCACAGAAGAGGGTGGGAAGAGTCGATTTGTCCTCAGGTGAACCGTGTACATGCACAATGACGTGTTAGGCAGATGTGTTCTTGTTAAAACGATTTACAAGAAAGTGCATGTACCGTGATTGACGAAGACTTTAGAGGGTTGTTGTGAAATGAAGTTAGGAAACATCACACCAGACACCTGGTTTGTATAAAACTACACACCAGCACCATGTGTCAAACAGTGATGTAACTTCAGCATGCATGGGCTGGTGTGGATTCACGTCCCACACACAGCACAACATATGGTTTGCAAGGTTGTGAAACCGTTATTCCTGAAATTCTCAGTTTAACACGGACTAGATATTTCCACTTATTTCTTTCTGTACTTCATTCTGAGTGGAAACGCATGGATAGTTAGGAAGTGATTTAAGGATTCAAAAGGATATGATGCTTTTAAAAGTCTAGAAAGCTATAACTTTTTTGCCTCTATAAATCTAGAATTGTCCTTTTATTCCACGTAATATGCCTTTAAATGTTTATTTCAGTGTTTTCATTGTTCGAACATTTGTATAAAAAAAATATTTCTAAGCTGATGACTAACCTTAATCATTATTTGTACATTTTCCACTACTAAAAAAAGCATTAAGCAGTGGTATGTTAGTATTTATTAGTATTATAGTATATATTCATATATTTAATTAGCTTTTATACTTGATATTTGTACAATTTTAATGATTTTGTTAAGATGTATTTATTACACTATTTACAGTAATATGACATTTGATGGCCACACCCTAATTATTCAGATAAAAGCATACATTGATAAACTTGTGTTTTATATGATTTATAAAATAAATAAATAAAAACCAAAGAACAGGGATATGATGTGGGAAGTTATAAAATTGTTTGCCTTTTTATTCCATGCTGCGTGCCTTTAAAAAAAATATTTATTATTATTGTTTTAATTGGTCCAAAAATTGTAAAAAAAAAAAAATTTGTAATTTGAGTAAAAAAAAATAAATATATATATAAATATATATATATATTATTATTTAGCTTTAATATTTTAAGCATTTAATTTAACTTAAAATGACAATTAGAAATGTTGCCTTTGCAACTAACTGAGATAAATGTTTCTCATCCAATATTTCGATTTTTAGTCTTATTTCAGCTTACCAAAATCTATTTAAAATAGTTTTAGTTTAATAACAATGCTTCCGTTAGGATAATGCCAAACAAGTATAGACAATGATGTAGCCAAGTGGATCTTCTGATGGTGCTGTTTGTGTTTTTCAGAGCTGGATATCTTTGGCATTGTCATCTTCTCTGTGCTGACTTTAATGGCCACATTGTCCATGCTGGTTTTCATTGAAGAATGCATCTACATCTATAAGAAAGTACCTCCAAATAAGAAAAGTGTAATCATCTGGGTGACCGGAGCAGCACCGGTGAGTTCTATCAGTCGACCATCTGTCCTTTTTATCTGTTCTATTATTCATGTTATCATTTACGTTCCCTCCCTGCCTTCAGGTATATTACATTCTATTATTTGAAAAAGTTTTTAAATAATTAATCACTCCTAATTAGAACTGACATGTCAAATATGAGCTTTATCTGTATCCCACCCAGACGGAAACTGAGGCGATGGTACAGTTAGTCATTTCTAGTGTATTACGGCCTGGATGAGTGATTATGAGTCTCAAGTTCATCTTCTTCTGAGGCATTATGTTTATCTTTATCTTTTTCAGGTCATTGCTACCATGTCTTGTTTGGGCATGTGGGTTCCAAAGGCTACAATGTTCACTGATATGACATCAGCCACGTGAGTTCACTCTTAACACTCGAAGTACTTTTCCCCAGTGTGCATGCATTGAAAAAGGAAGTATGAATGATGTATTAAATGTAATTCAGTAGCTGTACATTGTTTTCACTCTTCAAGAATTACTTTCTGTCCCAGATATTTTCCAGTGTACAGAACTTTGAAAGAATTTGTGGGTGTGTGTGCAACCGTGACACAGATTAACATATTTCTGACTTAATTGGCAGATACTTTGCAATTGTGGTCTTCAAGTTCCTGATTCTCATGATTGAAGAGGTCGGAGGAGACAATGTATTCCTCAGGCGCTCCGAGAATAAGTCGTTTAAGATTAGCACGGGACCTTGTTGCTGCTGCTGTCCGTGTCTGCCAAACATCCCCATCACACGGTAAGCAAACCTTAAATTGTGCTTTTCACATTTCATCAGACCCAAGAAGATTTGACTTGCCATAAATCACTGCCGTAGTATTAGCCTGTTGTGGGTTGTTGCTATGAATCTCAAAAAGGGCCCATTTGGGGGCCTCAGCAAATATCCAAGGTGGCCTCAAGTGGACTTAAAATGATTTAACGTCAGATAAAACAAGTATTAGTTAAAGCTAAATTAAATAAAAAGCAAAGTTCTTATTTAAATGCATTTTTTGTGTTTGTGCTATTCCTAGACCAGGAAATAATAAAGTAAATTAATAAAATCTTAAAACTATTTTTATAACAAGTATACATTTTTCTGCCAAGTTCCAAAATATTTTATTAGGTAAAAAGTTTTTTTTTTTTTTTTTTATTGTTGGCTAATGATTTAAAAAAATGTTTTAGAAAATGTGTGGATGTGAACAATAGGCCTTAATCAGGGTAGTGCCATATTTAATTTATTTCACAGGAATGATGGATTAAATATGGTGCATTCAGTGGATTGTACTGTTGTTTAACAACATATCGATTGTTCAGCTGATGAAAGAAAACTTTCAATGGACAAAAACCTCATAGAGAGGAATAAAGTTATGAGTCCTCGCAGACTTATTTTTCCATCTTAAATTCAATATATATTCAATAATGAAATAAGTACAATTTTAGCGGTAAAGCACCTCTACAAAGGCAATAGTGTAACTATTCAACCCAGTTTAGTTAAAAAATAATGCAAAGTTCATCAAATTATGAAACAAGCTTAATTTAGCCATAAGCAGCTCTATAGAAGAGCAATATTGTCATTATACAGCTCAAGTTCAATGTTGATTCAGCAACAACAGGGTCATTCTTGCAGAGTTCATCAATTATGACAGATAACAATCATTATCCATTAGTTCAAATTTTGTTCGCATCCAATAGCGTGAGTGCAGTCAAGTCAACGGTGACAGTGGCGAGGATCCAAGATTCCATCAGGTGACATTGAGGGAGAACAAATAAAAAAAACCTTGGGAGAAGCCAGGTTCAGGGGGCCAGTTTTCCTCTGACCAAATGAATATCCTGAACAGCAGCCTGTGTAGAAATAAACAATTTGCTCTTATTAACTAAATTGCACCTGCATATTACTAATAAACATTCTGAAACTGACATCTTTGCAATTAATGGCTCATATCTTTGACTGGATGTCGACAGGATGAGTGCACCTCTGGCCATTCAACTCTTCTGCAAACATGAGATCTTTATCATGCTTAGTGCATAACCTAAAATGGGCACCTCAGGGCCATTGCACCCTTTGCTATCTGGACGAAAGGAGCAGTTTGTGTCTCCTATGAGGCATTGCTTTATATCAGTGTTATGTAAGACTTCCATCATCAAACCCAACACAAACAGTTGAATGTGATACCTGTGGGTGGGCTCATGTGACTTGGAATGTCAAATCTGAAAACCGAAACCAAAATAGTTGAATTTTCTTTGATTTTTCAGACGATCTCTGTTCATATTGAAACTGGGGTCCTACCAGTTTGCGCTGTTGAAATTGGTCTTAACCATCCTTTCTATAGTCCTCTGGTCGAATGGCAACTTCAGTGTAGCTGATGTAAGTATACACTGTGCAAATATTTTAATACCTAATTCTACTCAGAAAGACAAGAGTTCAGAATGTCTCTTTCTCTGATCTTTAGGTTTCAGCCAATGGAGCATCCATATGGATAAACTGCTTTATAGGTGTTCTCACCATTATTGCCCTTTGGCCTGTTGCAATCATGTTCATGCATGTGCGAGAGGCATTGCGCACCCTTAAAATGATCCCTAAATATGCCATGTATCAGGTTTGTGTGATTTCTTTGTACTTATCACTTGCAGTTTTAGAACATACTTGGTGTTTAGTATTGCTGGAATGAATGTTACCAGTGATTCAACCGTTGTATCTGCCCATAGTTGGTGCTGATTCTCAGCCAGCTGCAAACAGCTATCATCAACATACTGGCAATGAACGGGACTATTGCCTGTGCACCGCCCTACACGTCCCAGTCCCGTGGAAGCTGTGAGTACCATCATGTGGCAGAATGTAACATGCCAAACCTGTTAAATTATCATAGAGCACAGGACTTAAAGGGATAGTTCATCTGAAAATTAATGTTCTGTCATTATTGTTATTCCTTTATGAGTTTCTACTTTCTTCTGTAAAATACAAAACGAGAAGATTAGCAGAATGAGGTGCTGTCTTCCATATAATGAAAGTGGATGGGGACTAGCAGTTGTCAACATTTTAAAAAGCAGCATAAAAGTGTTACTCCAAACTGATCTACTCAAGAAAGAAATCATACAGTTTTCAAAAGACATGAGGCAACAAAATTTCATATTTTGGGTGAACTGTCCATTTAACTCTTGCTTAATTTCCCTACACCTACTTAAGTGTCTGTCAGATTTTAACGGTTCCTAAAAACACCCTCGATTTCTTTTCACAGTGATGAGTCAGCAGCTGTTGATCGTGGAGATGTTCATCATCACGCTAGTGACCCGCGTTTTGTATAGACGCCAGTATGACCCCATACCAGATCTGGATGATGATGTTGAGGAGACAAAGACTGTCCTCACCTCAAAGAAAGCCATAGATATTGCCTGAGAAGAACAGACTGTTGCATGTGATTGAGATTTGGTTATATTTCTGAATATATTGAATACAATTGAAAACAAATGTTATATTGAAAACAAATGAACTATGATGGTCATTAACTTTGTATTTTTTATATGTATGTACATGCTATTATCTAAAATTTTGCCAGATCTGTTTTTTATTGACATTACTGCAAGTTATTTGGCCATAGAATTTGACTGTAGAGCTTTGAGGGCCCTGATTGATATTGATGTTTACACTTTGTATTGGGTGCGTCAGTCTGGGAAATCAGGACTGCAGAGCTTTCGTTGATCCTGTGAGTCATGGTGCACATTACTGATGAAGTGAGATAAAGTCATTTCTATGGCTTGATGGTAGGCTGCATAAAGGACTTTTGGAATTGTATAAAGTTCAGGATTTATTATGTTGCTAAAATGAATGTTGATATATTACCCTTTGTACTGTAAAATCTGTCACTTCCTACTGTTGAATACAGATTTTTCCAGTAATCATGTCATTTGTTTTGTTGTCATTGATGTTGTAACTATTAAAATAGGTAACCTAATTTAAATAAAGGTGAAATAAAGTAAAATATAAAAACGAAATTATAAATACAAATTGAAGAAATAAAATTGATCAAACTAAGTTTGTTAAATAGTGATTTAAAAAAATGCTTGGTGACAATAATAAAAATGACAAAAAGCACATACAATTTAACTAAACAAA
The DNA here is from genome assembly GCA_027422405.1 of Ptychobarbus kaznakovi. Lineage (NCBI taxonomy): Eukaryota > Metazoa > Chordata > Actinopteri > Cypriniformes > Cyprinidae > Ptychobarbus > Ptychobarbus kaznakovi. The sequence goes on from CM049814.1 coordinate 6,634,651, forward strand.
ATAACTTAAAATGTAACTAAAATATAATAATAAAATTTAACTCAAAATATTAATTACAGCTGAAAATATATAAATGATCCTAAAATAACACTGTTATCAGCACAGAGAGCAGAGATCATTAAAAGATGGCGGCAGGTGAAAAGTTTGGTATAGGCACAGGCAAGACAGGAGCTTCAATAGAAATTTTATTTTATGGATTGTTTTTAAATATATTGAGACCTATTGATGTCAATTTAACCACAATGTAATTGGATGTAAATATGCAACCATATCGATATTTGTATATACACTGAACAAAATGATCAAATCTGTGTTAGTGAGCACTTCTATGCCAAGATAATCCATCCACCTCACAGGTGTGGCATATCGAGATGCTGATTAGACAGCATGATTATTGCACAGGTGTGCCTTAGGCTGGCCACAATAAAAGGCCACTCTAAAATGTGTAGTTTTATCACACAGCACAATGCCACAGATGTCGCAAGTTTTGAGGGAGCGTGCAATTGGCATGCTGACTGCAGGAATGTCCACCAGAGCTGTTGCCCGTAAATTGAATGTTCATTTCTCTACCATAAGCCGTCTCCAAAGGCGTTTCAGAGAATTTGGCAGTACATCCAACCGGCCTCACAACCACAGACCACGTGTAACCACACCAGCCCAGGACCTCCACATCCAGCATCTTCACCTCCAAGATCGTCTGAAACCAGCTGCTGCAACAATCGCACATAACTGACTGCACAAACTGTTTGTCATCTCGTCTCGAACTGACTTGAGTGGGAAAATGCTCACATTCGATGGCGTCTGGCACTTTGGAGAGGTGTTCTCTTCAAGGATGAATCCTGGTTTTCACTGTACAGGGCAGATGGGAGACGGTGTGTATGGCGTCGTGTGGGTGAGCGGTTTTCTGATGTCAACGTTGTGGATCGAGTGGCCCATGGTGGCGGTGGGGTTATGGTATGGGCAGGCGTATGTTATGGACAACGAACACAGGTGCATTTTATTGATGGCATTTTGAATGCACAGAGATACTGTGATGAGATCCTGAGGCCCATTGTTGTGCCATTCATCCACAACCATCACCTCATGTTGCAGCATGATAATGCACGGCCCCATGTTGCAAGGATCTCTACACAATTCCTGGAAGCTGAAAATATCCCAGTTCTTGCATGGCCAGCATACTCACCCATGTCACCCATTGAGCATGTTTGGGTTGCTCTGGATTGGCGTATACGACAGCATGTTCCAGTTCCTGCCAATATCCAGCAACGCCGCACAGCCATTGAAGAGGAGTGGACCAACATTTCACAGGCCACAATCAACAACCTGATCAACTCTATGCAAAGGAGATGTGTTGCACTGAGTGAGGCAAATGGTGGTCACACCAGATACTGACTGGTATTCATACCAACCAAAGTGTATTGAATTTATTTACACGAGTTTCACAATTTTAGTTGAATTACTGAAATAAATGAACTTTTCCACGACACTCTAATTTATTGAGATGCACCTGTATGTATAAAATTAAGCATGGACTGGCTCCTCCTGTATTGAACCAGTTTGTAAACGTAGCAACAAATGGTTACAGATTAACGAGAAGTGCAGTAAGAGGTGATTGTATAGTCCCTTTAAGAAAAAGTCTATTTAGTCAAAGACTGTTTTCAGTAAGGGCTGCTCGTGAGTGGAATTCCATCCCATCTAACATTACTAATCTTAATACTTATGCCTCTTTTAACTTAAAGAAGTGGTTAATTGAGAGTCAGTATTGTCAACATTAATTTTACAAACCAAATTCTATTGCCTTCCTGTTATGTCTGTTTCACTAGTTGAGCATTTTAGGCTATATACACGGGGTGTTTGTTTGAGTACTGATTGAATGATCTCTGCTACGGTTACATGTCTACATTCTTAAATTGTCTTTGTCTGCATATTGATATTATGGATTAGTGATATATTGTTTATTTTGTTTGACTGTTGAATTATGTATGTGTTTGAGTGAGCTGGTATTGATCTGTAATAATTTTTAAATGGATGTTAATGTTTTAGGATTTGTGTAATTTTTATATGTATGAAACATGTATGTGTTATTTTGATGTTTTGATGAATTTTTTTTAGAGTGAAAATTTTACCAAAAGTCCAGGGACTGCAGATGCAAAGTAGCCCTCTGGCTAATTCTGGCACATTATATATTATGTATTATTGATGTGCATTGCCCCTGTCAAATAAACAACAACCGAGAAGCAACACAATAAATGTATTTGCAAAATGGCTTTTTTCATGCTCAACTTTTCAGTCGGTCAGACTGAGAGGTCAGCTAAACCATTCTAAATCAGCTAAGTCCACCCTTAGGCTGGTTTAGTAGCCTATGTTATTTTCAGCAAGATAATTTTCCTGTTTCCATAATATGGAAATTTTATGGACAAACAACTGTGTCACGTGGGTCTCAGAATTTATAATAAACGTGTAGCATTAAACGTTGATTTTGCAGGAAGTTGTACACAAAATCTAAATAACATTAACAAAAAAAAAGAACCGCTGTTCTGCAACCTAACTCCCCACAGAGGAGTTTCATTCAGACAGAGCCATTCAGGTGACTGGATGGACCAATTACAAAGCACTGATTTTTTTTCCGTGTTCTTCTCAGCCAATCACAGCGCTCGCTGTTTAAATCATGGTCGGTTGTGTGTTCGCTCTTGTGTACGTGCTGTTTAGCGCAACAGTGGCTGTGCGAGAAAATACAAGGTACGCACCGTATTCTCTTGTGGTATATATATGAAAATAATATGAAGCGGAGGTGAATTTTCGGACACGGATGTTGCGGTGAGCTCTACTCTTTGGACGATCCCTGCCATGATCCCAATATAAGGATTTATATTCATAACCAGCCTGGCCTCAATCGGTTCACATTTCCCCCCACAATGAGACTGTACGCATTTCTTCTGAAGGACCATTTACCAAAGATCGAATATTATTCGAGGTTTTCTCCATCGCCCCTGTCAATAAAGCAGTTTCTGGAATTCGGTAAGTGCGAGCGCATCATCAGTGAAGACTGACAGCGGCACTTGTTACTTTTGATGCAGCATGATTATGTTGATTATTTAATAAAATAAGTATGTTGTATACCCCCTCATTGTTTTAGTGCATGTTTAGTGTTCAGTTTATAAATGCGACAAATCTGGTAAACAAGAACTGTGTTCATTTTGAAAAAAGAAAATATTCACAGGACGTTTCTGTCTGATATTTTGAGGAAATTGGTTGTTTTTATGACTATACGAGATATGCCACCTAATGTTTTTCCAAAGTTAACTTTTAAAGATGTTTTATAAGTCATTATACACAGTAGAGTCATTGATGGCATTTATGTCTATGAATAATTTGCCCACTGTATGTCCTTCAAATATTTATGGTAATTGATCGTGTTACTTGTTGATGTCATGCACTCGTTTGCATATGAACCATCTCATATTATAATACTATTAAATGTAACTAGAATAATATGAATATAAAATAACAGTCCATTAATCTAACTGTACTCCCTCTAAGTACTTTAATAGGAGGGAGAGGCTATTTATGTAAATACAATATGAAGTGTGTGATATGCACACTATGTAGACAACACCTCAGTGACGTCAAACTCAACAGCTAGTCACAATAAATAGTTTTTAAATGGATAGTTTACCATAAAATTAACATTTCTGCCATTAAATCACCCGTTGTCCTAAACAATATCACTGTGTGAGCAATAAAAGTTTCATTAATCAGAATTTTTGGCAATGGTCCATCGAACAAAAACACTAATAGCACAGAAAGGACTGTTATAATGACACGAGTCAGAAGAAGGGCTTATGCAACAAGGCTAGTTATAATATTAGTTATAATTTTAAATAAATGATAGGGATAGTTAATCCTGCTTGTGATGTTTCGGAGTGAATTTTTGCCACATAATGCAAGTCAATTTATTTGTATCACTTTTCCGAATACACAAGAGTTTCAAAGCAGCTTTTCATAAAGTCATGATGTTAATGTTTATAATATATTACTATTTTCAAGGTTATAGTTGCATTTACCAGATAAGAGGTAGCCTGATAATATACAGTATTGGTCAGTGCTTTGCAGGTGTCTCAGCTTTCAGGAATGAATGATAAAGCATTTTACTGCACTTTCCCATCTGTAAACACTAACAGTCTTCGTGTTTTCCCAGTTGTTTATGTTTCTGGATGCTGGATTTTCAGGTAGGGATAATGCGTGCGAGAAGACGTCTTACATGTTCCTGCGGAAGGAGCTGCCGGTGCGTCTGGCTAACACTATGAGAGAGGTCAATCTGCTGCCTAACAAGCTCCTCAGTCAACCGTCAGTCAAACTGGTGCAGAAATGGTTAGTAATGAGTTTAAACTGGAGGACGTCAGATGAACGTTCACTGAAGCCTGAGCCGTGCCAAATCTCTTCACAGGTACATGCAAAGTTTTTTGGAACTTCTAGAGTTCGAGAACAGGAAGCCAGAAGACACGCATGCCCTGAATGAGTGAGTAGGACTCTTTTATGATGTTGTTTTTGCTTTTTGTGAGCCATCTAGATGGTCTTGTTCTGCTGGCAGTTGCACAGCATGCTATTATATTTTCAGGCGAGGTGAATTCAGGCCAGGGTTGAGAACAGAGGAATTAGATAGTGACTGAAAGCTGCCCTGACAGTGGAAAAGAACAAATATGCATGCTGGGTCAGCAAAAACAAAGGAAGAATGAAGAATCCCACTCACATGCCATTTCTACATATAATGGCCTTTATTATTTATGCAAAATACTATAAGTGGCCTGAACGACTAAAAAATGGAGCAAAGTTTTGCGTTTACCGTACTTACAGTTTGCTTTAGCTAAACAATATAATGATGAGGTCAGTGTTGGATATGTTTATTAGCCAGTATTGGATATTTTATTGTTCATTCTAATATAAAAGTAATAATTTAATAACACTGATAAATGTAATCTTAAGCAAATCTCAGTAAATATCAATTTTTCGTTGCCTAAATTCACTTTTAGCATTCCAAAATGTAATCTATTTTTAAGTGTTTTATTTTTAATTTATTTTGACAAAATAGTATAGAATTTTGATATTGACCATTATATGAAAAAAGTGATCAGCTTAATCTCAGATAGAATTTCAGTATTGTTTTAATATTTATTTAAAAACCCATTGTTTATATTTATCTTCTTAAGATCTACAAAAAAGTTTTGATAACCCCCCCCCCATTTTTTTCTTTTCTCTAGCTTTCTGGATACTCTTATTGAGATCAGGAATAGACACAATGATGTGGTCCCGACTATGGCCCAGGGTGTAATTGAATATAAAGAGAAGTTTGGTTTCGATCCGTTCGTCAGCTCCAACATCCAGTACTTTTTGGACCGCTTCTACACCAACCGAATCTCTTTTCGCATGCTCATCAACCAGCACAGTACGTCACGCTAAAAAAGACACCACTTACTGGACCGTAGCTATTCATAGAGTTCTATTGTAATTGCTTTTCTCTGTATTCAAGCTCTCCTTTTTGGCAATGACATCAACCCAGCCCATCCAAAACACATTGGCAGTATTGATCCCAACTGCAATGTTGCTGAGGTGGTGACTGGTAGGTTCAGAGTTTTTAGTTTTGTTCTGTCACATACACTACCATTGAGAAGTTTGGGGTGTGAACGATTTTATTTTATTTATTTATTTAAAATAAATACTTTTATTCAGCATGGACATTGTATTTTGATCAAATTAAATGCAGCCTTTGTGAGCATAAAATACCTACCGACCTCAAACTTTTGAATGGCAGTGTAGGAAAACCATCCTTTCTTTGTTTGGAGTTTGTGCTCCACTGATTCAGCGTGATGTTGTTTTCAGATGCATACGAGACCGCCAAGATGGTGTGTGAGCAATATTATTCAGCTGCCCCTGAACTCAAGATAGAGGAATTCAATGGCACATGTCCGTATTCTTTCACAAAACTCAATTTATAATGTTTGTTTCAGAGTTGCTTCATGTCTAATTCATGTAGAACTTCTGGAGATCCAAGATCGTATGAATATGTTACTTTTTTATGTAGCAAAGGCTCCTCAAAAACCCATCCAGGCTGTGTACGTTCCCTCACACTTGTTCCACATGCTGTTTGAGTTGTTTAAGGTACGTTTCTAAAACTTGCAGATGCATATTGAATATGAGATTTCAAAGTACTACCAGTAGTTGTAATAGCTTGTATTTGTGTTTTCAGAACGCAATGAGGGCCACCAATGAGCTTCATGAGGATAGTAAGGAGGGTCTCCCTCTTATAAAAGCAAAAGTGACCCTGGGGAAGGAAGATCTCTCTGTGAAGGTCAGTTTGTTTGCAAGCATGCATGTGTGGCATGCCTTGATCCTAATCTTCCTGTGTTTTCATCATAGATCAGTGACAGGGGAGGGGGTGTGGCTTTACGGAAGATTGACCGGCTGTTCAACTACACCTACTCAACTGCACCAACACCCAGTCTGGGCTCGAAACGAGTGCCATTGGTAAAGAAATGTGCCTAAAATATTCCTAAAACACATAAATGTCATCCTGTCATCACTTAGTCATCCTCATGTGATAAAACACCAGTATGACTTTATTGTGGACCACAAAAACAGATGTTTTTAGCAGAATGTGCTTTCCGATGTGCTCTTGTGCTTTCCAAAAAGGACACACACAAAAACATTTTTAAAAGCCCAACAGTCCCAAATTTGTTATTTTCTGTTATACTAAAATAATAATTATACTAGATTAATTATACAGATTGTTTCAGTTATTGTTGGCTAAAACTAAAAACTGGTAAAAATCCTCTGAAGTTGAAGTACTGAAATGACTAAAACTGAAATCAGTGTAAATATGGAAGCCCGTTTCCCAATAAAAAATAAAAAAAGGTAAACGCAACTTTTTATCTCACAATTTTGACTTTTTTCTCTCTCCGACAATTAGTGAGATATAAAATCACAATTCTGAGAAATCAAGTCAGAATTTTGAGATATAAACTCAGTTACGAGTTATAAAAACAGTAGTGTGTGATATAAACTCGCAAGTCTGCGAAAAGAAGTCAATTAGGAGATATAAACTTCCAGTTCTGAGAAATAACGTCAGAATTTTGATTGACTGAATTTCTCAGAATTGTGAGGTTATATCTTGCAATTCTGAGGGAAAAGGGTCAGAATTGCAAGTTTGTATTACACAATTCTGAGAAAAAAAGTCTGAATTGTGTGAGATAGTCACAATTGTCTTTTATTTATTCGGTGGCAGAAACAAAAAAAATGAAAATCTATAATAAATAAATAAATAGTGTATAAATAATACTAAAATAACACTGTTTAGAATAAAGGTCATTGTACACTGAGTCCGAAATTTTTGCACGTTAAAAAATAAAAACGACCTCATGTTGTGTCAATCATGTTTACACACTGCCTCCGAAACTTTCGTCCGTCATAAAAAAAATTCAGATCAGGTTTGATTTTCTGCGTTTTGGAATCCGTAGCATGCATTTTGATAGGAAAGGATGACGAATACAAAAAAACTGAAAAACGCACGCTAAAATTTCAGACTCCGTGTGCAATGGCCTTAACACTTTAAAGGGGTCATTTGATGCGATCTCAAGTTTTCCTTTCTCTTTGGAGTAAAGAGAATATTAAAGAGATATTCTTTATCAAAGTTAAGACTGTGCCACGCCCCCCTAAAACGGCTCGTTCAAACACGCCCCCACATGTCTACGTCACGGTGTGGGGAGATTTTCATAACACCGCCCAAATGTATACGTAATGAAAGGGGGCGTGGTTTTATTCTTGCTGTCACAAATGCAGACATGGTAATGCGTAAAAAGACAGTATAAGTCATTATAATCAGGAATTATGTCCCCACTGGATGCAACAAATGCCTGATCTGTAATGAGTTTTATTGTTTAGTCTCTTCGGCGTTAGGAAACGCCATCACAATATGGTGAGGGGCGTAACATTTCCATCTCATGCTTGAGGTATTCGGCCAATCACAACACACTGAGTAGCTGGCCAATCAAAGCACGCCTCGCTTCTCAGAACGATGAGCTTTTTAAAAACCGGTGCGTTTCAGAAAGGTGGAGCAGCATAGAGGAGCAACAATAATATGCAGTATGTGGAAAATAATGTATTTGAACTTTAAACCACATAAACACATTGCATTACTCCAAATACACAAAATAATGTTCTTTTTAGCAACGTCATATGACCCACTTTAAAGTATGTACTTGTTTATGGTAATTTCATGGTGCTTTTTTATTTGTCCTTTTTCTCAAACTTCTCATTTTGTGTTCACTGGAAAAAGTAAGTCATAACAGTGTGGAAGAACATGAGGGTGAATAAAGAATGACACAATTTTAGGGAAACCAACCAACTTTAACCTTGAACAACAGATCTAAATGTAGCATTGTCCTCCATGCGTCTCTAGGCTGGATTTGGACATGGTTTGCCGATATCCAGACTGTACGCCCGCTACTTTCAAGGGGACCTGAAACTGTACTCGATGGAAGGCGTAGGGACCGATGCCGTCATCTATCTGAAGGTAAAAGCAGCTCTAAATTTGCACTTTATTTCATTGTTCGACCGATTTTGAGTAACATCAACTCTGTCATCTTCTCTAACCAGGCTCTCTCCAGCGAATCATTTGAGCGTCTGCCCGTCTTCAACAAATCTGCTTGGCGACACTATCAAGAAGGCCCAGGAGCGGATGACTGGAGCAACCCGAGCAAAGAGCCCCGAGATACCTCAAAATACAAGGTCAAAAGATAATCGCACTCGCTCCGTCCGTGTCCCACTGCACCCATTACAGACCTACCGTCTATAGTCTAGCTTCAGTTGCCATGACAACATCACATCAATGCTGAGCGTTCTATACTTGTTAGCCTTTCCAGAGCAGAGAGCGGATGATGTCAGTGTCATTAAGTCTCTGCTCTCCTCCTTTGTGCAGCTACAGACGTAAGATTCAGAACCTCCTTTTAGTGTCTTCCAGGGCAGTTAGAGGAAAGAGTGAACATTTGTGGCCGGGGTGTCAGATACTTTGGTTCTTTTTTTATTTGTGCCACACAGTAGCCTCCCTGTTTCATTTTCTAAAACAGCCAGAGAAGGACGCCTGGAGTTTGAGAGGGTCGAAACAAAGAGAATTTCTTTTACTGCCACTCACAAGCACTAGACCGAGGGTTTGTCCAGTTTCTGTGGCTACGACTCGCCTTTTCTTGGCAGTGGACTAATGGAGAAATAATTAGAAAATCTGAAGAAATGAAAATAATTAGGTTAAACTCAAAACTACAAGAAAATTCAAGAACATGTTGAGGTTATCAACTTAAAATCAAAAGAAAAATATGAAATTATATTTTGCATAAAGAAAATTAACCTTTGTAGTACAATTAGCCTAGTCATTTCTTTGTGTTATGACATTAATTTAATAAGGTGTTATATTATACAATTCATTTAAGTTTATAATAGTAAAATGTATTATTTTGAATTATAAAATAATTTTTATTATTTTATTGCATTATTAAAATTATTGTTTATATACACAATAGTATATATCATAAATATTAATATTTATTTGTGATTTACACTAACATATTTTGGCTACTGATGGGAAAAACTGTCCAGGCAAGATTATTTTCATTATTGTATTACATACAGTAATGAGAATTTGAGGGTGAATATTCATGAAAATGTCATAATGCAAACAATTTCAGTGGTCCTAAAATAATTTTCCTAATACAAAATTGTTCTTCTATTTCTTTTAATGTTTTGGGTGAAATGTGAACAGATGTTTGCTTGTTAGGTGCACCTAAAGGTTTTTTGGGTGTAGAGGAGCATTCTGATAAACTGATATTGCCAAGCATGGTGGAATGCACTTTTGAACAAATGTAGTTTCAAATATGTATTTATTTATTTATTTTGACCCCCATTTATTTCAAGTTTCCCCAAAGTTGTTCACTCGTGTAGGGCTGTGCTGATTCTGAGCTGGGCCTCAGTGTGAGTAGCAGCTGCTAATGTAAACTTCCTGCTAATGTAAATGAAGAGAGACGGTGGTAAACTTTGAAGAGGAATGCACAACTATAGCCTATTGTAGCATTAGTGCTATAGTCATTAATTATTTATTTTTTTCATCTTAAAAAGCAGATACTGCTTTTCTAACATTATAGCCCCTGCATGGTGACATAGAGTTGATAGAAAGACATTTGCTTGCAGAATTTATTGAAACAGGAAGTTTAGATTTCAGCAATATTTGATAGAGAGAAAATGCATGGTTAGATATAAACTCATAGGAGCAACTTGGCTGACTTTTGAGTCTGAGTTTTAGCTTAATATTTATTTAAATTTGTATTATACCTCTACTTCTCAGCCAGTCCTTTTGATGGAGTTAATGTTTTCCAGAGGACCTCGTCTTAAAATAATTCCTAACACAGATACGGTTTGGGACTGTTTGAGTGCAATGAAATAAGGGACAGCTCGTCTGGTTTAAAGGAACCGATGCTTAACTACAAGCTTAACTTTGCCCAGGTTAGTTACCGTAGTTTGTCTGTTAAACGGTGTCCTATTTAAAAAAAAAAACACCCTGTCATTTATCACTCAATGATTCTTTTGTACGCACAAGTATATTCTTTGAATCTTTGCTTTTTGAAACTCCATAAAATGAACATTTGTTTAGTAGTTTGTGTTTTTACTGCAACACTCCAGGGTGAATCTCATGAAACCTGTCAAGAACATGTCTAATTATATATATATATATATATAGTTTTTTTATTCTGTATAAGAACAATATTTAGAACGATTACTACAGTACTAAAAATTGAGGAATAAAATGTATTTAATTCTCATAATGTCAGTTTAAAAAAATCTTAATGGTGCAAAAATAGATTACATTTTTTTTATGTAAAACACAATTTTTGTTTTGAGATGCTAACATATGATCTTGCACATTTTCATGCGAGGTTCATCCATATAAACTCTGCAGTCTCATGCTGTTTTTTATACAGACTGATTGTATATTTATCAGCTGATGTTCTGATACTGTTCCACATGTTAGAATCTTTCCATAGAAAACATTCAAAACCAGCTACATCTGTTTTAATGCTGGTTCGTGTTGTGTTTGGGGGTCTTGTGAGACCTCAAGGGAACATTTGTGATGGCATATAATACCGTACGGTTTCTCATGTTATTGAAGTGTTGATTTCAGTATTTATTTTAAAATATTTGTAATATGGTTTGTTAGCTTTTATGTTCTATCAAGTCAATGAAGAATGCACTTTGATGCCTTGAACTCCAAGCTTTCAGAAGAGCAGGCTGAAGTATGCAAGCATTTCCCTGTGAAGACAAGACTTCATGGCCTCGTGTGTCGTCATCAAGCTCAAATAGTCGTTGATTTTGCCAGTATAGTCTCGTTTTTTGCATGCATACGGTGTCTTAATGTTCAACACATTAGGAGAATCTGTTTACCTACAGTGAAAACTCTTACCTGATATTTTTGTGTTGTCATGCAACCATCTTGTATCTGCAAAATGGGCATTTTTGTGAGACTTTTAATGTTTTGGGCTTTTTTCTTTTTGTTATGATAAGTTAAACACCACTGCTTATAGATAAATGCTGTTCCAAACATACAAAATGTGTTTGATGATTTTGTGTGACGCATAAATCATCATAATGACAATATTGATCTAGACATTCCATCTGAAGTACCTGTAACAGAAGAACAATAAAGAGATCTTCCAGTACTACCATCAATGTGTGTTCATGAATTTATAATCAATCTTTTTGTTTTGTTCCTCAGTTTATTATTTACATTTTAAGCAAGTTTTAATGTAAAATAAAACAACATACAAACAAAAAGACAATTTTTACAGAGTGCAGATTATGTAAATGAACGTGGCTCTGGCATACATATATAATGACATACCTAGACAAGACAGGAGGAGATTACATGATGTATGGCTGTTAGATTGAGCAGCACAGATTTTAAGGAATGGTTCACCCCAAAAATGAACCTTGCTGAACATTTACTCACCCGCAGACTTGGGGTGGGAGAAAAAAAAATCGATTCTCCGATGCATCGCGATTCTCTCTTCAACGATTCCGAATACTTTTATACGAAATTGATGTACACATAGTCGGTTATGTTTTCAGAGCAGGCCAAAACATCTGATGTATTGAAATAGATCTGTGCATTATTGTCAGTGCAGCCTGTTAAAGCTGCCGGTCTATGATCTCATCAGTAATAATCAAACAGCAATAATTCTGAGGAAAAAAGAAAACCATAACTTTTGTCTGTAAACTTTCGGATACTTAAAAGAACACTTATTTTAAATAAGTAACTGTTTAAAAAAAATAGCCTGCTTATATAATAAAAAATAAAAAAGTAAACTGTGCCATGTGCAGTCATATTGCAAACTGAGAATGTGATCGTGATATTGAGTTGATAAATATAATCATAATTGAATTGAATAGTGGAACCAAGATTCACATCACTGTTAAATGGAACGAGCCATCTACTTAAAAAAAAAATATGGTAACAATATTACATTAATATTTTTGAGTAGTTTTTAGGCTTGATTTTTTTTAATGGTATTACCTGAATAAATCATGTAAAATATCCCAAATTAATTAATCTATAACAATGAATTTAATATAATTAGTGAAATATACTCATTTATTTTAAGTTGATTCTCACAAGTCTGAGTTATTTTAAACATTTAAAAGACTGTATACAGCCAAACAGCTCAAGTAGGAAAATACTTGAGAAATACTGGTAATACTGCACTAGCAAAGCTACCGCTCTCTGAACAAGGCTTAATGCCTTATAGGAGTAGCATCATAACCATAAGCTCTACTCTTCTGCACAATGGAAACTTCAACGTAACAAACTCTTTCAAATTTCAAACATAACGGAATATTATACATTAATAGATTCCTTTCCTTAAAATAGCATTAATTTCAAAATGTACTCTCCACATCCAGGCATATGCAAAGCATGCTGGGAACTAATAATCACCTCTAAAATAAAACTGCAAAATTGAGCTAATTCTCTTAAAATAAATAGGTAGCCTTCTTTCCTTATTTTTTTTTTTTAATCAGTTCCTGAGGAATTAGGAAAACACATCTCTTGGTTTTATTAGTAAAATTTTCTCAATATTTTCTATACAACACTGAACCACAATTTCTTTAATGAAATCTACACACTATTTTTAATTATCACCTTAATTTTTAAATGAAAATGACAAGACCCATGATTCATTTTTTACAGTGCACCCTACATTTAAGATGACAGTACTGACACAGAGATTCCAACTATACACAAAAAGCATAGAAACTGCAATTTTGGTTAAAATGTAAAAATGTATTTGCACAGCAGAATAATTAATTGGGGAAAAAATTTAGATCAAGAATCGTTTTGGAATCGGATCGTGACTCCCAGAATCGGAATCGGATCGTGAAATGCCTGAAGATTCCCACCCCTCCGCAGACCATCATAGATGTAGATGAGTTTGTTTCTTTAATGCAAGAGAAATTTAGCATTACATCACTCGCTCACCAATTAATTATCTGCAGTGAATGGGTGCCGTCAGAATGAGAGTCCAAACAGCTGATAAAAACATCATATTAATCCACACGACTCTAGTCCATCAATTAATGGCTTGTGAAGAGAAAAGCTACGTGTTTATCAGCTGTTTGGACACTCACTCTGACGGCACCCATTGACTGCAGATGATTCATTGGTGAGCAAGTAATGTAATGCTAAATTTCTTGAAATTCAAAGAAGCAAACTCACCTACATCCTGAATGGCCTGAGGGTGAGTAGATTTTCAGCATTTTTAGTTTTTGGGGTGAACTATTCCTTAAATGTGATATCCCCTAAAAAGCCACTAGACCTTTTGGATGTATTAGTCTTAAGACATTTGATTTGACATTTCTTTGTGTCATATATTTGCAAAGAAATTGCCTATTTTGAGGTTAAGGCTGCAGTAACACAGGATAATGATTATTAATGACAACTAAAATATGCACAGGCAGCTCAGTGAACGCTAGCGGCCTCCTCGTGTGTGCGCTGATACACATTCATGAGGTGGATCAGACATCACTTTTTTGAGAACAATAAACAGGGATTGATGTACATACAGTAGGACAGCCCCAATGTTCCAGTCAGACCTGAGCTATAGATGTCAAGAATCAGTTCTTATCCTCTTAAACCTTTAGGGCAAATTCACTAAAGTTGCACCACTTTTGTTCACAAAATTTCAGTGCAAAAATCTGTGTCTATTTCACTAACTACTAAACACAAAAAAAAACTACAGGGGCAGTCGTAGCCTAATGTTAGAGAGTCGGACTCGGAACCTAAAGGTCGCGGGTTCGAATCTCCGGTCCGGCAGGAGCTCTCCACCTTCAATACCACGACTGAGGTGCCCTTGAGCAAGGCAACGAACCCCCAACTGCTCCCCGGGTGCCGCAGCATAAATGGCTGCCCACTGCTCCGGGTGTGTGTGCACTTTGGATGGGATAAATGCAGAGCACAAATTCCGAGTATGGGTTACCATACTTGGCCATATATCATGGTAATTTCACGTTCACCAACCACACTTTTTTGGCCACTTGTGTTAACCAAATTTGTGGGGATGCACCAATATTAAATTTGTGGGGATGCACCAATATTAAATTTATTTCTTGTTACGGCCGATAAACGATAAATGGCAGATATTAAAAAGCATCACAACATTATAATGTACAGTATGAAAAATGTATAATTATTTTGAGACAGTGGGTTTAACGATGATGACAAAGGTATTCTAAATGTAAAAATACGGAAAACCAAACAATTGTACAAGCATGAACACTTAAATATATCGGCCAATAACCATTATAATACCGATATTGCTCACTCCTGTTGATGTTCTTTTTTATTGGTTTGGGTGCTAAAACAACAAATAGTATGTGCAAAGAAAAGACACTAACAGTGGCTGCAATTGATTCAGTGAATCCCCCCCCCCCTCTCAGGATCTGTTCAGGGCTGCGATGGCTTTCAAATATTTGCTGTAATACCAGCATAACTAAACAGGACTTCAACAACCCTGTGCTGTGTACAGTACTTCAAATTATCCCATGAGGGGAGTTGACCTGTCATCGCTGCTAATGTGTGTGAGTTTGTGGGTAAAGTGCAGTCTGTTATGTGTGTGATGTTTATTCCTCACTTCTCGTCCTCGTCGCCTTCGCTCATGCTGCTGATGGAGGCCGAGGCGCCCTTCGGGGATGAGGGCGGTGAGGTACGGGGCATGGCCCAGCGGGATGGAGGTGACGGAGAGCGGGATGGGGAAAACTCCCTTGGTGGACTGCTGCTGGGTGAGCAGCTTGGAGAAAACGCCTGGATCATTCGTCCACTACGGTCCTGAAATATTTGCTTCTGGAAAAATGAAAAGGTCATATTCAAAAATGTGTCAATTTTACTCTGACTACATCTTTTGTCTTGTGTTTTTCTTTTGTATACATATACTCTACCTTATATCCTTGCTTACCCATGTCCCATCTGGACCAAAGAGCTCCAGGAAGTTCCCAATGAACTCTCGTGATTTCTCCTCCCACTTCTGGATAAGATCATGGCTCTTCTCTTCCACTTTATACACAAAGTGCTTGGACTTCTCCTCTACCGTCCGCACCTTCTCTTTCATCCTGTCCACCTGATTCTGCAGACGGTACTTCTTTTCCTGTCCAGAAAGAGATCAGAGTCAGATCAGCAAGTGTCAGTTAAATGTTATTCAAAACACATTTTACTTTATGTATGACATACTTCAAAGTAAATCAGGATTGTTTTAATGAAGAAAAATGTAAATGTGATTTTATTTACAGATCAAATTATGCAAAATTACATTTGTACATACTGTGACTTAAAATACATCACTTCTATTATGAGCATGTTTTTTATTAATTAAAAATTTTTTTTTTTTTTTAGTTTAGCTTGTAAAATGTCATGTGATGTGACCCCAAAAACGTATTAATAATTCATGATATTTGCAAAAACAAAAAATACATAAAAATATTTATTATACATATTATATATATATAAAATAATATTTTTTTTCTGAATAATGGTCAAGGAAAATGTGTTTTATTAATTTGTTTTAGAGGCAAGTGTTATTTTAGTATAATTTATTTTCATATTGTTTTTGTTAATATTTTGAATTCGATTTTTTGTCAATGTATATTCTTTATGACATTTTAATTTTAGTTATTTTAGTAATTTAACTTAAAATAAATGACAAATTTTAAATGTCGTGCTGACAACTACCTAAAATAAGTTAAAACTATTTTTTTTTACATTTTATGTTATTTCAGTTAATGTTTATTTCACTTCAAGAAATATATTTGTATAGTTCTAGTTTTAACGATAATAAACCTTTAGGTGAATGATTAATTTTATTTATAAAAATAAAATAAAATTGAATTAATAAATTAAATACATTAAATGTTAGATCAAGCCTCCATGCCATAAATATCAGATCCAGCCCCGCACGCCAGATCCTGTCAGAAAAGATCCGTTTGTCTGGTAACAGAACATCTAGTCAGCAAAACACACCGAGTTTACATTTGAGGATCCTTAGATCCTGCATTAAGTTCATTTACTTACTTTAATATAACTGACGTTCAGTTCTTTAGCGGTGTAGCCCCTCTGCAAGTTGCGTCTAGCGTACACGTCATAGTCTCTCACTATCCGGGTGATCAGGTCAGACGTTGAGATCCCTTCGGTCCTTTTAGTGGGCACAAACATACCTGAGACACTCACACATGTTAGCTCTGGTCTGAAACACAAACGCAAACATGCTCTTAAGCGAAAGCCGTTTTTCTTTACCTGCCTTCTTAATATGCTTGTACACGTCCTCAGATCCAGCAGAGGAGTATGGGATGTCGTCATGCGCCACAAAGTCGATCTAGAGAATACGAAACACAGGGTCAACCGCAGGGAATTATGGGTAGGGTACTGTGCTAGAACGTGA
This sequence comes from Ptychobarbus kaznakovi, assembly GCA_027422405.1. NCBI lineage: Eukaryota > Metazoa > Chordata > Actinopteri > Cypriniformes > Cyprinidae > Ptychobarbus > Ptychobarbus kaznakovi. The sequence goes on from CM049814.1 coordinate 6,651,666, forward strand.
CCAAATAACTGACCTTGTGTTTTTCTAAAAACTCTTGGGTTAGAGTCCAGGGCGCATCACGCAAAATCTCATCAACGTAGCGGCAGTGTCTCAATGCCTCGTACCGCTCGTCTTCTGTCATTACAGTGAAGCCCTTGTACTTGTGAGTGAGTTCATCACTGCATACTTAACACAAACATTCATATTGTATCAGTTATAATTCAGCATCTACAAGTATAATGCAAAGTCTGGGTTAGTAAATGAAACGTGTCTATACCTCCGACTATAAGGTAGGCGTTAGGGAACAGATTCTTAGCCTGCATCAGGGCACGAGCGTGACCAGAATGAAAGAGATCGAAGATGCCATCTGCATAGATCCGCACCGGCCGGTCCACTGAGAATGGAAAATGCATGACACTTTTAGAAATCATTTACAGAAACAAAAACACTAAAAAGTAGGTCACTTTATACTGTTGAAAAGTTTGGGATCAGTCATTAAATTTTTTGTAATGTAATGTTTTACTTTTTTGTAATGTAATACGTAATACTTGTTATGTAATGTAATACTTTTTTACAGCAAGGACACTCGCTCAGTAATTTGATTAGTTATTTAGAATGTTACAAAAGATTCTATTTCAAATAAATGCTGTTCTTTCGAACTTTCTATTAAAGAAAATCCTGAATAAAAAGATGTATCACAGTTTTCACAAGTCAAAATTGGTAATATTTAATGATTCTCGAGCATCAAATCAGCATATTAGAATGATTTCTGAAGGATCATGTGATACTGAAGACTGGAGTAATGATGTTGAAAATTCAGCTTTACGTCACAGGAATAAAGTATGCATTAAAATAGAAAACAGTTGTTTTAAATTGTAATAATATTTCACAATATTACTATTTTTACTGTATTTGTTATCAAATAAATGCAGCCTCGGTGAACATAAGATACTTTTTTATCAAAAATAAAAACCGCTGTTAGTCAAAATTCTTGCCAAAACGGAGTAAAACATGAATAAAGTTGGCAACACCAATATTTTTCACTGTTTCCTTTTTTCCCTCATAGCTTTACATTCACACACTTAAAATAGTCTATTTGTATGTCCTTGAAGAACATCAAAAACCATTCAACCTCTCTCCTTTTGTCTCTTCTCCAGAGCTCAGTAATCGATGGCCAGCAGATGTCTGGTATGCGAGAGCTTTGTGAGCAGTGACTGTGAGAAACTGGGTCACAGAATGAACAGGGAATCCCTGAATCTAGTCGTGCTTGGTCCCGTCCCAGCGGTGGACTATCATACAAGCACTGCGTTTTCCTCTAACACTGATATGAGATCAGTTTAAGTAGCTTAACTCATCAATGTTTGATGGGATTTGTGAAATGGGTCCAAAAGATAAAACTAAACTTGTTCTTTACCAGAAAAGAACTGGCAAATGTTTAAAATTTTACACACATGCACGGTCGGTTTATAATGTGTGTTTGTCACTCTTTAGTAAATCAACTACTTTGGATTTTAAAGTCTTGCTTGTCTTTGGATTGTGCCAATAATTATACAGTACAATTGAACATAATTTTCTCATCATGTATTGCATGTATTAATATATTGGTCACAATATTTTACTTACAAATGTTAATATAAAGTATATACCACTCAAAAATATTGGGTTAGTTTGAAGAATAAACTGTCCAAGAGAACAAAGTATTAATTTATTTAAAGGGGTCATATGATGTTGCTAAAAAGAACATTATTTGTGTATTTGGTGTAATGCAATGTGTTTATGTGGTTTAAAGTAAAAAAAAACACATTATTTTCCACATACTGTATATTAATGTTGCTCCTCTATGCCCCGCCTCTGAAACGTGCCGATTTTTACAAAACTCATCGTTCTGAGAAGCGAGGCGTGCTCTGATTGGCCAGCTATCCAGTGTGTTGCGATTGGCCGAATACCTCAAGTGTGAGATGGAGCTGTTACAACCCCTTATTTGTTACATCCAGTGGGGAATCCATAATTATGGATTATAATGACTTATACCGTCTTTTTACACGTTGCATTGCATCCCGCCGCGCCGCGTAAACATTACCATGATCGGAGAAACAACAAACAACAAGCGCTACACTACACAGCTCAAAACTCGCGTTTGAATCGTCAGTGGCGGATTCTTTAAATAAGAAAACGTACTTGTAGGCTGTGAGTCAGAAGCGCCAGACGGTCCTTGCAAAGTTGGAATTGCCGCACTTTATAGAAACAATCTTTTTGCATAGCTGGCAGGCTACTCCCAGGTTCAGGAAATAGTCCTCCGTAAAATGCGCCACACGCACTTTAATATTTGGGTTGAACTGTTCTGGAACAGTGTTGTAAATACAACTTGACCACTGATTTCTTGTGTGGAAGCCCAAACAAAGTAGTTTCTCTTTCACAGTGAAACACAGCATCTCCAGGACATGATGCCGGCGGCAGCAACAATATTACAGCGAGAATAATAGTTCTGCCTTCTTTCTTTGCGTATACATTTGGGCGGTGTTTTGCAAATCTCCCCACACCGTGATGTAGACATGTGGGGGCGTGTTTAAACGAGGCGTTTTAGGAGAGTATGGTCGAGTCTTAACTATTATAAAGAATATCTCTTTGGTTTTACAACTTTAGTCTTTGCAACTTCAGGGATCTTATCTATGCACAAACAGCTTGTAACACTCCAAAGAGAAAGGAAAACTTGAAATCGCATCACATGACCCCTTTAAAAAAAGTCTTACTAACCCCCAAAGTTTTGAATGGTTTTGTGTGTGTATTTGGTTTGATCCTGTTTATTTTATTGTGATTATATATAAGTAATCAAGATATAATTAAATAAGTTACAAGCTTTAAAATAGGTTACATTTAAGTTAATGTTTAAGAGCTTGAGTGCATATTTCCGTCTTGAGTGTCTTGTACTTTACGAAACGTGCATATTAATTTTTTTTAGGTTATAGCCTAACAGGAATGACCTTATTACAAAGGTAATATTTTAACTTGATGTTCCGTTTTATGAAAACTGAACAGGGAAAGTAGACTGACCAGGCGTTCCGAGTCGAGCTTGCTCTACCGTCAGCTTCTCGTGTGGAGCCCGACACTCACAACTCGTCTCCGGGGTAAATATGGCTGGCTCTGTAAGAGTCTGCAGAGAAGATGGAAGAATTCATTGATTTGAGAGAAATGATGAGAAATAAATAGACATTGCAGCTTCCCAAATAAAATACTGTTTAAACAAGCCTAGATCCTGCTGAAATGAAATCCTGTTTACCCTTCTCAAAAATGTTTTCCTTTTTGTACGAATAGAGGTAATTATCCAACATATTGATTTCAAGACTTTACAGCGGATATTGATTTGTCCAGTAGAGGGTTCACTAATGTCACTGACTTAAGACAAATCATTCGTCCACAGCAGCACATAGTGGGAGATAGATACAGACATACAAAACATGGATATTTCAATCTATTGAAACCTGATAGATGGCTTACCAGGACAAGAAAATATGATCATATTACTCCATTTGTACAGTCTCTGCACTGGCTACCTATTAAGTTCCGTATCAGTTACAAAATATTATTACTTGCCTATAAAGCCCTAAATGGTTTAGCTCCTGCGTACCTAACTAATCTTCTATCACGCTACAATCCAACCCGCTCCCTAAGGTCGCAAAACTCTGGACTCTTGTGTAGTACCTAGGATAGCAAACTGTCCACTAAAGGAGGTAGAACTTCCACTAAAGGAGGTAGAACTTTTTCATATTTGGCTCCCAAACTCTGGAATAATCTTCCTGATAACGTGTTCGGGGTTCAGACACACTCTCTCTATTTAAATCTAGATTAAAGACACATCTCTTTAGCCAAGCATTCATATAATGCATCTCACAATCTTGTACTGCAGGTATATCTGATCAAATGCACATTATTATGCTTTAGCTTGGGTTGAACAAATACTTTTTGCTTGGATGGAACAACAGCTACGCTAATTATGTCCCGTGGTAACTAGGAATTACACAAGCTTCAGTCTGGATCCAACCCTTAAATGATCTGAGATGACCGAACACCTGAGAAGAGATGATGCCAACCCCTCAGACAATATACAGAATTAACCAAATTTTGCCATGAGTTAAATATATTAAGTTTTTACAAAATATAAATGTATTTCCTGTAAAGCTGCTTTGCAACGATTGTATCATAAAAAGCGCTATACAAATAATCTTGCATTTAATTGACTATAACAGTGAACAATAGGCCAACAGACACTGTGACAACACATGGTTCTGAATTAGCATTTCATTGTATGGAATTTTTGAAGTGGGAAATATTATCTTTTTAAAAACACTGTCAAGAATGTTTTATATTATTATATAATAGATAGTACATGTGCATATATAATATATACTAAATTCATGAAATTAGCTAAATGGAAAAGGTACAAAAATATCAAAGATGATTTTATTGTTCCCAACAGCTAAACTTTACAAATATAAAATATTCTTATTTAACAACAACATTATGTTGAATAAAATATTTTACCACTTAAAGTTTTATATTATATTTTATTACCTTTAATGGGTTTTTGCTTAATATTGTCCACTTCAAATAATAATATTTTATATTATATCTAAATGGGTTTTGCTTAATTTAGAGTAAAATCATTCATTAAACAACTAAAATTAAAAAGGTAACACACAATATCAGACCAATGAATTTGTGCTTTTATTGTGTTCAGAATGAAAATTTTGTCATCATTTACTAATGTTGATCCAAACCTGCATGAATAACTCCCTTAACATAAAAGAAGATATTTTGGAGAATGTTAACCAACAGTTGATGGTAGCCATTGACTTCCATAATATGAAAAAATACTATGGAAGACAATGGCTACAAGCAACTGTTTGATTATCAATATTCTTAAAAATATCTTTGTTTGTGTTCAACAGAAGAAAGAAACTCATACAGTTTGGAACAAAATGAGGGTGACTAAATGATGACAGAATTTTAATTTTGGGGGAACTGTCCCATTAAAACCTTACAGTAAATACTCAAATCACGCTTGTGGCATCTTCCTAATGTGACAAATACTGTTCTGTTTTAGTAAACATGTAGGCCGAGGCAACAGATACTGTTTAAATGCATTCTGGGCCAAATACATTACAGAAATGTTAAAAAAAAATATATTTCTGGGTAAACCTTCCAGTGACCTTTGGGACAATAGTGACCATCTGTCTGTTCAGGAAATGCCCAGTGAGAGCATCTTCACAACAGACCCAGCTGGTACATATGCATTTACATATCCAATGCAATGTAGGTGTGTGATATCTGATTAATCATTGGAGGAAAAATCTCCACGGAGCGATGCATGATTCATTCCCATAGCAACGGAGACAGTGTTTCAAAGGATGCTGAGACCTTTCCCAGAATTCTGTACAAGGTGGGAAGGAGGAGCAACAACAAAGAAGGGCAACCTGCTGATAAATGCAATCTGGACGGTGTCTGTAAAATGAGCTCAGCACCGTCCCACAAAAGCGCTGGCTCTCGTACTTAAAAACAGAGGATTAAAAGCAGCATTATAAACAACACACAAATAGTCAGTACAAAACAGCTCACTTTAACTGCAGTTTCACAAGCTAAGCAGATAAACACAGACTGAAAACAAAGAGAAAGTGATCCTCAACGGTTCACAGATGCCCTCGACGAAAACAAAACACATATCCCTCACCGTCCGTGGCGGTGGACAGGTATGTTCCAGCTCCTCCATGATTTCTGGAGCGTCCAAGCCAAACAGGATGTGACTCCCCTTGTACCTGACTCAGCATCAGTCTGGAGACGCTTCTCTAGCCGTTAGCCGAGCCGCGGTCAGGGATGCTCTACTCCAGCCTGGGTCTAGATCCCGCCCACTCGCTCTTCTCTTCCTCTCAGCCTCTTCCCTCCTCGATTCCCCTCGCTGTGAAGCCGCATATAGAAAGAGGCTCCTCCCTGTGCCCCCCACACACACAGGACCTCAGTGACGGCCCAACAACAACAAGGAAGAGAGCCTGTTGATGAGGGCAATGGCAAGTCTGGGGAGGACCAATCAGCAGACATGCTCTCCTGTCTCATTTACATACCAGAGTGTGATTGGCTGAGCAGGCTATAGCACCATCACTGTGAACCCGCTGCTGAGCATCTCTGATTGTTCTTCATCTTCCTTCATCACTGTGGTGCATCACAAAGGCTTGCTGAAAGAGACAATACAGTTTTTAAGTTTGGATGGTAACAGAATTATTTTTTCTCATCTGATCTCATTATTAGCCATAAACCTTTAGATATGACATTAATGTATAAAGTAATGCAGTTTCTATAAACAAGAAGAGCTTTTTAGTATTTTTTAACCTTACCATGGTTTGTGTTGAGACTCACGATGCCCCTGCAAATAATTGATGGTGATGTCACTTTTCATCATCAAGGATGCTGAGCGGGGTTTAAATTTTAAGCTATATAAAACAAGAACATTAGCTTATAATACACAAACACACACACATATTCATACATATATATATGCAGGTTTGCAAGGTTTCATTTGATATAGAGTTATAATATATTACAAACAATATCCAATTAATACTTAATAATATTTAAAATAATCTACATATATGTATAATATAATTAATATTCATAACTATGTTTAGTGAAATTTTGAAAACATTTACTATTTACTACATGAGTTTGATCAGTTTAGGGAAGATCACAATTGTATATGCTAGTTCGCAGTTTTAAAATGTAATTTATATATACGGTTTTGTTTGTTTAGGGAGCAGTGTTGACACTGAGAAGTGGCTCATAGTTTTATATGCACATTTTATTTAATTTCAGATTTATTTATAATATACTATTAACAATATCCTATTATTATATTACTTTATAATATTTAAAATAACCTAATTATATGTAAGATATTATGTGACCCTGGACCACAAAATACATAAGGGTCAATTTACATATTTACATAGAGTTAGGAAATCTGGAATCATGAGGGTTCAAAAAAATCTAAATAATTGAGAGAATCGCCTTTAAAGTTGTCCAATTTAAGTTCTTAGCAATGCATATTACAAGTTAAAAATAAAGTTTTGATATATTTAAGGTAGGAAATGTTCTAAATATCTTCATAGAACATGATATTTACTTACTATCCTAATGATTTCTGGCATAAAAGAAAAATGTATAATTTTGACCCATACAATGTATTGTTGGCTATTGCTACAAATATACCCGTGCTACTTATGACTGGTTTTAAGGTCCAGGGTCACATATTATTAACATTAATTAATTAAGCAGTCACCTGATAAAGCTTACTACAGTTATGAACTGTTTGTATTATATTATATTGTATTAAATTATATTATATTCCGGTTTTTTTCCCACTGGGATTTATTTTCGGTTTCTAAAACATTTTGAGAACAGTTCAGTTGTTATCCACCTGGTGGCGCCAATGTTTCAATTGTAGTTAATGCATTTAAGCATGGCACCAAGTGGTCATTTAAAAAAGTTAAAAGATGCTACAGAATAAAACAAGAGTTGTAAATTAGATATAATAAATTTAGAAGCATGTTAGGAGCATTTTTTAATATTTGTTAATATTTTCCCATACAACTTCCATCCATTGACACTGCTGTCAACCCCTTGGCCAATAAAGTTAACGAAATAAATAATTTTGATTTAAATTAACTTAATATAAGATGATAATGTTTTAGAACAAACATAGAGATGAAGAGAATGACAGCAGCTTCATTCAGCACACACACACACACACAGACACAGACACACACACACACACACACACAGACACACACACAGACACACACACACACACACACACACACACACACACACACACACACACACACACACACACACACACACACACACACACACACACACACACACACACACACACACATTTCCTTTATTCCATTTCCCTGAACCATGTCTCCATTGTTGCTTTCATTCAGTACTCATACAGCACAGGTAATTATTTCAGTCCCAGGACAGAACAGAAGTGCTTTGAAGAGCAACCCCCACCCTCGGTGTGGTCCAGGAGAGCTGGCGAGAGATTTGATATCCTCTTATGTGTTTCCTGTGAGCTCCTCTCATCAGCATGAAGACCGAGTCTCATTTTCCTCTTAGACTCGGGGTATGTACTTTTGACTGCTATATCCCCGCAGACTCCGAGGGCAACAGTACTGAGCATTTCCATCGGTGTGGCCGTAGTTAATGGATTCTCCTTTGACGGCTCGTGAAGCAGCTGTGCTCCAGCTCAAAAAGGTTATCGGCCTGTGTCATAATCAAATAGAGAAAAAACAGGAAGATAATTTACAAAGAGAAGAGCCTCTCCCCTCCAAGGCGCTGAGAGGGTCTGGAAAGAAAAAAAAACATCTTATTTTTGAGGCAATTGCAATGCGACATAAGTGTTCTGATTCAAGGTTAAGGATATTCTTTTATCTCTCATGAATACTGAGATTCTCCTGAGTATTGTTTGACGCAATCTGCTTAAGTGACATTCATTTCATTCTGGTCGCAAACATTTAAAAACAAAACTAATTAATTTTTCATTTAGACATGCAAAATAATATACTGCAAGGAAAATGCATGCTCACACACTTTTTAATCAAGCTAAATGTTAATTAGCACTGTAGCATCCTTTCTAAATGAGAAAGTTAATTCAAGACACATCTTAGGAATATTACAGGCTAAATGCAAGTTTTAAAAGAATAAATTATTCAAAAATAAAAATAATTTTTATTCTTAAGCATAAACATATATGTCTTAAGTAATTTTTTTATTCATAATTTAAAGCTGCAGTCCGTAATTTTTTTGTGTTAAAAATGATCCGAAATCAATATTTGAGAAAGTACATAACCAGCCAGTGTTCAAAACTATCACCTTACTTTAGCCCTATTCACAGCGGTAAGCTTATAATAATGTTTTCTAATTTGAATGGTACAGGCATAGATATAATATACGTAGACGCCCATGACTTGCTGGAACGTAATCCAGCGTCGCCGCCATATTGAGTGGGTCTCATCACTCTACGCTAGCACCAGAGTCAATCGGAGTTAACGGAGAGCGAGCAAATATGCCCGTATTTTGTGCAGCTTACGGTTGCAATAACTGGCGCAGTATTGATACCAGATCGCGTGGGATTACCTTTCACAAGTAAGATTGAACAATAATTTTGGTTATTTTACCATTTATAATATTATGTCATCGTAACTAACGTTACTTACATGTAACGTTATTACAGCAGGAACTGGTACTCTCTCTCATTGACTTTTGCTGTGTTTTTTTTCTTCTTCACATTTTGAAGGTTTCCCAGTGATACAGGCTTGAGGAGGCAATGGGAAGTTGCTATAAGACGGGAGGGTTTTGTTGTGTCTGAGTCGTCAAAGCTCTGTAGTGAGCACTTCAAGCCTGATGATTTTGATAGGACGGGTCAGATTGTCAGGCTAAGAGATGGTGCGACCACATCTGTCTTCAACTTCCCATGTCATCCCGCGCGCGCGCGTGTGCGTGTGTGTGTGTGTGTGTGTGTGTGTGTGTGTGTGAGTGAGTGAGTGAGTGAGTGAGAGAGTGAGTGAGAGAGAGAGAAATAAATTCAAATGAACAATCAAACTTGTTTCTTTATTAAAATATAAAATTAATTAATTTATACATTTATCAATATGCCATAGCCTACCATATGTCTTTGTTAAAGAGCATAATACAAAGTATTTTAGCATGAAAGCACGTATTTTTCAATGTGTGACAGCATCCGGTATCATAACTATATCTCTGCCGTTTGTAACAAACCAAACCGTGTGAAAATCCGGTAAAAATTCGGGGAGTTATGATTGTTTGTAGTTGGGGATACACCTTCCTCAGTAGAAATAAATGCGGGGGGGCGCATTGGGGACCCATCCAAGATGGCGGCCGCGCTGATACGTCAGCTCCAATAGGCAGCGTCAGTCTATGAGGCGTCTACGTATATTATATCTATGGGTACAGGTAGGTTTTCGCGGGAGATTCGAGCATGGCACTGCGTCATTACGTCACGTCTGTAAACAGAAGTTGCCCCGGTTAGTAGGCTAGCACGTGCGGATGCTGCAGATGGCGGTTCGTTTATAACCTTTTCTCACAGCAGCTAGAATAATTAAATGTATTGATTGTGATCCAGAAAGTATTGTGTGTTTATTGAACACATGTGAATGAAATTAAATGATATTACAGTTTTAAATGTGCTGCTGATTACAGATGGCCTGAGTTTACACACGATTTGTATTTTAAAGAAAAAAAGTTCGAAGGGAACACAGTTTGCTTTTTGGGTTAAAATAATTTATCATGATTATACACAATCATGAGGGAGTACAAACGTAGCACAGCTACAGCTGGAGATTGGCTCAATACTAGTTTAACGCTGTGCTAGAATTTCTTCAGTCATAGGGTGTTCAAACCTCAATTACACTGAATGGCTGGTATAGTGTCCCATTTAGAGTCTTTAGCATTCTTTTAAAGCATATTTCATGGCCGAATGATAAATACATTTCCGTAAACAAGTATAAATAATTACAAATTATTCAAAGAATATTTTTAAGGCTTTAAAATAATGGCAAAGTCCCAGTCTTTGGTAATGGCAGGAAGAAATTGCAATGATACTGTCTTTTTTATTTTTATTGAACATAAACAAAAAATAAACAGTTACAGCTCAAAACAGATTATAACAACAAAACTAGATATAGCTTTGATATAAACAATATACAAAGATCTTGACAAATAACCAAAAAACCAAACATTAAGCCAGGGGAAATGTATAAATTACAATAAATTAAATTTGAGGGAAAAAAACAACTAAATCCCACCTTCCCGCACTGATAATGTCCAAATCCTTTTGTGCTGCGCCATGACTGTTTTGTTATGCTTCCGTCTTCTTTCAGCTCGCTTTCTGATTGGATATTTTTTCGTTTCTCGTGATAATCTGCAGATAAAACAAGCTTTTGTCCTTTGTAGTATTATTTATTCATTAGACCTGAGCTAACATGAACTAAAAATAAACTGTTGTATTTGTATTAACTTACATTACAAGTTATTAAAAATGGTTTGCTGTTAATATTAATGCATTAAGTGTTACCAAAATATAATGCATTTAAAAGAGGCCAATGGTGCAGTCATACAACGGTTACCCTACCCAAAATAGACTTCTATTCTGTGGCATTTTTTTTCTCAAACTGATGTACTAGTTGAAATAGTTTTTTGTGGTAATCAAAAACATGCCACATATGCTGTTTATAAAGCTTAACTTGTAACTGTATTCCTTTAATTTCTTCTTTTTTAAACAATGCGGTTATATGGGAGACCATTGCAGGAAAAATCAGGAGAAAGCTGATGTCAGAGCATTATGATGTGAATTCATGCTGACATGCTTGTCAGCTATAGAGTGTCTTGATTCCCATTGTTTTGTCAGACCTATGTATAGCAATTCAGGCAATATATATTTAGAGCGCAATAAAGTTTAAGCCATGGAAACCAAGGGCTGTGTCAGTTTGCAGAGCTCTGCGGGGAAGTGTGCGCAGGACAATTGATGTAGTTACAGATCACAGCTAGCTGTAATAAATTCATTAACATGCCCAATATAGAGCCTTTGAAATAAAACTCATGTCACAGCAAGAGCAATTTCCTGAATATAAGGGCCTGATCACACATGCTACGCATGAAAATGTAGATTAATTATGACTGACATCTGGCTTGTGTGGTTAAGCATTATCATTTGATTAAGAAACAACAAAAGCATCACATGCCATTTGCTTTATGAGAACCCTAAAGCCACACAGCATCTAACTAATTGTTTACTATAGATAGCTTACGGGTATGTGAAGAATCTTGTTACAGCACCCAAAGCTGTGATTCTGCATTTAACAATGTCAACAGATCACCAAATGGCAGCATTTTATTTTGGGCTTACTGTGAAAGTGAAGCTTCTGACAGCTATGGAAATGAGAATAGGAATGACGTTCTTGTGTACGCCTGCAGGTAGAGTGACGGTGAGAATTTTAATGAGAAGTGAATGCAATATTAACAGTCGCAAACTGTTTTTGCTTTGGTCCTCGTGTGAAGTCCCATGTCCTGTCGTTTGAGGAGCACTACTACCGGTTGTTTGGTGACGCACACAAAGTTGCATGAAGAGTTATTGAGTGCTTGTTTTGTAATCAGAGCACGCATGTGCTTGTGTATTGTTTAGTGAAGTTATGTTATTGCAGTATTGGAGTTCCCAAGGTCTGATGCCACACTTTTATTTTAATTTCCCCAATGCTTCCCTAGCGTTATTTTATTGGATGTATGGCCTTAAAGGAAAAGTTGTTAGTGCAAAAAAAAAAGTTTGCTGAACATTTACTCATTCGCATGCCATCCAAGATATAGATGAGTTTGCTTCTTCATTCAAACAGATTTGAAAAAAAATTGCATTACATCACTTGCACACCAATGGATCCTCTGCCGTGAATGGGTGCCGTCAGAATGAGAGTCTAAACAGCTAATGAAAACATCACAATCCACAACACGACCCAGTTAATGATGTTTTATTAACAAAGTTCGGGAGGAGCACGTTCAGACAATTAACCTAATTAACAAAAGAGGAGCACAATCAGTAATCAACCCAGTTAACAAGATAAGATGTGTGAAGTTGTCCAGTACCCCTCCGCCACCCCTTCTACACTCTTACAACTACTCCTGTCCTAACCTGTGGGGTGGGGGAAGCATACATTGCTTTCTCCAGTGAAATAGTCATCTTATCTGAATCAGGAGAGAAATATGCACAGATGGACTTGTAATTTAGCCAGAAAAAGGTTTAAAGTTAAAACGCTAAAAACATGCAGCTTTTAGCTTCAAAAGACATTGATTGATGGACTGGATTTGTGTGGGTTACTTGTGGATTATTGTGATGTTTTTATTAGCTGTTTGATTCTCATTCTGATGGCATCCGTTCACTGCATCTACATCTGTTAATTGTGACCCTGGACCACAAAACCAGTCATAAGGGTCAATTTTTCGAAATTGAGATTTATACATCATCTGAAAGTTGAAATAAGCTGAAATACCATTGGAGTATGGTTTGTTATTATAGGACAATATTTGCCCGAGATACAACTATTTGAAAAACTGGAATCTGAGGGTTCAAAAAAATCTAAATATTGAGAAAATCGCCTTTAATGTTGTCCAAATGAAGTTCTTAGCAATGCAAATTACTAATCAGAAATTAAGTTTTGATATATTTACAGTAGAAAATATACAAAATATCTTCATGGAACATGATCTTAATGTCCTAATGATTTTTGGCATAAAAGAAAAATCTATAATTTTGACCCATACAATGTATTTTTGGCTATTGCTTCAAATATACTTTAGACAGGTTTTGTGGTCCAGGGTCACAATTGAAAATTGTACCTTTTTTTTTTTTACTATTCCCTTATGTGCTATATTTCCACAGCAGAACATGATTGGGTTTTGAGAATGCACGTATAACTGAAGGTCACGCTGCCATTGTGGGAGTAATCGGGCTCTCCCTGTAACACTCTCTGACTGGTTGCACTTTCGGTGATCCATGAATCATGAAACGGTAAGGACCGACATCTCCTAAATGGAAGGTAAAGTGTTGTTGTGTTGACTTTTCACTTCTCAGTGAGATTGCTGTTGACCTGTCACAATCAGATGGCATGATGAGCAGAGAAGGGAAGCAAACAAAAGGGCAATGATTTCATGCCCGTCTGACTTAATCCAAGTGACCATATAACGAAAGACTCTCAGTTGGATGTGTTCTTGTATTTTTAGTCCAGTGTTATGTAAATGAAACAGACCCACTTGGCCTGGGACATCCAATTAGATGGAATCACATGAAGAGGAAAACTGTCAGGAAGTCCAAAGATTGTGATTTCCCACTGAATCATATCTGGTATTTGTTCCACTAACAATGGGGAAAACATTGGAGAAATCAGTTCAAGGTGTCACAAAAATAATAATTTAATAGTCACATTGCATACATTGGATCATCAAACATTAGCCGAAATGATTTTTCTGTAAATTGCTCATAAAGGCATTGTTGCATTAAATGATGCGATGCTTTATGTAAGATGGGTTATACAAACAATTTACAAAGGAATTTATTCTGCTCATATTTTTGGAATAAAGCACATTTTGTCAGGGTTACATCACTTCGGTCTGGTGTCATTCATGGGTTTTGTGACAGAGCCCTGACACTCCCGTCATGTCCTGTTTTTACAATGGGGAAAACATTGGAGAAATCAGTCGAGTCATGGTCGCGCCGTGCGCTCTCTCGTTTGCGTGCCTTGTTTCGTGTAGCGTGGTGTTCGGAAAAATTTCAGTTTCATGTCAGGGTTCGGAATCGCAATTTCGCAATAGTTGTTTGTGCGTTCTCGAGTTTGCATGCGTGCTTTGCTCGCCGTGTGTTGTGTTTTGTGTTGATGCATGCAGTGTGTTCTTATCTGCTGTGTGCATCAAACTTGTGCTGTGTGGCATTAGTTGTCGAAATTATGAGTATTCTCATTAGTTGCGTGTTCGTGTCCTGTTTTGCACATGGCTGGTGATTTTATTTTGCTGGCCATGTGCTTGTGTTTTTGTTTTGTGTGAACACATGGCTTTTGTCTTAGAATTTTGTGTGCCATGTGCTCTCATGTCAATTGTCTTGACCCCACCTATCTTGTTACCTGATTATTGGTTAATTTGCCCCACCTGTGTTTATCTCGTTACCCTCCTCATTTGCTCTCTTTATAATCTCCTTGTGTTTGCAGTCCTGGGCCAGTTCGTCATTGATGTTACCCTGGTGGTGCCTTGCCTTGCCAGCGGTCCTCTTTTTACCCTACAAGGTGTTTTTTTTTTTATTAATAAAAGCCCATCACTGAGTCCTCGCCTCATCCCTTCACCCCAACCCTGACAGTACTCCGGACTCAGCAGAGATGGGCATCTTTCTTTTTCCATCTCCCACCACAGGATTGTCCACCCGCCAGCTAATGGTCCAGCAAGTAAAGGTTCATATTTTTGGAATTCGCCTGCGAAAGTGGACAATCTGGACTTCAACGAGGTTTAATTTCATCAACAACGAAAATATTCGTCAGAACCTTTTTTCTGGTTACACAGCTAAAATTAATTTCTGATGATAAAAACTTTGACGAAATGCATGCCGTACCTTCGTTAATAAGACGGGACTAGAATGTTATTTGAGGACTGCCGGGCATTCAAAATACATCTTATAGGCTAAATGAACTGTCTTGTCTTTCAAAATGTGCGTCTCTGTCATTGGATAAGGGGCGTTTGCATAGCTAGTCTCAGTATGGCAGCCGCAGTGGATAGACAGGCTACCAAAACGAGAACTAACGATCTGAAACAATAGCCTCCGCACCCGAAGGGTTAGGGACTGGGTGACCAGATGTCCCGTTTTTCCCAGGAGTCACAATTCGTTGTCGATTAACTTCAAGTTAGTGAAGGCACGATAGGCGCAATCACGCTGATAGAAGTGCTCTCTCTCGCGCACGTTCCACTTCAGTTCTCATACAGCGAGCGATCAGTTCTCAGTGCTCAAATACACACACAGCAGTCCAAATGTCTATCGTGTCGAGCATCTCGTGTAAATACAGTCAGTTATGGCAATGAACAGGTTAAAACTGAACAATGTGTGTCAA
This sequence comes from Ptychobarbus kaznakovi, assembly GCA_027422405.1. Lineage (NCBI taxonomy): Eukaryota > Metazoa > Chordata > Actinopteri > Cypriniformes > Cyprinidae > Ptychobarbus > Ptychobarbus kaznakovi. The sequence continues at coordinate 6,667,349 of CM049814.1, forward strand.
TATCTGATCTGGGGACAGCATTCCTAAATAAATATCTATCTGTGTCATCAATGTTAACTAACAAAATAGAGGCGGGTTAACCAACCCCAGAGGCGGCCGACGATGCTGCATTGCACCCAGTGGTGGCCAACGAGGCTGTAGCACCCCAAGAGGCGGCCGCAGGAGGCCGTTCCAGAGCCACGCAAGCTCCTTGCCCTGCCGGCTCCACCCAAGCTCCCTGCTCTGCCCAAGTTCCTTGCTCTGCCAGCTCCCTGCTTGATACGGGCTCCACCCTTCCTGCCTGCCAAGTGTCTGGTTCCACCCAGTCCGGCCGTAGGTGTTCATGTTAAGCCGGAGCCTCCCTGGTCCGTCCCTCTGGCTCCGCCCTGGTGGTCTGCCGGAGTTCCTGTAAAGCCGTAGCCTCACTCACCCATCTTGTTACCTGGTTATTGGTTAATTTGCCCCACCTGTGTTTATCTCGTCACTCTCCTAATTGGCTCTCTTTATAATCTCCTTGGGTTTGCAGTCCTGGGCCAGTTCGTCATTGATGTTACCCTGGTGGTATCCTGCCCTGCCCTCTTGTCTTGCCCTGCCACACCTGGTTGCCAGCTGTCCTCTTTTTCCCCTACGGGGTGGTTGGTTGGTTGGTTTTGTTTATTTTTTTATTAATAATAGCCCATCACTCTGCACAAGTCCTCTCCTCATCCCTTCACCCCAACCCTGTCACATTTATTTTGTAAAAATTGTGCTTTGGATTGAATCAGGGTTTCAGGAACTGTACAATTTGTGTCCTATGCCTTACTAAAGTGTTACACAATAATTTGATGGATTTAACTAAATTTGTTTTCATTCAAACTAAAATGTAATGCTTTAACTGTCTGCAGTATTTAAAAAAAAAATACACAATTCTGAGATGACTAGAAAAGATTTGCTGAGGGATTTCAACTTTTAAAAATAATGGTTGATCTTTCTGACATCATATTCAAGTGAGTGACATCAATTTTGACAGCATGATTAAAGTCTGTATGAAAGAAAAAAAACATAGTAAAACAACTTATCTAAACAGACTTGGCCATGGCTAACATCCTGCACAATCTGGCTGGTATCCTAGAAAATCTCAGCATGCAAGCGTGCGTCCTTGAAATTACGTTCCAAGGTTTTCTAACATTTTTTTTTTCATCCATCTACGTGCTGCTACAGCAGGAAGTCATGCACTTCCATGCTGTGGCCTGGACTAACTATAAAGGCAAGCTGCATTCATCACAGAGGTCATCCCTAACCCCTCCGCCTTTCAAGGCCTCATTAAAAAACAGTGACATCATTAAACAAGCTCAATATTTTAGCCACAAGACATTTTTTTTTACTTTTTTACCCACTTTTCTCTGTTCTCAAACACTGTGACTAATCTCCACAGTGTCAATAAAGCTGAGAAATCAGACTATTATTACCCAAGCTTGTCAAAAAGCTTGGGGCTAAACTCTTTTTATATTCTCATAATCTCAGCCAGAGTGCAATACAAAATGGAAATATCACACATGCAAATATTCAGTGTTTGCCTCTGGGAAGAGAGCTCACAGAAATTCCCTTTGAAGTGTCTAGCATGCTAAACCAAAGATCCAGGCAGGAGGTCATAAGCTCTCATTATTAATTGCTGTTTAATTGGAGTATAGTCAGGTTGTAATTTGGGCAATGAAATTGAATTAAACAGTGATGTAGTTATGACATCTACTGTACCAGCAGGGGCTAAACAGACCATGCTAACCAAACCCTGCTACAAAGTATATGGTTGTGCATTTAAGTATGTATTTATGCCATATGAATAGCACCCTGTTTTTGTATGAATATTTATATATTTTTTTTTCTTTATTTTAAATATCACCTTTAAAAGCAGCTTCTCAAGGCACTTTACACAAAAACAACATGTACAACAATATCATATATATATATATAATATAAAAGTGTGAACATGCAGATAAAGACTAATAAATATTTTACTTTTTTAAATGATTTAGTCTACATTTTAGAAGAGTTCTAGTTTCTAATACAGTTGCTGAAAGAGTGACTAAATTTGATGTCTTCTTTTCTGACTGGAGCAGGCAATCTCTTTCTATTTTTTGTAGCTTTTGGAAATCTGTAGCTTTTTATGTTTATTTTTTTGCTGCAGTTGGAAAAAATGAGAATGCAAAAATAACACTTGCTGCAATCTCCCATGTACCTCTAAAGAAGCTACCGACCAATTTAGTTCCAGTTTCTTAATATTAAATACCTGGTGTAGTGGCCAAAGAGACTTGATTGAGTTGTGAGCAATCATGCGAAGATGTCATTTTAAATCCGTGATCCAGGGTGGTTTGAGAGTTTTAAACATCTAATTGGTCGTCAGCACACCCTCTTCTGACACTATGTGAACTGACAGAGTAGGACCGCTGGGAACAGGCAAATCTGAGAGAAATGACTTCTCACCAAATCTGCATTTGACAAGTGACAAATTAGCCTTTTGAGAGATGTTCCGAGGCCATTACGGCGGTTCTCGCATCCCTAAGGGCCGCTCACAAATTGACGTTCACCCTACACTCCACATTCAAATTTGTCTAAAGTTGCATCAAGTATACAGACAGTTTGATTGCGACTTTTGAGTAAGTCATTCCAGTCCTCTAAAATAACAACTCTTTTCATGCATGAACAACCTTTGAGGATTTAAAAAGTGCTGTATTTCTGCACTCGTTAGACCATCTGTTAATTTATGTGGTGACTTCAAAGTGACTAATATCAGAAGAAAAAAAAACTCAAAGTGTGAAAGACTCTGTTGATACCTCATCAGCAGCTAATTTTAAGACAGGAGCCCCTATGGAGTTGAGCCCAAATAAATTTAACCCTTCACAGCGAGAATGATCTATTTTAACGCACTTGCCGAGCTAATTAAGCAGCATATTTTTCACAAAACTTCCACACAGCTGGAGTTTGGCTACATGGACTGGCGACAACCCTTGCAAATGCAATGCTATGTGACAAACCTGACCTTTTTCAGTTGCTTTGGTTTCTCTGTCATGTCAGGCACTGCACCTGCCTGCATGCAAACACGATTATGTGCTACTGTATATGTAAGAAGTGCCACTGAACAACTGTCAGTTGCATGGTCAATACCTGTCAGAGTTCAGAAGTCAGTCAAACCACTTTTAGCAGTTGTCAGGCAACTATCCTCAGTGACTGTCACTGCATTATTGCACTTCAGTGTCACCTGTAATATTCTGGCACGGTGGCACCAAATATTCCAGATCAGTTGCTGGCAGTGATTAATGTAAGATGTAATGCTCTTGGCTCAGACAAGCCACCACATTTGCTAACTTGCTGAACCGTCACTTTCATTAAGCACGAAAGCTCCCGAACTATGCAAAATCCAGTGCCACTCTGGTTTGCCATAAATAATTTTGATTATGTGCACGTAAGACATCCTGTTATGCAAATGACACCTTCAACTTAATTCATATTTCAGAATTAGATTACAGAGCTAAAAGCAGAAGTCGGGCGCTGTGAGCTTCGCTTTTGTGGAACGCGTAGCTGTTAATGCCTCACAGAAATCTAAGAATAGTTGAAGATCACACATTATTCAATTAGCAGTGGGGTTGCAGTGGTAACTGATTTAAAAAGTGGTCACTGAAGCTCTCAAAGCATTATATGTATTAAATCTTAGAAAGCATCACTATTAATGTTGCTCATACTTATGATTAAAGGATTTGAACAGCTGTCCCTCACTGTTTGTCTTACGTACTCCAGTGATACTTAAAAAGTTATTTTAGTAATACCAATTAAATAGTGTCCAGTTCCCTGTCCAGCTTGATTTTAAGTATAATTATAGTTTTAGTTAACAATAACAAAACTGGTGGAAAGGTGTGCTAAATAATCATGATTTTCACTTGGTACAACTCACTTAGAACAACGTAGCAAACAACCTAGCATTTGTTTCCCAAGAAAATATACAAATCTATTTCAATAATATAAATGTGTAATATAAATAATAATTGTATGGCTGCGTGCCTCATTAAAAAGTCTCCAGCCTGGCTGCACTTGTTTGTTCCTGTTTTAAATGGTGGTCAAAGCCCATACAATTAGTGCTTGGGAAACGTTGAGGTTTCTTAACCCCCTTGGTGAGAGTCTGAAGAGTTGTCCCTGCTGGTGGACCGGCAATTAAAATATGGGCAAGTCACTAGGATAATGGAATACGTCTCAAATTGGATTTTCTGTTGGGATGGTGAGTGCTTAAGAAGAGTTTTGGATGAACAGCAGACTGACCCCTGCCATAGCTCTGTTTTTAATTGGCTTCTAATAAAATTAAGCTCAAGTTCAGAAAAAGGCACTTGAATATTGTCATCAGAGTTATAGCAGGAAGATAACGTCAAGCGCTGAAAAGGTCTTGCTGTCTCCACAGTTGCACATGACCTTATGATTCAGTAAACTCGTGACGACAATAAAAGTGCATTGAAGACTTGAGAGATAAATAAATTACAGCCGCTTCAGTTACTCCAGACTGAAGTTTGCTACTCGATAATTAGTTAATTATGTTTTGAATAAGCATGTCAAGTAAAAAAGTAATTTGGAAATTACACACATTTTAAAATCGAAGAATGCCTTTGCATTATAAATACAGTCTCTTATGCTCGCCAAGGATGCATTTGATCAAAAATAAGAAAAGTAATGAAACACAATACAATAACAGTTTTAGACTTTATTTTATTTTAAAAATCGAATTTATTTTGATGAAGGCAAAGTTACATTTTCAGCAACCATTACTCCAGTCACATGATCTTTCAGAAATCATTCTAATAATGCAGATTTTCTGCTCAAGTAACATTTTTGTCTTCTCATTTTCCTTGTCGTTTCCCCATTCAGTGGCATCTTTACACACACACACACACACACACACACACACACACACACACACACACACACACACACACACACACACACACACACATTATATATATATATATTATTTATTTTGCAAGAAATATATAAATGGAGGGACATTTTTGTAAGCATAAAATGGATTTATATTTATAATAGATTTGCATGTTTCCTTTCTTTGCTGCTTCAGATGTCACAGCTCAGAATAGTCTGTGGAGGGTTGAGCGTTCTTGTTGTCCCATCAGCCAATCAGTGGACATGACGCCATTTCCCTGTTGCCTGTGATTAGTCACATGTCAATTACGGTTCAAGTGATTGACTGAAACTTAAGTGCACATAACAGAGTACCCATGAGTAAATTAATTAGGCTCATTTTTTCTTTTTTCTTGTCTTACCATTTTTGGATTTTCCGATTGTGATTTGGAGCAGCTCATTGAGCTGAACTTTACATTTGACCCTTCCCTGACTATTGTAGACTCTTCCTTCGCTCTGGATTTCAACATTTAATTAAAACATCTCTGCACTTCTGCTTCAAGTCCTCTTGGGATGTTCCTCCTCAAGAGCTTTGAAGCTGTAATAATGATGTGATGCACAAATATATGCTTTTGGTTAGAATAAAAATAAGAACATTTTACATTCTTTTTCACTTACTGACAAATAGAAGATTTTTACTACAGGGAATTATGGGAAATGTAGTTTTTATGCTATTCTAAACTGATTTATCACTAAAATGTATTGCAGTTTTTCATTAAGATAAACTGTACAGTTAACATGTTGTATTAACAATACAAATTTCCACCAAGAATCTTTACTTGACACACCTCCAGCTCAAAAATCTGGGGATGATATTATCATTCCAATGTGAACGCATCAATACATCTTAATTCCGCCCCAGTTCTTAGTTAATTACAATATCATTGTGTAACATTCTGACAGTCATACTGTGAAACTTTTCTTCAACCCAAATGCGTCTTTGTATTAAAAACAGCAGTTGGACATGATGCATCATGCTCTTGTGTCCATCCACACCAGTCTGTTGACGTATGTAACACATTCTGTGGCATAACTGCAAAAAGACAATGAACCGATCTCCAGGTGTCTGTGACGGTACAATGGGCGGCGGGCGACGTTTCGAGGATGGCGTGATTAATGCTCTGTCAAGGGTTTAGGAGAGAATGTGGTGATGGCTGCGGCATCTGATTTGCATATCTACTCTAAATAAAAGCTGGTGAGTCATTGCTTTGAAGAGTGTTAAGAGGCTCCATGTGTCAACTCCTGTTGTGCTTTATAGATATCATTATGAGCTCCCGGGAATGCCACTGCAGTGGATTCACGTTTACATTGTCGCACAGCTCTAGAGATGGTTAGCAGCGATGGCCAGGGGCGACGCATGCTTGATTTCTCTCTGGGTTCTTCATTCGGGGTTGTGGGCTGACTGCTTTTAAACTTCAGATTGACGTAAACATCAGCTCACAGCTGGGCAGATGGTTTATTTTTCTGATAGTGTTTAACCAAAATTGGGACAGTTTTCTCAGAAATGAAAATTCTGTGATAATTTGTTCACCCTCATTTTTGGGTGAACTACTGAATCTCTTTAAGACAACTGATATAAGTAAAGTGTCAGTGAATGGGTGCCGTCGGAATGAGTGTTCAAACATCTGATAAAAGGATCACAATAAAATCCACATAACTCCAGTCCGTCATTTTTTTGTCTTGTGTAGCAAAAAGCTTCTGGTTTATAATAAAAAAAATCCATCATGAAGATGTTTTTTTTACTTTAAACCATTGCTTCTGGCTAAAATAAGAGTCCTCTATCCATAATATTGCTTTCTCCAGTGGAAAAGTCGTCTCGTCTGAATCAGTGGGGAAATATGCACAGATCAAGCACCATTTACAGTACAAGCAAAAACAGTTCTAAAAAAATATATTGGTGTATTTTGAGAGGACAACAGGGGATGGAATATTTTTCACTGGAAGAAGCATTATTATGGATTATGTGCTCATATCATCTGTAAAAACATCTAACTGATTAATTAGTTTATAACAACACGCAACTTTTCACTTCACAAGACATTAAGTGGAAGTGGATTACGTATATTATTGTAATGTTATCAGCTGTTTAACTCTCATTCTGACGGCACCCATTCACTGCAGAAGATACATTGGTGAGCAAGTGATGTAATCCTAATGTCTCCAAATCAGTTTTGATCAAAAAACAAACTCATTTGCATTTTGGATAGCTCGAGGTTAGGTACATTTTCAGCAAATTTGCATTTTTGGGTGGACTATTTCTAAGGAAAACTGCTTTATATTGGAAAACAGTGTATGTACAGTCCAGCAGTCCTGTGGCAATATACTGTTTGCAATATAATGCAGTTCACAGTGTGAATCACCGTGCGTTTCTTGCTCATGAAGTCTTCCCTCAGAATTGCCAACGGAGTCATTTATGTTGCAGCTCACTGCACAGAGATACTCATGAGAAATCGACAACCTACACTTTAATTACTCTGGAGCTCTATAAAACTTGATGCACATTGTAGCAGAGCTCTAAAAACCCAACTTCTAAGACAACTTTCGAGGCTTGACTTCTTTTAGATGTGACACAATTCACCAGGAGGTGTGGATTTGCCAATAACGTTAACAGATCTGAAAGCTGGGGTGTGGAATTTTCTTGTACATACATGGCACGTGAAACAAAACGCTGCATTATGATGCAGATGCACACGTACAGCTTTTCCTCGGGGCAAGAAAATGCAGAGGTGTTTTTTGTCCCATGAGCATGGGAATAAAGCCACGATTCTTCGGCATACATATTTTGACTCATAAAACAGGAGATTAGGCACACTTTATGGATGGAATAAATGAAACTATCTTAGGGCCATTTTGAACGTGAGCTTGATTTAAATTCTCTAAACATCAAATCAAATCCGGTCCCTATAGACCGAAGCATCATGAATGGATCTCTTTTGACATTGAATAAGTGGGTGCTTTCATTAAATGTTCCAACTTCATCAGAATATAAGAACAGTTCTTCAGGAAGAACAAGGACACACAAAGTATACTTTTCGTTCATTTAAGAGCTTTGAGGAAACATTTTTAAAGCAGCCAGTCTGTTCTCTGAGAACACATTGAACTGCTGAGAATTTGCACTCAAATTTTTTGAAGTAGGGGAATTGGAACAAGTTCCTTGCAAAAAGTTGTGCATAAAAAAATGTGTGCATAAAACTGCCCCAAGCGTTCATTTCCCATGTGACATTTAGCCCCGCTTTTCAGTTTTTAAAAGCATAGTCTAATATATGCATCTGCTAAGATTTAATAAATAAGTAGTTCAGGTTCCTCTAATTCAAATAGATTATTATTGCTCATTAATATGTGTTGTGACATGTTTGCAGTAAATGCAATAAACAACATCACTATTAACTGCTCTAATGAACTGCTAATGTGCTGCGTGAAAATACAATTAGGACAAAACAGAGCTTCTTGTGTTTACATCAGTAACTCGAGTTTCTCGCTCAGTAATGACATAAACCGATATAATAAAGCTTTAAGTGTGTGCTTCAGAGAGAACGCTGACTCTCCTGAGATGCTGGGGACCTTCTCAATTTTTAGAGACGTCAAAGGAAAATTCAATCCACTGTATTTATTTCCTTCATTTTCAGAGACCGGGGGAGATTCTTTTTAGCTGATCGACATTTTTATTGATTCAGTGCCATATTCTGTCCTCGTTTCAGAGAGAACATCAAGCTGTGTCTTTTCCCTTCTTGATGTTAAAAGTTGGAAAGAGGCCTGGAGAGGGAGCACTTTTTAAGCCTAGACTAGAAAGATTTGTGCGCCATTCCCTTGAGAGAGGCTGACTCATCCGACGAGAGCCTGTACTCATATATCGATAAATTCCACGGCCAATTTGCCATCGCTGGCATCTCCTTCTAATTGATCACGGACATCTGCTGTCATTCATTCCCAAACAAGATGTCAGCTTTGTTGACTGCAATCACTTACGCTGATGACTGCTCTCAACAAGTGAAAAATAAACAGTACACTTACTGCAATGAGAGCTCGGCCGAGCATCTCAATATCTTCGCCTCTTTGCTTTGCTTAAATGAAGCTTGTTTTGCTGAGAGGTGTCATTTTGATTTACGCTCACATGGAATCGAGTGATTCATGACCTTGCGTCTGTGTAAATCTACAATGTTTCATTAAGTAAATTCAGGTGTCTCAACATTGGGTTCGGTTATTCAAAAGGAAGGCATTTTTATACATCCCCCGCCTCGAGTGCGTGAATGAAACATGATTTGACGGCGAAGAGTCGTTTGACGCACAGTGGAGCTTTACGTTCGTTCTTTTTGCACAATTAGCAACTTTAATGTTGGTGATTAATTAACAGAGTAAATCAAACTGATTGATGGGTGCAATCCTCTGATGATCTATTCAGTCTGAGATTCGCAGAGAAAGCTCAAAATATCAACCTTGGAGCTAATGAACGCCAATTAGTGCAGGAGATGACTTTGGTACGCCTTTGTTTAGGCTCACACTCGCGGTCCCTAATGAAAAAAGTACGACCATGTGTTGAAATATCCACATAATGATGTAGATGGAGAAGACCAAGGAGACCTTTTCACACTCCAATTAGATAGTTCTTTAATGGCATTGTTCTAAGAATTCCTTTTTTAGCCATCCACCATCATCTATAGGAAGGGAAACTTTTGGCCAAGGTAATTAAGATTTTTAAACCTATGACTTCTTACGAAACTTGCTGATTTAAATAGATGCTTCTCGGAGGGTTTTGGAGGGCATCTCTGTGCACCGTAGCATTGCACGTTGATTATCCGCTCTGAGGGATGCGCACTTCCACATCCATTGGGAGATGCAATTGGTGGCAAATTATGTAAATAACGCATTGCTGAATGAAGCATAAAGTTGTTTTCTGAATAGTCACTTGGACTCCATATGTGCCCATTAAAGGGATGGTTCATCCGGAAAGGAAAATGTGGTCATTATTTACTCACCCTCAAGTCATTCCATTCCTGTATGAGTTTCTATCTTCTGTGGAACATAAAAGAAGATATATTTAAAAATATTTCAGTTGTATTTGTTTGTTTTTTTCTTACAGTGAACGTGAATGGTGAATTTTCATTTTTGGCTGAGCTGTCCCTTGAATTTAATTTAATTTAGTTTTGAAAGCATCTTGTAAAAAGTGCCACCTAGCAAAAGGAATTTAGTTTTTGATTTTTTTGCCTAAAAATAATGGTTCCAAAAGAGGGGTGTCATGGCAATGCCATAGATTAACCATTTTTGGTTCACCAAAAAACCATCAATGAATATCTCTAAAAATAAAAACATTTATCTTAGTGTGAAGAACATTTAATAATACATTTCTAAAAAAAAACATTTTGTCCAAGACCTTATGTAGCTCTGCCCCATTTCAGCACTGTTTTCATTGTCTGTTAAGACATCCACTTAGAATGCACATGATACCATTTGTTAACTTTACAATAAGTAAATTCATTTCACCAGCTAATTGTCTTAACTCATTTCTAGACTGGACTACTGCAATGCTCTTCTAGCTGGACTTCCATCATGCACAATCAAACCATTACAGATGATTCAGAATGCAGCGGCACGACTGGTCTTCAGTGAACCCAAAAGGGCACCATGTCACACCTCTCTTTATCTGCCTGCACTGTTCCCGGTTGCAGCTCGCATCAAGTTCAAGACACTGATGCTTGCATATAGAACAGCCACAGGCTCAGCACCCTCCTACTTCCACTCACAATCTACATCCCCTCAAGAAGTCTGAGATCTGCGAGGCGAGCGACGCCTCGTGGTGTCATCACAGAGAGGCACAAAATCACTTTCCAGAACGTTTTCATTCACCGTTCCTGGCTGGTGGAATGAACTTCCCACCCCTATCCTTAACTTTGCTCTGAATCCCTGTCACAGTATTTGCTCAAGCGACAATGCCTGAAAACTTTGTATTACACTCTTCCTGTGTCTGACTTTTGCCTCTTTATAATGTATCGCTTATTGTATTCCTCAATTGTAAGTCGCTTTGGATAAAAGTGTCTGCTAAATGAATACATGTAAATGTAAATTACTCTTCAACAGCGATGCCATAGAACTACCTCAAAAACTGAATTTTAAAGACAGAATTCTAAAGATGGCTGCACACTTGTTTCTCTGACGCATAAGGTCAATAAAAAACATATTGTGCCATGGTCATGGATGTTCTTCGGGGAAAAATCTGTTCCAAAAAAAAAAAAAGTATATGCCACAATGGTACATAATTGCAAACAAAGCATTGCCTCATAAATATCCAGTGAAATGAGAATGTCTAAAGTTTTGGAACAGTATGGAAATGTTGTGCTTAATCATGTTAGGCGACACACGGGGATGAATACGAACAGCAGAATGAAGGAGCGGAGTGAATTTGATGCTTCTAATCTGTGCAGAGTCGTGTGTGTGTGTGTGTGTGTGTGTGTGTGTGTGTGTGTGTGTGTGTGTGTGTGTGTGTGTGTGTGTGTGTGTGTGTGTGTGTGTGTGTGTGTGTGTGTGTGTGTGTGTGTGTGTGTGTGTGTGTGTGTGTGTGTGTGTGTGTGTGTGAAGGGGCAGTGACAGGGCAAAGCTGTCTCTTTGCGCTCACGGAGGGTAAAGGCCACAAATGATTCTGTGTCAAAGCTGCACACTCTCTGTGCGCTCACGGAAACATAAAGGCCACAAATCATTGATTCTGTGTCACTGAAACATGATCAAAGATCACCTAGAAACATTCCCACGGGATCGAATGCCCTATTTAGAGAAGACACCAAATGAGTTGAGGGCAATGCTGGTCACTTTTGCTCAGTGATAAATCAAGAGAATTCAGGATATTTTATATTTATGTTCTGTTTAGCATTTTTTAAGGTTTAAAAATGTTAACCCCCACCCCCCCCCCCCCCAAATGATTTTAAGATTCTAATATTCAAAACATTTAATGTGATCCGCAACTACTAAAACAAAACTGCTTCTACCCAACCTGACCCTTAAAATGGCTTTCATTGTTGTTACCTAATGTCGTGAGATTGATTCTGTTGTATTAAATAATGTATTTGCATTGAATGAAGCTTATACATTTTTAGGTTACCTAACAAAAAAGAGTGACGTTTTTTCTTACGAAACTGCCCTGAACAAAACATGTTTTCAGTCCAATGCAGTGTCTCCAAAGCATTTTAGTTTAAAAGCTGCAGCACAAAAGAAAATTAAGTACACTTTGGTTAAAATATTCATGGAATTGCACTTAGTAGTGCAGTTAGTTGGCGAAGATTCGCGGTGTAAGCCTGAAAGGTTTTGCAGTAAACAATTATTGCGCACAGTGCCAGATTTAACTACACAGTTATGATTTTCATAATATGTTGTTCATTCATTTTTTGTTTACTAATATAAAAATAGTGTGCAGTACCAAAATGTAACTTAAAAAATGATACAATTGAAATACCTGTGAATGACATACACTTATTTTATGCTTTTTATTGGGATGCTTACAGGCATATGCTGCTGGCCTTCTTTAAATCTTAAAGTCTTTATAACAAATTCAGTGGGTCTGGAAGCCAGCAGCAAGCCCTAAAGGTACTCTTAAGAAAAAAGGCACCTTGACGTACAAAGAAACAAAAGGCTGATGTGTTTTTTCAGTGGTGCTTTTTTAAACAGTGACATTCATGTTGTTCAATTGAGCTGTAGATCACGATTTCTGTCTGTAACAAATCTTAAATTGATATTCAGTTATTGTCATCAGGGATATTATTCACATTCATTTTTTTGCTTTGATATTGTTTTCTTCTAGTGTTCCCAGAAGAGTGTCTTCAGATGCTTCTTCATGAAGATTTCAATGGGTTCTGCTGTTCAAGTGAAGTTCATTTTTAATAAAAAAATACATAGTATTCTAAAATAACCCTCATTTGCATAGAAAAAGACGCATGTTTGCTTTGAAAGCGTTGGTGATGACGATATTTCCACACTATTCCAGCACATTTACACTGGATAGTGGTGGTTTGTGAATATGACAGGTTTTTGCAAATGGTGCAGCTGTTTAGTGAATTCAACCCATGTAGTTTATGTACTATAAATCCTTACTGTTAATAGTCTCATGCTAAAATGATTTTAGTATGAAAGACAAGGAGGACCTCAGGACTTTAGTTTACAGGATATCTCGACTATATAAAGATGTCAGTGCAGTGGACTAAAATGTATGATTGATTCTTGTGTCGAACCCAAAGTCTTCTCATGAGGGCTACTCATGTCACGTCATATCAAATCATGTCACAGACAAAGTAGAGAATGTGTCAGGCCCAGGAAATCGCAAAGCCAGAAATGTCAGAAAAAGGTAAAAGACAGGGATCCTGCACTGTCTGTGACAGGTACTCTAAACTGGAGGAGTTAGATGAAGCCAGAAAGGGACGGGTGCATGAGGGCATGGTGTTCCTGGCAGAATATCCGTGCCTCCTCATCATCTGTGATTCAACAGCAAACACCAACAGTGAAGAATGTGGCAAAGTGGAATCTGGACTTGGAAAAGGATTTTTATTCAGTCAGAGTGAGTTTATTTGATGAGCTCCATCCCGTCTCCATTTACAAACAGTGAAGGATGATCCATGTGTTAAAAAAGAGGAAATTCTACAAACAGGGTACAAAATAAGGGCCTGAAAATGAAAGCCTTTCTTTAGGGCCCAAGCATCAATGGTGCAAAATCTCTTGGTTGAAATAGATTTTTTTCATTTATTTCATTTATTTTTAGCATATGTAAAAGGAGGACATCAAGAGGTCAAGTGAAATATAAATATTTTATATTAAAAATATACAGTATGTTTAAAGAATTATTACAGATTTATGTTTATGAAACCCTTTTTTAGGGCCCAAGCACCGATGGTGCAAGGACTCTCTTGACATTTTTCTCTTATTTTTAGCAAGTGTAAAAGGAGGACCTCAAGAGTGAAATAGTGAAATAGAAATATTTTATATTAAATATACAATATGTTTAAATATGTATGCATTTATATTTTATTTAGTGTTAAATATTATTAATAATATATAAAAAATATGTTTTCAATTATTTGTCTTAAAATAATAACTTTGATAAGGTTGAATTTTTCTTGTAATATTGTCATGTTGTGGGTCCAAATAAAGTTTTTAAAGGACTAATTCTCACTTTAACTAGCATGCATATTACTAGCATTTTGGCTGTTTATTAGTACTTAGCACTTATTAATGACTTATTCTGCATAACCATATTCTGCACCCCTTAGTCCTACTCCATACCTAAACCTAAACTACCTGAATAACAATTAATAAATGCCAAATTATGAGTTTGAGGCTAAATTTGTAGTTAGTAGTGAGAACTGGACCTTAAAATATAGTGTGGGCCTTTTTAAATAATGGAGGGAAATCATGCAGAGCTCTTCAAAATAGTTTATTTATTTATTTTAGTATTAATGAATTGAATCTCAGTTCAACCGGTTTAGAGGTAATAGCAAAATGTTTTGACATTTGAATAATAAACCATAAATTGCTGAGATTGAAGTGATGGCCATTGTCTGTTCAGACTGTCACCAGGATACATATAACTAATGCTTTTAAAAAAGATGAAAAATACAATCATTAATCCCTGCTGTATAAACAATTCAAAAGAACAGTGCTTAAAATAGCAAAATAGAACAACGTATCATCCATGAATCATGACTGCACACTGTATTCATATTAGCTGTAAACTAATGCATTTCTTAATGAACAGACCTGTGGGTGGCAGAACAAAAGATACATTTCAGCTCTTTTGTAATACACAGGAAAATCTTTGTTCCTTCTCCATAATTAGATATGCCTTCCCAAAATATCCATCAAAATAACAAAGCTTTCTATTGCAGAACAACAAGCTTCAAATTATCAATGGAAAACTTAATTAGGCCCAGATATGTAATATATTCAGAGTACAAATCAAAGATGCATGTGGAGCAGAGGAGACGGAGACCATCACCGCTCACTCTTAATGAATAATTAAGCCAGATGATATTTTGCTCATGTTTTTGACGCTGTGTGTGACTTTGGCGTATCCGTGCTGATCCAGTTGGATTCAGAGTATCGCGGCCTGAGGGGTGAGATGACCGCTCGGAGCCCTGACCTCATCTGCTCTCCCTGACAGCCAAGAGCTCCTTGTATTTTAAGAGACCTCTTAATGGACGCACTGCTTTCAATGAAATTTCCAGATAGAGCAGATTTTGCATGCACCTAAAGGACAGTTGCCTGATGGGGTTGCAGTGACATGATTTTGAGCTCTGTATTATTTTATAACTTTCCACTGGTTGGACTATAATCCTGGATGACATTTACTTACCCATGAGCAATTGGATTTTAACAAGCTTATTAAAACTTATAGGGTAGAGCTTATGAATTTAGACATCTCTGTCAGACAATAAAGTCTCTGCCATATTTGCATTACGATTCAATTCATTTAAGATTAAAGACTACAGTCCTTTTAGTGTCAGTAAAGCTTGCAACCAGCGGACAGGTTGTTATCCCATAAACCCACCAGAGCTCAGCGGCCAACAGATAAAAAAGTTAACAACTGTGATCCAGGAAGTTCTTTTCAAGTGCTATATGTTTTAGCGCAAAGATGTTAAAAATACCAATAGTGAAGTTCTTCATCAAATTCAGTACATACTGTATTATTAAGGAACAAAGCCTAATATTGGTTTTGCAGTTATTAACTGATAAGTTAATCAATACAAAAAATGTATATATATGTATATATATATATATATATATATATATGTATATATATTCATGTGACCCTGGACCACAAAACCAGTCTTAAGTGTCAATTTTTCGAAATTGAGATCTATACACCATCAGAAATCTGGATAAATAAGCTTTCCATTGATGTGTGATTTGTTACGATCGGACAATATTTATTCTACTATTAGAATATCTGGAATCTAAGGGTGCAAAAAAAAAAAATATTGAGAAAATTGCCTTTAAAGTTGTCCAAAAGTTTTTAGCAATGCATATTACTAATCAAAAAGACGTTTTGATGTATTTACGGTAATACATTTTCTAAATATCTTCATGGAACATGATCTTTACATAATATTCGAATGATTTTTGGCATAAAAGAAAAATGTTATAATTTTGACCCATGCAATGTATTTTTGGCTATTGCTACAAATATACCCCAGCGACTTAAGACTGGTTTTGTGGTCCAGGGTCACATATATGAATATATGATTGTTTTATAAAAATATTTATTACTATTATTAGATTAAAAAGAAGTATATAAAGTGTTATATTTATATTTAAAGAAAATTATAAGTTTTTTCATCAAATTTATCAGTCCAGCCTAGACATGACAAGGGCCTGGATAAGAAGCAGTGCAGCATGCTCCGTTAGGAAGGGCCTGATCTTTCTGATGTTGTGAAGTGCAAACCTGCAAGATCGAGCAGTTCTTGCAATGTGGTCTTTGAAAGTCAGCTGGTCATCAGAGATTACACCAAGATTTCTGACTGAACTGATGGGGTAATTATTGATGAATCTTATGGATAGTGAAATCATGCTGTAGAGTTGGAGTGGCAGGGAAGACCAGGAGTTTATTCTTTGCCAGGTTGAGCTGTAGGTGATGTTCATTTATCCATGCCGAGATGTTCTCCAGGCAGCCTGAGATCCGTGCAGCTACCATTGGACCATCTGGTTGAAATATGTTAAATGGAGAAGAAAAGGGGTCCAAGAACTGATCCTTGAGGAACCCCAGTGACCAGTTTATGTGCTTTGGATACCTCCCCTTATATTACATATTATATAAAATATTTAAGTAAAGTGCCATAGGCAAATATTTAAATATTAAGTATTAAAATATTTGTTTGTATAAAATTTTAAAGTTTTATATAAAACCGTTTTAGATAATAAATAAAGTGTTATAAGTACAGTGCGAATAAAGTTCTAATATTGACATTTGAGTTCTTCATCAAATGCAATACATATGATGTTATGGGAATTTGGACACAACCTTTAAAGATAAGGTGACACATACAGTTAAGTCTTTCACTTAACAACAGCATGGTGTCTTTAAACATCCGAGTGTGCTGTTTTTAAACATCTCTGTGTGCCATTAATATGCGGCTGAAAACCAGGAGGGAGCCAATATTGTGAGTTTTCAGAATTCAATTAAAGGCACCAATTCATATCGGCAAACACCCCATTGAGAAGACAGATGAGCCCTTCTATTGAGTCAGACCCCAGTCTATTTGGAGCAAGGAGATCAGCAGGCTCCCTGAGCCTCTTTAAACTCATTTATAGTACTGACAACCTTTATTGATATCTCCTCACAGCTGACCAGAATAGACTATATCTGTCGACGACGATGCACAGCTTAACGGCGTCATTGTTAACAGCGCTGCCATAATCCAATGCAATTACAGGGATGAAAGTGAGTGTCTTATGGCATTGTGAGCAACAAATGAGGTAAAGAGTCGAATGAGCTTGAATAAGAGTCCACTCTGTTAAGAGTGTTACACCTATCAGGAGCAAGATGTAGTTTTTTAACACTCTGAAGTGTCAGTTATTGTGTTTAGAGCCACTGGTAAATATTTGAAACATCATATGCCTTACACACCAGTGAAAACCACACGAAGCGCTTGTATGGATTCGATGTGCCAGGCCCACAGAACTTCCTGTGTTTCATCACATGGCTTGTTTTGTGATCCACTTCCAGATGTTGATTTGAAATCGTAGTGACATCGATGACCACGAGCGAATTTGTGAATTTTGCGGCGAGGTTGTACGTTGGATTTGTGTCAGTAAGCAGCCGCATGTCATGATGGGACTTGACACCGGGCCTGAAGGGAGGAGGAAAATTGCTCTGCTTTATTTTGCAGAGAAACGCTTAAGCTTTTGACCTCATCATTTGTTTGAACGCTTCATACAATCGATCAGAATGAGAACTCCCACGCAGCGGATACGGCTTTCAGTCTGAAACATCAATGAATGTCAGGAATGGCTTCTTAGAGGTGTTTTTTCGAACTTTTAGGATCACACAGACGTGGGGCGAATATAATAATAATTAATTTACCGAGTGAATCACCGGCGTAAATTTGAGTGGATTAGGGACGAGGTGCTTTGAGGAGCTCGAAATAGAACCAAGATGTCTGCCGCCTTCTTCATCTGTCAGCTTTATCGTAGATGGATGCAGTCATTATCCATAATAACGTTATTCTTGGGATGAATCCACTCTTCTTGTTAACCGTCAGCCTTTTCCCCCTGAGCCTTCCCCATCCCACATATCATAAATGTAATGGCACTTTCCACAAATAAGGTGCAAATTGGTGCCCCATGACTTTTTTTTAAAGCGTTACAGGCACAAATTCCATGCTTTTATTGTAAGAACTGGAAATGTTAGATAACCATGAAATGTTAGCTAGTTCAAAACTCATCAAATGTCCTTTGGCCTTTCCATATTTCTTGATTTTATGATTGTATCCAACAATTATAATCACACAACAATGTCCTAATTTTGAATTTTCATTCATTGTAATATTTTACATTATTTTATATATAATAATAAAATATAAAACAGTTAATATACTGAAAAACTGTGTACATTCAAAAAAACATTAAGCCTTTTTTTATTTATGCAATTGAATTCATAGTAAAATGCCATCAAAGTGAATTGAATACTCCTTATGTATTTTAATTGAATAAGTGTATAATGAGTAAGGATTGTTCAATTATTCAATTAAAATATGTAAGGATTATTCAATTCAATTTGATGGAACGTTACTATGAATTCAATTGCACAAATCTTTTTTTTTATTTATAAAATTGCGTAAATCTTAATAAAGTGTGTTTGAGTGTAGGATTTACATTTCACTCAAAAATGGCTAAAATCATACTAAAATTCTAAATCCTGCACTATATTTTTTTCAGTGTATGATGTTTCTGTTCTATTCTTTTTATATAAAGTAAAATACTACAATTAATTGAATGCAGTTCAGCATATTAGGTCAAAATTGATTTGCGATCTGTGATCTAATAATTTGTTTCAGTGAAAATTGTTTCAAAATAAATCTTACTTTGCTTTTTTCATTGTATGAGCCGTTTTATGGTCTATTTTTATATATAATAAAATAAAATGATAATGATTTTCATTTGAAAAAAATTCTCACAAAAACCACTAAAATATTTCACAAACACTCTAAAGAAATTTTGACCTAATATGTTGAATTGATATTAAATTCATTGTAGGGTGCAAACCTTACTTTATATAAAAAATTATAAAACATAAAAAGCTCATAGACTACAAAAAATAGTACAGGATTTATTTGAAAAATGTTAATTGAAAGTTAATTGAATACAGTTCATTGAATGCTCTAACAATCTTATTTACAACATCGAAGAATCCTTATTTTTAAAGTGAGATTAACAGCAAGATCAATCTCAGACAACAGCAATTTATTTCACTGATCATTTGTTGAGAAGCATTTTCAAACCTTGTTTTGTATCCTATTCATTGGAAAGTGCCTAATAATTCCTATTTTTGCATGGTTAAAATATCTAAAACCAATTTGTCTTTCTTTTTATTTTATGCAAACCCACATGACTGGATGAAAGGACAAAGCAACAGCATGGAACTTCCATTCAAACCTTTTGGGAAATATGTAACCTCTATTTATTTACACTTGTTAGCATGTATTGTCTAGAAGCTGATTGGGACGCTGTCTGATTGGCATTCTGAAAGCAGGTGTAAAGGGGCTCGAGCCAAGTGTTCCATCTCCCAGCTTCCCTCGTGGCCAGAGCAGAGCGAGGGGGGAGGACAGCACTTGACAGCAGTGACTGCGAGAGTGACGTGGCCCTGCCGTTGTGCATCTGTAATCACCGGGACCCAAAGCTCTGTCTGTGCTGTCTGGAGAAGTGACACCCGCTAGAACATCACCCGAAGTTCACCACGCCTGTGCGCCTGTGGCTGCAACAACAGAACAATGCGCTTTAGTGTGACGTATTTGATCGGTTTTATGGAGGAAACAACCTGGAATGTGACCAAGGGATTGATTATTGCAGTCACATTTCTTTAAAATGCATCTTTGGTCATTAGAGATGAATATGCAATAAAGCAAAGAAAGAATGCGACCAAATATTCAATCTCAGTCAGAGAAATGCCATTTGACATTTGGCCAAACACTTAAGATTATAGATTTATGACGGAACAAGTATACATTTGTATCATTTTAATTGAGTCAGTGTAAGAATTATTTAATAAACTCAAGGGATTTTACTTTTTTCTGTCAGTCATTTTAATAGTGTCATTTTGTCAGTTGACGTTTGTCGCGTAATTTGGCGCCCTCAGCCAACCGTCCGAACTGTCTGAACGACAATTTAAACCAAACACTACATGGTTTAGTAATATATTTTCTGATATGTAAATTTATAAAAAGTAGAAAACTTTTGTTTAGACTTCATTTGAGGGGTTTCACGTCGTAATTATGGAGCTTCATATGATTTGTTTCATATTTTAAAGACAAAAAGCTTTCAAATATTAGCTATAGGACAGTGTTCTAAATATTCCAAAAAGATGGGAGAAGATCAATATAGAGGATCCTAAAATACCCCTGGTTTTATATGCATCTTCTTTCACACACATACACACACCTCGATGACTCATTCAAACCGAAAACTGTTCACTTACGTTCATTCAAGTCAACTCTCTCTCCTCTGCGCAGACGCAAGCTAAATGCGTGACACTTGTCTCTGACCGTGCCTATATAAATGCAAACTCCAGCCTTCCTTTGAAGAAGTCCTAAAAGTAGGCTAATAACTTGATCGGCAACAACTGGAAGACAGACGCTCCTCGCAGAGTTCAAAAACCATCCAAGGATATACCAATTACGCACAGGTACGCAACATCTTATCTGGAATAAGACAGCTGATATTAGGTAGCCTAGTAAACGTTAGAAAATAACATCTTACACAGGTAATCTTTATTCTAGTTAAGTTGTATTGCTGTGGATGCGTCCTGGTGTTTTGCGCACAATGAGGCACCGAGCTCTCCAACTTTAAAGCGCACGTAAATGCCCAAGTGGACTTGTGCAGTAAGGGCGCTTTAAACAAATTGCATCAGTCAATATTTGAGCTTAGTCCCAGAGTGCGCAAAACAGTTGCTGAGAAGTTTAAATCATGCGCATAATTGACTCACTTCTCCCGCAGATTCTCCTCGCCACTTTTTGACATGAAGCTCAATTTTCTCGTCACCACCGTGGCTCTGCTCGTTGCCTTTCCACCACCGTATGAATGTAGAGCCATCGACAGCAGCTTCGGCCAGCCAGCCACGGACCCCGATGGAGAGCGACAGTCCTCGCCGTTTTTGGCACGCTTAGGGGAGGAGTACTTCATCCGGCTCGGTAACAGAAACCAGAATTCTCCCCGATCCCCATCCGACAGCTTCCCCGAGACATCCCAGTATTCCAAAAGAGCACTGCAGCTCCAGTTAACGCAGCGTCTGTTGGAGGGGAAAGTTGGAAACATCGGCCGCTTGGATGGCGATTACGCGCTCCGGGCGCTCGACTCAGTGGAGAGAGAGCGCAGGTCGGAGGAGCCGCCGATTTCCCTGGATCTGACCTTTCATCTGCTACGAGAAGTAATGGAGATGGCCAGAGCCGAACAAATGGCCCAGCAAGCTCACAGCAACCGCAAAATGATGGAAATATTCGGGAAGTAACCACGAGCAAACCCATCAGCCAAAGATATTTTTACATTTAGCACAAACATGAATATTCTGTACCATAGTGCTGCTTTTCCATCATGATCTATTTATACCGGTGACTTATTTCTTTGTAGATATTTCAATGAAGGCGAATAGAGTACAGTAGAAACGCAAAACTGTCATCACTCTCCATCAATGTTATTGTATAAGTGATCATTCAGAACTGTAGATGAAGAAAACGTTTGAGTTTCTTTAAAAAAGACAATATTTTCCAGTACTGTATTATTTTATCTGACAGACTGGATTTCATTGTAACATACAGTACATTGTTTAAGTTTGTTAATAAACTAATGAGCAACCATTCATTTTTGTTGTGCAAGAGAATGTCTTATATTTATATTTTTCAATAAAACTTTGAAAGCCAGTTTGGACACCTCTTGTCTAGATTATTGACATGAATAAGTGATTAATTAAAAATACCTCTACTTATATTTCACAGTCATTAAGTAAAAAAAAAAAATCAATGCATTAACATGTTTTCAATATGAATGCAAACTTATAACTTTAAGGATAAATAAATGAGGGTCATCCAGAGATGATTGACAGATAAGGCATCTTGTTCCTGAGAGTGGTTTAACCAGGGGTAGAACAATATTTATATAAAATATTAACTCTATAATCAGGCATGTGAGCTAGAGACAAAAAAAGAAGGAAAATCTGACCACGCCCCAAGCCACGCCCACATCACTTAATAAATATATATATATATTTTTTTTTATTATTAATTACAATTAAAAGGGTAAACATGAACTTATATTACAACAAGGTAATTTTTACCATACCTTCAAAAAATGGAACCTAAAAACAAGCTCAAAAACAAGTCATAAACACAAGGTACCGCACATAAATCATTAAATCAATATACTTTCTGACACTCAATGACACTGATGTACTTAAAAAAAAGACATCAAAAAATTATTTTTCCTGGACTTGGCAGCATGTCTTTGAAAAGGTAATTCACATTATTTGAACAAAATGTTAGTGGGGGAAAAAACACAAAAACTTGAGTAGACATGACCATTATGACAAAGGCAACTGATTATCAAATGCAGTATAAACACTGGTGCTGACTGAAACGTTTCACACCAAACCAAATAACTGATGAGTGCTGACTCATTCCACAGCAACTGGCGATCTTGGGTGTAGTTTCACTGAACCATGTCCTAAAGTGACCGGCGGAAGCACATCCAAATCCGATCAATAATTCTAATGTGAACTAACAAGGACACATTTCAACCTTATGTTTTTTACGCAGCACCACAGAATGCACGTCACTTTCACTAGGATTCATTCATTGCGAAAGGTGGAAGCCACACATGGTGAGCCGAGTGTTGTTTTGGGGTTGTGCTCCCTGGACCTCATTAAGTTGGTTCTCTGTGTGAAGCCAGCAACAGAAGCACATCCTGTCACTGATCACCCTCCACTGGGCCAGAATATATGGATTACGCAATGTCCTGGCATCGTTATTTCAGCTCGACCACCGAGATGTGTGAACAACACTTGTTTACTCTTCGCCTACAAGACCAGGGGAAGACAATCCTGTGAGCACAGAGATGTGGCGATTACTTCCACGGATGTTTCTTCATGTAGATTAGGCATCTGCTGTATATGTGATACACCAATGCTTTTGGAACTGAACTGGATGTTGATTTGAATTAAATCGGTTACAAATGATTACACTACATGAGGGTAACCTTTTATTTGACGTTGACGTTTATAAATATGAAATCCAGAGAACATTTAAAGCGAATCATGTCATTCATAACTCAAATACCACTGCAATGAAATACCACGCGAACACTCCCTACGCAGTAAACAACACCACAAATCTTGGAAGGGTTTCTTAAGTCATCTCCAATTATATTTAGTCATCTAGTGACTTTTCTTAACAGAAACACTGGTACATTTGTCTGTTTTAAAAATACAGGTGTCCATATTGTTTTGAACAGCTTGCAAAATGAAAGCTGGATCAATATTTGTGTTGGCATGTGCACTTTGTGAAGTTAGGATGATGTGGCGGGTCTGTGTGTGCTCAGAGGTTGTAGGGGAAGAAGGGGCGGAAGGGCTTCATTCAGTGAGTCCACTTCCTCCGAGGCTGTTTGCCCTGCCCGGTCGTCCGCATCGACAGCCACCTCATCCTCGTTCTCCTCCTCTTCATCATCATCTGCAAACAATGAGAGTTTAAAGGAAGAATTCACCCCAAAATCAAAATAAGAATGTACTCACCCTCAGGCCATCTAAGACTTGAGTTTGTTTCTTCATCGAAACAGATTTGGATAAATTTTGCATTACATAACTTGCTCATCCAATAGATCCTCTGCAGTGAATGGGTGCCGTCAAAATGAGAATTCAAACAACTGATTAAAACATTACAATAATCCATAAGTAATCCACATGACTCCAGCATATTGGTTTAACATCTTGTAAATTTAAAAGCTGTGTGTTTTTAATAAATAATCATTAAGTTGTTTTAACTTTATGTTGTTGAGATGTTGTCATCTCACATCAAAATTCACTGACATATTTGTTTTAGAGCTATCAAACGATTAATCACATCCAAAATAAACATTTTTGTTTATATAATATATATGTATGTATATTTTGTAAATATAAATGCACACATACAGTATATATTTTGAAAATATTTACATGTGTTTACTTGTATTAATTTATATTAATATAATTATATATAAATAAATAAAAATCTTATGTGTGCATATGTGTGTATTTATATATACATAATAAATATATACAGTACACACACATATGCTATGTAAACAAAAACTGTTTATTTTGGATGCGACTTAGTCGTTTGACAGCACTAATTTGTTTAGAACTGTTTTCGCTTTGTAAACGATGCTTGATCTCCGCCCATCTCTCTCCTGTTTTAGCCAGAAGCAAAGATGTTAAGATAAAAATGTCTTGATGGATTTGTTTCTTACAAACATGCAGCTTTTAACTTTACAAGACGTTAATTGATGAACTGGAGTTGTGTGGATTACTTAGTGATGTATTTATCAGCTGTTTGGACTCTCATTCTGACGGCACCCATTCAGTGCAGAGGATCTAATGGTGAGCAAGAGATGTAATGCTAAATTTCTCCAAATCTGTTACGATGAAGAAACAAACTCATTTACATACTGGATGGCATGAAGATTTTTAAGTGAACTATTCCTTTAAGATAAGAAATGGAAAGGTGATTAGACCCAATCTGAACATGAAGATACCATCAACCTCATACTGATTATATACAATACTGACAGTTTTTACTCCACGTTTCTGATGGGGTTTAGTAAATTGACAAATCTGATTAATATACTGAAAAGCGAGGCTGGATTTTGAACTGGCTGCACATTGAGTCACAATCTGAAAACATGCTCAATATGCTTCTAAATAGCACATGAAAACATTATTTTCATAATCAATTCATCAAGCTAACTTGATTTAAATCCACACATGTTGATAGTCAAAGTTGAATCATGTTAATGAGCATTTCAGGTGAGATGTACCTCTGGTAAAGTCGATATCGCGTAGGGCCCTGCCCTCTCTTTTGAAGCTCGCAGAGTAATGATCCATGTTCTCATAGCCGCGCTCCACTCTCTCCAGGTGCGAGGTATTCGATGCCTCTGCAATTCTAGCAAACAAGAAATCAATTTGTGTGTTTGTTCAAAATACACATTAATGTTGCGGAAAGGATCAACACTTACTTTTGCAAGAGGGGTTTGGTATTCTGTATGGCATGCGTGAAAGAAAAAGAGATTATTTATTTCACAAGATAACACAAATTATGTATAAAATATACTGAATTTCTACAGGGTTCCCACAAATGTTATCAATCTTTTTTTTTTTATCTCATTCATCGCTGACATGGATTTCCGTGCCAGTCTTTTGAACTGAATGAATTTAAAGAATTATATTGAATAGTGTATGAATAAGACCCTCAACAGATAGACCAATATTTTCACTCTGGTTTGCAGGAATGTTTTTCTTTTACTTTTACAGCATTTACAAAAATAAATGTATAGACTATTAAATATTTTAGAGCAGAGCAAACTAGAAAATGGCATATTTACAAAATTCCCATGATTTCTAACTTTTTCAGATAATTTTTAAATAAATAAGTAAAAAAAAAAAAAAATGAAATGTGCTTAAAAAAAAAAAAATCCATTATTGTGTTAACCCCGTTTCTGTAATGTATTGTAGGCATAAAGGACCTGTAAGAAAACAGCCATCTCAGGTTCTTCCAGTGTCTGGACTCCTGTCTCCATGATTTTGGTCATGGACTCCAGATGATCTCCATACTTCCTTGTGAGGCGACGTATGTAATTCTGTTTCTCTTCCTGTTCAGCGTTCACTTTCACGTTCATCTCTCTCTTCCTGTCCTCCAGGATGGTGTATAAATGGTCAAACTTTTCACACACCTTGGATTTTTGTCGCCTGCCATTTTCCTGTTGATATATAAAAACGTAAATTAAAATAAATTATATTATATTTATATTCTAAAAGTACATTTAGATTATATACACACTACTGTTCAATTATTATTATTATTATTTTTTTTTTTTGGGGGGGGGGGTCAATTAGAGTTGTTTTTAAGAAATCTATATATTTACTCAGGAGGATAAATACAATTGATCTGAAGTGACAATAAGGATGTTACACAATTTTATAATGTTACACAGTTTCAAATAAATCTGTTCTTTTTTTCTATTCTAATCAAAGAATCCTTAATCAAAATATATCAAAGATTCAACTGTTTTCAACATTAATAATAATTTCTGAAGGATCATGTGACACTGAATACTGGAGTAATGACTGCTAAAAATGCAGCTTTGCCATCACATGAATAAATTACATTTTAAAATATATGAAAATAGTTACTTTAAATTGTAATAATATTTCACAATATTACAGTTTTTTTCCATCAAATAAATGCAGCCTATAAGAGACTTCTTTATTAAAATCTTAAGGACTCCAAACTTTATTTAAGCACTATATAGTATATAATCATATACATTTAATAAAGAATGTCACTTTATAGGCTACTATTGGGCGATTGGAACACAACCATAATGTTCGATGTAAATCTCTAACTATGGACCACCACAGTTTAAGACTAAGGTTTATTTGTAAATGTATTCTCTAAACCAGTGCTTCTCAAACCTGTCCTGGAGTCCCCCCTGCCCTGCACCTTTTGTATGTCACCCTTATCTAACACACCTGATTCCACTCATCAGCTCGTTAGTAGAGACTGCAAGAACTAAATTGGGTGTGTGATTAGGGAGACATACAAAATGTGCAGGGCAGGGGGTCCTCCAGGACAGGTTTGGGAAGCACTGCTCTAAACCAATAGTTTGATTACCTGCTTCTTTCCTTCGACCGTATCTAACCCTCAACCTTGCTCTCAATGACTTTCCCGTCAGAGAAGCCATATGCTCAACAGAGACGGCTCATTTCTGCCTGCTTGTCAATCATGGAGCCTCTGTGAACGCAACTGTGAGGTCTGGAGAGAATCCAGCTTCCTGCCTGCCTGGCTCGTCGATGCCAGAGCGTGTGTATCTTTTGTCAGAGGAAGCGTTCTTACGTTCCTCATCAATAATCCTGCTCTTATGCCAGGCTTTGGGGAGGGAGAAGCCCCCACACAGGGTGACTAACCTCTATGCTTCTGCAGGTCTCCTCCAACTGACTGATGATGCCTTGGATTCTGTCATTATTGCCCACCATCATTGCTATTCTATCCGAGAGCTCTGTCTGGAGATGAGGACGTGCGTAAGCATATTAACACACAACTGTAAAATTATATGCTGCACACACAAGCGCATACACACTGACGCAAACTCTGGCGTACTTATACAGACAAACATAAATATTAATATGCCTGGAAAGCGCAAGAGTTTTTACCTTTTGCGTCTGGTAAATACTGTTAAGAGGGGCCACTTCACAGTCCTTATGGGCACCGAACACTTTACACATAGAACAAGTGGGAACGCCGCAGGTCATGCAGTAAATGTTGATTTTCTCTTCCTCGTGGACTTCACACATCAGCTGGTCAACCTTCTGTTCAGGAGAAGGTCTGCTGCTTTGGAGGACAACAGATCCATGAGTATCAAAGTCTGACATCTGAGGTTAAACTGTATATAATAAAACCGATTCTAAGGTTCGAAACCTTTCGGTTTTTGCCTCAGATGTGGACAGGACTTCAAATTAATGCTTAATGAAATAACTATAGTTCACAAGGCCATATTGAGGGTTTGTTATGTGTGTCAGGACGCCTAGGAGACTCAACACTGACTGGTGGAACTAAAAATAGATTTGCTGCCAGCTGACCGTCATCCTTAGCCTTCTGACCTGTCTGAGTCACAGGTTTTGGGAGCCACATGGACGCTGGAGAATCTGTCTATTGCAATGCAAAACACAAACTGATTTATAGAGCTTTAAAACATGAACCTCTCATTTCAAAAGCTTTTTTTGAGTTCATAAAGTGAAACGCTTAAGTGGGATGCAAAGTGACAGGGCGGTAGAGAACTTAATCGTACAGCCTTGGGGAATTTCATTCTTAAAAGCGTCTGCTCTTTTTTTTGTAAAAAAAGGTTTCTTCATGGATTTTACTAAAAGGCCGAATGATTATTACCTCTACAATAGGGGTGACTATTGAAGCCCATTTCCAACACATAAGAAAAAAAATCAAGCTTTGGTAATTATAATATAATTGTGTAATTATAAAAAAGTCAATTTTTACACTTTGTAATCCCAATTTTGTCTTGTCATAATTATAAAATTGTATCTCATAATTTTGACTTGGCATGTCATAATTTCTAATAATTTCTTGGCATGTTTCATAATTTCTAATAATTATGAATTTCTAATTTCAAATTGTATGTACATTTTTACTTTTATGTCAATTTTGGAAGCCCATTTCCACCACATAGGAAAAGGAATCATGCTTTAATAAATCAGAATTATAATATCAAAAGTTTAAAAATAAATGTCAGTAATTTGTGTCAAATTTTTACTTTATATTTTATAATTAGGAATTACCAAAATCATAATTATGATTTACCAAAGCATGATTTTATTTTCGTATGTGGTGAAATGGGCGTCTTTAAATTATAGCCTAATAATAGAAATCATATGTGACCCAGGACCACAAAACCAGTCATAATGGTAATTGTTTTTTAAATTGAGGATAGGATAGGACAATATTTGGCAGAGATACAGCTATTTGAAAATCTGGAATCTGAGGGTGCAAAAAAAATCTAAATATTGAGAAATTCGCCTTTAAAGTTGTCCAAATTGTAGTCCTTAGCAATGAATATTACTAATCAAAAATTAAGTTGATATATTTACAGTAGGAAATTTACAAAATATCTTCATGGACATGATCTTTACTTAATATCCTAATGATTTTTGGCATACATTTTTTAACCAATATATATTGTTATTTCATTATATTAGAATACAATACAATAACTCCAATACAGCTGTTGAGATTATGTAACTAGTCACTAAAATGAATGATGTTAATCTCAGGAACCTATAGGTACACATCACAACAGTTCCTGGTTTTTAATTCGGCATAACTGAAAAATGACTCGCAGTTCATGAGTCATTTGTGTACTTTGTAACGAATCAGCCCGCTAAAATAGTTATGACTGACTCGTTAAAAAGAACCGATACATAAGAGTCATTGCCAATGCTCTCTCTCTCTCTTTGAAGGGCCTTTTTATTTAAAAAATGTGCTTTATGTGCCTTTTTCTGTTTGCTTGGAGGCATTTGTAAACTGCAGTAATAAAATAACTTGAAATGTTCAAAAATTTTACATCATTTATTTTTGCACCAAATTAAATTGATAACTGTATTGATAAGTATCGTATCAGTATCGATAAAATGTAAACGATACCCATCCCTACCCCAGAATCGATCGCAAAATCCACCTAGGGGGGCCCCTCCGGGAACACTTGCTGAGGGCCCCCAAAACACTAAACACACCCCTGGTCATTGGTTAATGAATCGAGCGTCACGACTTGTGTGCAGGAAATGCTGCTGCGCACTCGCAGGAAAACAGTTTTGCGAAATGTCACCAGCTATATTTTGAATCACTGTCGCCAATTTTGGAACACAACTGGTAACATTTTACTCACAGTCTGGAACCCTGGACTATATTTGTAGCCTACATTTCTCTTAAACGTTGTCATCACACAATGGATCGTGTTAAACCATACGGACATCCTATTAGAGCCTCCCGAACTCTTTGTTTCTCAGCTCTAACCTGATGTACTCCTGTTTGTACATGTCAATGATGTTTTCCACCAGAAGGTTTCTCTGCAGACCGTAGACCCCATGGCGGTCCAGCACAACTTCATGCCTGCAGGATGGACACCTGAAACGGCCACCTGACGACACTGTGCCTCCTCTGGTGGGAAGGTATGGATTTGAGGACTGGATAGAAAGTGTGGGACAGCAAATGAACAAAACACCTTGTTTTTAGAGAATGTAGATTTTTTTTTTTTTTTTTTACAAATATTCATATATTTTAGCTTTTTGAGTATACGTAGAACCCCAATAGCCTGTGTTTAAATTAAAAAGTCGACTGAGGTGAAGCAACACTATATTAGGCTAAATATTAGGCTATAACTACAGTAAAATAAAACGTAAAATATAAGAATATTAACTGAAAAACTTTCGAAAAACCTCCACACAGTAGGCTATACATATTATTAATATATTTTCTTATCAATATTTTTGTGATAAATGATGTTGATAAACAAAAAAATATTGAAACTGTACCTGGTAAATGTCATTAGCACATTTCCGGCAAAGATTGTGTTGACAAGGAAGAATCACAACCGGTTTCGTGAACATTTCCAGACAAATGGGACAAATAAGCTGCTTCTCCAAGCTGTCCATCCTGATTTGACGAGCAACGGCTTCACTGGAGTTGAGAATGAGACCGTTTGGGATTGAGAAAATTAAATTGTCCAAGTTCTTGTACACGGGGTGAAATCAGGCCCTCTCCATTGCCCAACCGCCTGTCTGTACCCTCTATAATGAGGCTTGGCATTCCCCCACGACAAGGCCCACTATCAGTGAGCGCTGTTTTTAGAAAGCTGCACGTCAGAGCTGCCATGTTTACTTGCCCATATATGAAAACGATACTGTTTACTCAACGTGCATCTCTTAAACGCAATAAACACAGAAAAGAAAAAAAGACATTAATTAAGTACATGATAATAAACACATTATTACACATTCTACATAGAAATATAATACAATTTTAGTATTTGTGCTGTTAGGAAAAGACAGACGCGGTGTAATGTAACGAAGTAATAATACATTCGTTACATTACTTAAGTATTTTAAACAAGTGCTCGCACAACAACCGTGGTTTATTTCATTTTAAGCTGGTGTGTGTGATATACTGTTAGGAAGTGTTGTTGTAAGACATCAGACATTACCACACACAGAGAGTGCGGTTATTTAGTAATAAAACTCAAAATTCAAGTAATGAAATGCCTCGAATGTTTTTTTAATATATAACTTAATATAGTTAATCTTATACACAAAGTGCAAGTTTAATAAAGTAAGCATTGAGTGACTTAAATTTTAGACACAATAATGCCTGTTTTTGCTCAATTTTGGCAACAAAAATATTTCCAAACAAAGATTACAGCACTCTTTTGCTTCGAACAATTATGGCTTACTGTTTTTAAACGAATCAGTTGGATGAATGATTCGAATCACTGATCAGTGACTCACTCATTGACAAATGCTTTGTTCCTGAATGAATCAGCTGTTTTAATAAATCTGTGGAATCTTGACTTTTGACTTGCAATCTGGCGGTTTTAATTTCATATTTCGTTTTTTTCGACTAATTTTCAAATCAGTATTCAGCGTTCTGTGGCTTACTTTTGACCAATTATTTATGCATTTGTACCAGGCCACTATTGTCATCTAAATTGCGATAGTTTTCTTATGTAAGAAAGCTAAATAACCAAAGATGATTACTGAACACAATCATTATTTTTAAAATATATTTATTTGAATTTATCTTAAGTACATTTAATATATATATATATATATTATATATATATATATATATACAATGGTCATGCTTAACTACAATAAATATCACATACTATAAAACTTTTACTCAAGTAATATTCTAAATGGGGACTTCAAGTTCCACCACATTTTCTGGTAAGATATCTACTTTTACACAATTGTGGCTTTCAGGTACTTTATCCTACTGATTATACTACAACTGGAAATCGTGATGACGAAACTGATCGGCGTGATGACGTTTAATGTCTCCGACGGAACCTGTAGTCCCATTTAGCAACCGTCTTTTTCAAGAAAAGTAACAGTTTAATAAACTCACGAGTGTGGTTTAACTGGTGTGTTTTATGTTGTAGAACGTGAAGTGTCTTTCTTGAGTTTATGTTTACCACGGACCTTATATAAGGGATTTAACCAAAATAACAGAAAACACACCCCTGCATCCCAAATGTGCATACTACCCAACCTATCTAAGTAAAGAGTATACACTTGATAAATAGAATTTAGGATGGATAGTATGCACATTGGGACGCAAGCCATAACTTGTGGAAGTTATCAAGTCACTTCCGAGTTTTTGCTTACAAAGTTACATCATGGTTCCATAGACATATACACGCAAAGTTACCTTCCGGTCTGTGTTTGTAATCGGGCTGGTTAGTGGCGCCGGCTACAAACACAGTGTAATTTAGTTGGGATCAGGTTGTTGTGCTGTGGGATGTGTTTCACATACATACATTTATTTGTGGCGACCCACCACAATATCAAAACCTTACCAAAAGGCTAATAAACATGGCAAATGCATTTAAAAATAAAAACGAGGCACAGGTGTTTTTATATCACATTTGAAGGAACACTTCTTTAGAAAATGTTTTATTATTTTCATTTCATCTTGCATTTATATGTCTGATGAGCATTTGTGCTCAGTTTACAGCCGTTACCGGGCGCAACACCTCTACGTTAACGTTATTTCTCCCGCTTTTAAGCATTCCTGCTGGCAAGAGTGAATCATTTTTAATAAGTCCGTCCAATTAGTTAGAGCTGCATCTCAGTCCGTCTGATTTACGGAGCAAACATATTTTGCTTGTTATAAAAATATAATCTACTCCAGAGGGACTGTCGTTATTGATTCTATTTGGATGTCTGCCGGAAGTTAAGTTAGGGCCACAAACTTCCTCTCTCTTTGACCTTCTCTTCACATCGGCGCATCTAGAGCTGAACGCTGCGTTACAAGACTTTAGCTCGCGTTTCGGTGCAGTTGACAGAATTGTCAATTTTTTTTAATCGGTCATTGTTGCATCGTCACAAAAATGTATTATTTTCACGTATTTTTAAGGTATTCGGTACTCGTGCGCTCCTTTTCTGTGCGCTCACAGTCACATTCACTTCTACCGAACAGTCAAAGCGGAATTACGTCACGAAAGTGCGGACTCAGAGGAAGACCGCTAGGGTTTAGGGTGCCATTTGGGACAGGGCCCATGTTTCTCTTCGGTGGCTTACTTTTGACCAATCGCGTTTCGTGGCATACTTTTGACCAATCATGTTTCTCTCCCGTGGCTTACTTTTGACCAATCGCCGGCCACTATTGTCATCTTTGCGATAGGTAAGGCTAAGCTGTACTTCATTATTGAATATCATTATTTGTTCATATATAGTGTATATTTTTGGAAAATTAAACGTGCAAATATAGCTTGCTAGCATGCATAGTACACGTTTTCTTCAGTACATGTGAACCTGTAACTTTTCCCTTGATAAATAACACTTGTTTACACACAATGTACACATCATAAAAATGCAAAGAGTAAGGAAATATATTCCATTTGTTGTTATTAATAACATGAAGTGCATTAAACACGCGTTGTCAAATTAATGTCACAAACCAACGGCATATCCTGGTCTTATTTTACAGAAATCGAAGTTATTTGTTGGATTTTTTTTATGTGCAATATAAGTCTATTTATGTAGTGTTATTATCTAATAACAGGACGTGAGTTCCTTCGATAGCTCAGTTGGTAGAGCGGAGGACTGTAGAGGACACACTGTCATCCTTAGGTCGCTGGTTTCCGGCTCGAAGGAAACTTCGTTTTTGTTTTTTTAAGAAGCAATCCATTGTTTTTGTTGTTTTATACTAACATTCAGTGGAGTTCAAGCATGAAATGTTCATTCAAACAGTCTGAAAACAGACCAAACGGCTGACTATGTGCACATTATGTTGCATTAAGATTTTGTGAAACAATGAATATCCTATATATATTCATGTAGAGTACTGTCACAAAGCAAATAAAATGTGTTATTTAAATGATGTAGATATCTAAAATTAAATACACAACATAAGATTGGCCCCTCTGTATTAACTGTGGCCCCTTTTGAGCCCCCCAGTTGACAAAATCCTAGAATCACCTCTAGTTATTTAAAACCACTGTTAAATGTACAGAAATATCTGAATGTATATTTTGAAAACCTGTAAGATATGCACTCCAAAAATGGGCCTGAATTTAGAATTTATGAATTTGACTTGCACAACACAACACACTTTTAACATAGACAAACTAATAAACCTATTGTGTTACATATTTGTCAGTCATATGGAACAAGTAAGATTTCTGTAATAGTACTTATAAATGTTAATACTAGTAGACTTTTAACTCTTTAGACTGTTTTAAATACTAATAGACTGATGAACAAATTTACAGTCAAATCAAATTTCTTTCCATCTCATACATTTTAACTAATTGCAGTTAATTGAATATTACACAGCTATATTTGAACAATGTTCATACTCTTTATCTGAATAAATCTAATTGTTTTCACAGTGAATAACTGAATGAATGACTGACAAATATTTGTCACATTACGTTTATTAGTTTATGTTAAAAATGTCCAAATGGATGACATTTTTTATGGAAAATTTCAATTAAAAAATCTTAAATTTAGGCCCTGATATTTTTTGAGTGTAAATAATATTATTTAAAGGAGAATCATTCATCAGTTTATCACATTATCAGTTTTAATTCCACATGAAGCATAATAATAATATAATATCTGTTATTTACAGACAGCATGGCTAAACAAAGCTTAAGAAGTTGAGTATTTTTAGCTTTCTCAGTCCTAACATAAACAGTATATTGTAAAAGACACCAATATATTCAAAATGATTTTAAAATTAATATCTATAAATCAAATTTTTTCATTTAGGTATATGTTCTGTGTCCATCACCGATCAGCTGGGTCTTCTCACTAGCATTGGTTGGCTGCATCACAATCGGAGCGTCGCCATCTGGAAAACCAAAATCACAGGTAAAAGAGGTCACATATGTTCAATATGGAATATACAAGAGGTTACAGCCTCTAATGCCATGCCATTTCACACTCCTAATTGAACCTCCTGCTGAAATGAAAAGTGTTTTGTACGCTCCAAGGACGTCCCAGCAATCTGCCGTTAGCCTGCCCCTGCTGGCTGCGCTTTTCTGACCTCATTGAGCTGGCTCAGTATCACTGGTTTGAAGGGCAGCCCACTGTCCACTGGCTTACCTAATGCTGAGAGTTTTCTGATTCTAAGACCACAGGGGTGGGTTTTTAGAGACGACTTCAGCAGGATATGAAGTCTAGGAAACATTATTCTAGGATACATTAATATGAATGCTATGAAACAGACAAAAATACGTTTTCAGGCCTAAATATTCAGCTGCCGAAATATTATAATTAAAAAAGTTTTTACATGGTACACTACATGGTATTATCTAAAGGGGTAGTTCACCCCAAAAAATTAATTCTGTCATTAATTACTCACCCTCATATCGTTCCAAACCTGTAAG
Organism: Ptychobarbus kaznakovi; assembly: GCA_027422405.1. NCBI lineage: Eukaryota > Metazoa > Chordata > Actinopteri > Cypriniformes > Cyprinidae > Ptychobarbus > Ptychobarbus kaznakovi. The sequence goes on from CM049814.1 coordinate 6,702,863, forward strand.
ATCTCTGTAAGATATTTTTGATGAAATCCGAGAGCTTCTGACCCTACATACACAGCAATGTAACTGGAATGTTTGTTATTTTAGTTTTCTTTGCGCACAAAAAGTATTCTCGCAGCTTCGTAAAGTTACGGTTGAACCACTGATATCACATGGACTATTTTACGTTTCTGTGCATTAAATATTCCAGTTGCGTTACTGTCTATGCAGTGTCAGAAAGCTCTCGGATTTCATCAAAAATATCTTCATTTGTGTTCCAAAGATGAACGAAGGTTTTACGGGTTTGGAGCGACATGAGGGTGAGTAATTAATAACAGAATTTTCATTTTTGTGTGAACTATCCCTTTAACGTGTAGGTAACACTAAAAAGAGTAGTTTAAAAAAAAACTACTTCAGCAAGATATGACTTCAACAGGAGTCTATGAAACTTGTTTTATTTTTTAGATTTTTGTTTGTGCTACATTAATATAAATGCTATGAAACAGACATTAAAATACAATGAAAAAAATCACCTAAATTAGCTGCAAAAATATTATTTAATATGAATAAAAAAATATTTTTTACATGGTAGACTAATATATAATATTATTTAACAAGTAGACAACACAAAAAGAGTAGCTTTCAATATTTTTTGAGACTACTTCAGCAAGATATGACTTTAACAGGAGTCTATGAAACATTGTATTGTTTTTTTGTATGCAACACTAATATAAATGCTATCAAATCAAACAGACAATAAAATACACTGTAAAAATATATTTTCAGGTAACCAAAAAAATAATCTAAATTAGCTGCGAACGTATTATTTAATGACTAATAACATTATTTTGTTTTTACATGGTAGAGTAATATATAATTAATATTATTTTAATGTGTAATGTGGTGCTAGATTAATATAAATGCTTTGAAAGACAATAATACACAGTTAAAAAGTATACAAAAAAAAAACACCTAAATTAGCTCAAATATTATTTAATATGAATAACATTATTTTATATGGTAGACTAATATATAATATAAATAATATTTGAATGTGTAGGCCATGACTTGGGTATCAGTCCATGGAACATTTATTGAATTTCTCTCGTGCTACACAAATATAAATGCTATAAAACAGGTGCCTTCTATACTTCATTAGTATAAAAAGCGGGATCTTGAGTGCTTTGTGTTCTCAGGTTGTAAGTGAACACAAGTCAACTAAAACGGAAGCGCAAGTCAACTTGATTTGTCCACAGTGTATTTTTACACAGACGTAGCTTGAATCTAATACAAGACATTTCTTGCGTGCTGCCTTTCATATGCAGAGAAAGAAAACATTGTTTATTTTTATTGTGAGAATGCTATAAAAAACTAGTATGCAAACACACTTTGAGAAATGACTCAGACTGTAATTATCACTTTTGTGAGGGACTGCAGCACAAGATGTAAATAACCTCCTACAGCTCACTGGCAGAACAACAGCGTATTATATCCAAACATCTGGCTCAGAAGTATCAACTATTTATTTTTGGAAGTAGGAAGAGTTATTACGTTAGTTGAACCTTCTTAAAAGCACTTCCCTCAACTGATTACCCGTGATCTGCTACATCAAAGCTTGTTGTTCTTTTACATGTTTTTAATTAGAAAATTATCATATAAAGCTATTTGAAATTAATTTTAGAATGATTCCGTTGCACAATATGTAATATTTAAGTATTTATAAAGCCTTCCCGCTTTTCATAAAACAATCTGTTTTGAAGATTAACATTTAAGACATTTAGAAGATGCTGTTATCGAGAACAGAATGTGATGCAGTGCTTCTTTTAACCATTTTCATCTTTTTTCTGGCTGTAGAGTGACAGAGGTGTGTTCTGAGCTTATATGCTATTTCAAAACTGAGTGTGACCGTCTACAGAACACGTCAGCATGTCCTTCTACCTCTCTCGTTGTCCGTACGGATCTGCTCCTCCAGGTCTTCGGGAGACACATAGGACGCCGGGTCCTCTTCTCCAGGTGTGTGCGGTTTGCACTTCCCACAACAGCAGTTGAAACAGCAGCACAGACAACAACAGAAATAGCAACCTGTCAGCAAGCCACAGATGGCAAACAGACCCTATAAATGAGAGACAGGCACACAGTGTCAGGGTTTAGTTTAGATACAAATGCATTCAAAATATCGACATTACAGCATCTGTATTATATAATATTACATTAGAAAGTTCAATAATTGACTTAGATATATTAAGTTCATACATAATAATATAACATGTAATTTATTATAACAGCAAAAATAATATTAGCTAAAGAAATTGATAATTAAATCAATTTAGTTTAGTAGTATTACTCACATAAATACACTAACACAAAAACTATAATGTAAATATAAAATATTACTATTTAGTGAGTAGATGCATTTATATAAATTAGGATAAAGATTTATTGACTTGTTCATTTTGCAATAATACTCTATGATTTATCTTTCAGAGTTAATATTACAATATTCTATCTTTTTATACACATTTTTGGATAACACGTTACAATTAGGTTCCATTAGTTAATGCATTAACTGATAATGAGCAATATATTTATTATAGTGTTTAATATTCTTTGTTAACATGACATTGTAATTGTTCAATGTTAGCTAAAGTCCATTCAAAATTACGAACAGATACAACTTTTTAAATTAATAATGTATAAGTAAATACTGAATTGTTTTAACAAGGATTAATAAAGGCTTTTTTTAGTCCATGTAGCTAATGCAAACACATTTTGGTTATAAAATAATATTTAAAATATTTAAACCGTTTCAAGTACATACAAGATCACGTAATTAGCTGCAAAAATATTATTTTAAATGACCAATAAAATTAGTTTTTAAATGGTATACTAATATATAATGTCATTAATATTATTTAATGTGTAGGTTACGCCAACATGAGTAGATTTCAAGGGTTATGTCAGGCAAAAATGGTTCCCTAAATTGCTCATTTTTTATGTAAACAACAAAAAAAGGATGATACCGCACCTTTGCCCACCAGCTGGAGAGCATAAAGTATGTGTTCACATTCTCCTCCCCAAACTGCTGCGACACATACAGACCCAGGGAGCCGTACTTGTCATAAATGTTCCTCTTAGTGAGGTCAGACAGCACCGCATTAGCATTGTTGAGCTCTTTAAATTTGTCAGTGGCATCGGGGTTCTCTGGGTTCTTGTCAGGATGATATTTCAAAGCGAGCTTCCTAAAAAAAAAAAAACAACAACAAAAAAACAGGCGAGAACATCTAAAAATGCCAAATTTCTTCAAAAAAACTGACTGCTAAGAGCTGCACCGACCTGCGGATCATATAGAAGTCTTAGGAATGAAAATGTAAAGAACAGAAGTTGTTGAAAGACACCAAGATCAATGTAAATGTCAGGAGGTATATTTAAATGACCTTAGAAATACAGCGAGAATGTGCACTTTGACTTTTTTCTTTGTATTCCCCTAATGAGAGTGACATAAAACAACCATTAGCTTGAAAAAGCAAACACAAATGCTTCTGGACTCGCGCACAGTAAGAGGAGACTCATTAACATGTGCCAGTTTAAAATGCTGTCTGTCTGTTTGATGATCTCAGCAGGGTGTGATCTTTTGCGGCTATCTGTCTTGTGCGCACGCTGCTTGACCTGTCTATGTGTCGGCAAGACCGCAGATCCCATTAGTGCCTCCAAAAGCTCCTCGGCACATGAGGGGTGGTGAAGAGAGGAACGTCACCAAGTCTGACATTTTTCCCATTAGATCCAGCAGTGCATTGCAAATGTCTCTGACTCAGTTCAGGTCTGCTCTGAATGAATGCCAGCATGTCCAAACTCTGCGCAAACACTCTTCAAAAGTCTCCGCGGCAATAAGTTTGACATTTTATAATGCTGTGAAATATAATATCCTTAAGCTCAAAATGGTTGTGGATGATCAGATAGCAAACTATAAATACTTATAGTATTTGTAAAAAGCGTGGAGTATTATAAAATCTATTCATACAAAAAAAACTGCATTTTAATCTTAAAAGCATTCACGAAAATAATCTCTATTTTTTCTCTATTTTGCTTAACCAAAAACAAAACAAAATAATCTATAATTTAGTATGCTCCGAGCACGCTTGCTTGTTAATTTTTGATTAAGCCAATGGCGTCTGCATGAGTTGTGATGATTATATATTCATTAACAGCAAACAAGTGCTGTTAAAATGCTAACCATATAAATGTCTGCTTGAACAACGTGTAAATTAGAACAATTAGACACTATAATTGTTGGAACATCAGTATGGTGTTAGAAATGAAGTTGTCTAATGAAGCTCTCTGACATCTTCGTGTTTTAGCATGCAAGGTACAGAAACAGCACAGGTTGTGCATAAATTGCAGCCTTGGAAAATTGTGTGTATATATATATATATATATATATATATATATATAAACAGCCATAGAAAAGAAAAACTATTTACTGTCTTACATATACATTTTCCTATATGTATGATAAAGAATGATGCTATGAATATTTTTTTTCTCCAGGTTTTCCCAGGTTGTCCTGCTCTGCTGCAGCATAACGTTTTGTTAAACCAAGTGACAAGTGAAAACAACACGTTATGGTATAAGCGTCAAGATATTACCAGCAAAGGCAAGGTTGGGACGTTTCCATGGAGCTATGTAAATTATAGTGCAGAATCATTCATGCACACGTCGAACATGCTCTTGTGTCCAAGATTCCTTCATCATTCCTGATCCCAGTAAAATAAGGGATGCCATCTGTTCAGCGTAATGAATATTTTAGTTTTGAGGAAGTCATATTATATTCATGCAGCTCCACTGCAACTGAAGGCTGAGATTATAGAGGAATGAGTCGGAGTTTGGCACTTTCTCTATCCTTTGCTACCTCGTTCACCCCAAGTAGAATCCAAACTTCATACAGTAAATGCACCTTGGGACAAATGGATCACGTCTTACCTGTAGGACCTCTTGATGTCATCATGAGTGCAGTTCTTGTCAAGACCAAGAACCTGGTACAGAGCCTCTCCTGATGTGGACAGGGCCCGTTGCCTTTGTTCAGCCATGATCTTAAACCATTACCTTAACATCAAAAGACCAAAGACACTGTTAATATATTGGACAAGACAGTAGGTTTGGTACAGTTCTCCTGTGTGGTGAAGAAGATACAACCTACAGCTAGCAGTTTTTGGTTCTCAGAATGTTTTGGGAATGCTATAACAAAATAAAATTTTATCAATTAAAAAGTAAAACCTAAAAGTAACCTTCTGTGATGTTCTGTAGGTTCTCAAGGTTGTCACAAAATAAAAAAAAACTGCCTGCAACATTCGGGGAAGGTTATAATAAAAATAAAACCTAAAAATAACCATTAGGGAACATTCGGAGTTGGTTCACTTTAGGCTGTCATGAAAACATCCCTGCAGCATTCTGGGAAGGTTAGCTTTTGGTTATAAGTCTAAAACCTACAAATAACCATTAGGGGATGTTCTGTGTAGGTTCTCTTTAGGTTGCCACAAAAGGTGTAAAAAAAAAAAACTCCCTACAATGTTCAGGGAAGGTTAGCTTTTGATTAAGAAGAAACAACAAAACATTCTTGTTTTGTTCCCAAAAGGAGAACGTTCTGTGTTTGCAGGGAAATGACGTTTGGTTTGAGACTTACAACGTCACTCTTTCCACGTCAACCCAGACCTGGCTGACTTTTTACGTTCACAAGCAATTGTAAGAAAGGACATCCATTGGAAGGTTATTGCAGAGAATATATATAAATAGCTGTCCAAACAAGAGTTTGACATGGATTCTCTCATAACCTCCAACCCCTGAATAATTCCATCTTTTGTTACGAGCCTTCATAGAATATTAACTAGTTCTAAAAATGATACAGCCTTCATATCTCTATTGAGCTTTACAATGGCTGACTGCAGAAGTAAGAAGCAACACAATTCTTCACTAGTGCAATACTGCGTCAAATCCCACAGAACGGGTTTTGTTTTCTTACCTGTTAACAGACTCCAAACTTAAGTCCTTCTCCAGGGCAGGTAGACAGGCTAATGGAGTCAGATTCTTTCTCTGAAGGTGAGTAGCTTACTGAGGAGATGAATTATAAATGGAACTAGTCATGATCAGCTCAGGTAACTTCAGGCCAGTTTAACATGGTTACCAACAAGGTTCATTAGGTTTCAGCGCCTGGTGCTTGAGCAGAGTGGAAGCTTTTAATGGAAGATGGATGAAGGATGAACCCATGTTATCGGCTAAAACTTACTTTTAAACCTGCACGATGAGGACTGGAGAGGATAAAAGGTTAGGTTTTATGTCTATACAAGCTAGAGTCTTACATTGTGTGCGTGCATCTGATGCATTTTCTTTCCGATGCTAGATCGCCATCTTGTGTTGTTTTTCTGCAATTGATGTTCTCAATACCATTGCGTGACAAACGTAATGACGTCTAAATTAATTTTCAACAAAACTACATCGCTTGTGCAAAAACCGCCAAATATAAAATATTATAAAATAATAAAAATGAATGTTCAAAATGAACAGCGTGACCTCCACATTAACACACGTCAGAGAATGTTGTCAGCAATATATTTCAATGTGCTATTATGAACAATGGTATTCATATTTTGCTACCGTATATTGCAATAAACTAAAAACTGATTTATTTTTCAAGATATTTGTGAACAAACTGAAGTGTTTGTGAACTAAACAAACGAGAATTATTTTTGATGCCTTATTACATTTTAAGTAAATACAATACAATGCATAATGTTAGAACACTAGTACAAAATTGGTACTAAAGTTATATTTTTAACATTAATTATTTTGTAACTCTAAAGGGGTACAATAGTGGGCTAATATAAATTGTATGATGGAAAATTGACCAGACCAGAGATGCTGTTAAACATAATTTATTCAATTAGCTATAATGTTGTTCAAATGTTTTCGTTTGTTTATTTGTTTTCTCACAAATATAGTATGATTCAAGATTCAAGGTTTTATTCGTCACATACTCAATTATGTTCTATTGTCTCAAGTATGTTCTAAAAATCACAGGTTTTCAGTATATTTGTTAGAAGCCACAGACAGACCACCAAATATTGTCATGCTTGTGCGAGTGACCCCCATCCTACAATTTATAAGGCAGCAATTTTCTTGTTTAAACACCCAATTTATACTGTAAAAAAATGAATATTATAAATTTGTGTGAAATAAATTTGGAAAATATTTTCTACTCACAGTAGTACATTTAGATGTAGTATTTATTCATTTAAGGCAAATGTATATTATTTTTATTTTAATAAATATGTGACCCTCTCTGTGAAATCCAGGCTAAAGTCTCAAAATCTAATAATGAGAAAACAAGCATCAAAGTTTGATTTCTGCCATTAATTTCATTATAATTTCAAACTTTGGCATGACCTTACTCAGTCAATATTAAAGATATAAAGGTTCAATTTTCACAGAATGTTCTTTACCTTATGAAGGATTATTTTTTGTAGAAAAAAGCAAATCACAAAAAAATGGCTTTAGCTAGGTTTTCACAGAGAGGGTCACATATTCTTTTTGTATTTTTTTTTGTACACTTTTCCCCACACCCAGTTTAAAAAACCTTGATCTAAACAAAGCAGGGTAAAACAAAAAAACTAGCACTTACCTTGTATCACCACAAGATGGCAACTGAGCACAAATTTTATTCTACAAGCAGTAAATGGAAAAACTTACATACTTGTTGTATAGATTTAATCTACAACACTCTTTTCACTCACCATTTTTAAAAATGTCAGTTAAGTGCAAAAAAGTCAAATTACACAGAGAAATTGTATGGGAAAAAAATACCCTTGTTTTTCAAACCCACATGCAGCAGTCAAAACAACGGGGAAGTCACCAGTGGGCCGGTTGACGTCAAGCAGCAGTATCAATTATGCCGGTGCTTCCCTTGTTTATGGTATCCTGATGACTGCTGCATAGCACAGGGTCGGGTTACAAGTGGTTACATGGAGTCTCGAGGGGAATTAGCAGGTGTGCTGCTCGCCACCCCTCATCATCGTCTCCTCAGGAGGCTGTTCCTGCAAAGCACGTCTGCCTGGGGAACGGCATTTGTGACAAACTAGGCCTCAGAAACAAACCATTAATGAAATGATTGCCCCTCAGTCAGGAAATGTGAGACTCCCAAATGAGCAGCACGCGGGGGCCAACGGTAGTGGACGGGAAGCGGTCCTTGACTGATTAAACGGTATTGTAAAAGTAAATGAATGAACAGATCCGTTAATAACTACACCGGTAGATAAAGGCATGAAGCCAGACGTCTTATCTTTTTAAGTGTGTTTTGTTTGCTTTCTCTGTTTAGTCCCAGTGTTTAAGTCACACTAAAACTATTGATATTTCAACAATGCATGCAAAAAATAATCTCAAAGCTTTTGTATAATATTTCCAAGAAGTTCTGGTGTGCACTGGGGTAAAGCACTCTAGTAATCTGTGTGATTTGGCAGTGTATATTCAGGATGCCTAGAAACGGATTAGGACTGCATGGTCTGGGGTTTGGTTGTGCAGAATTGTATTGTGAGCAGTGGGAAGGGGGTGGGATGGAGCATTATCCTCACCACTGGCATATGGCCTCTGTTGCCATGGCACAGTTCACTATTGTCCCCTGGTCTCCAGCAACTCAAGTTAAAACATTTGCTAACATTGCAAAGTTTACGACTTAAATTGAAGAATTGAAATGACCCAAAGAGTGGGTTGAACTTGGACAGAGTGGGTCGAACTTGATTATTTTGCTTCTAGGTAAATGTCTGCTTGAGTTATTGCAAAAGAAAGGATAATGGTAAGAAAATGGCTTTTAAAAATAAAGGTTCCAAAAGGTTTTTTTTGCAGCATTTCAGTGAAAAGTTATTAAAGAACTTTATTTTCTTAATGTGAAGAACATATATATATATATATAATAATCTGAAGAACATTTTCACTATAAAGTACCTTTTGTGCAATAAAATGTTTGTACACTCTTAAAAATAAAGGTTCTTTATTGGGATTGATGGATCCATGAAGAACAACACCATGGAACCTTTCCATCCCACAAAAGGTTCTTTAGTGGAAAAAGTCCTTTAAATTATTCAAATGCTCCTCAAACTATAAAAAATTGTTATTTTAAGAACTGTTCATTGAATTTGGTGAACCCAAAAATGGTTCTTGATGTGGAAGGTTATTTATGGAGCCATAGAGAACTAATAAATAACTTTTATTTTTAACAGTGTATTGGCTCATACAATTACCTTGAGGATGAATTTTAGTTTGTAAACATAAGTGTATATTTTGTTGAAACTGTAACAGACCATAAGCCTTAGTTCATGATTATGACTTGCATTTCCATGCAAATTGTACCTCAGCACAATGTGATACTTAGAGACTGCTATTGACTATGTGTTGTCATGCAATTATCTGGTAATGCCTGACAACATGCTTATTGTTTAAACTTACAAAGTTCTCTGCGGTAAGCTTATATCTTAAGCAAACAAACACTCTAATGGCAAAGCTGGAAGAAAGAAAGCTCATGTGTAACATATTGTACTAAGTGTAATCACACACACCAAAAGAAAAAAAGAGCATTTCTCCTCTTAAACCTGACAATTTATATTACGAACATTGTTGGCCTTTTAACAAATTGCTTCTGTTCCTCTTTGTATAAAAACGTCTGCTAAATGTGTAAATGTAAATCACATGGATCTGCAATAGGCCTACAGGTACGATAACATGAATATTATTTCACTGGATTATACATAGGCTACATTTGATTGCCAGGCTTCTTTATCCTGCTAAAAAAATCATCTTAAACCAGCGTATGATGGATTGGTGGTCTTTCTCTCAGCATGGTTTTAGGAAACCTAAGTCGGTTGGTTAGGACAAACAGCTAACCAGCTAAACAATTTAAGAGAGGGTTTTTCTGCAGGGTCCTTAAAAATGAGAAAGGAAGATACTATGAAGAGTGAAATGTTCTTTAAAAAAACACGTTTACTTATATGTTTTATTATTGAGAAGAAGTTAACAGTGGCTCATTGCTCACGAATAACTGGATGACTCATACCGAGAAAAGGTAATCACTGGCAATGATGTAGACCGGCTGCAGGGCAAACCCCGTTGTAGTGGAATACCCTTGTTGAGGTCCGTACAGTCAGTGAACGAGTGCATAAATCAGTCTTGAAAGCAGCGCCAATGAGATTCGCCGTTTCAAAATCGCTGTACGTTTTAATCCAATGGGAACGGGCGTTACATGAACTAATGCGCGCCTATTGGCTCAGAGAGACGAGGACGTTTTGCGAACGCTTTCTGTACAACCCCATCTCTTTCGCAGGTGGTGCATGTTAAGAAACAGCTTGCAATGTTCAGGACTAACTGAGACTGTCTTATGTAATAAGCGTAATTTATTTCCCGTTTTGCGTTTTCTTTTTTACACTGACCGAACAGCATGTGCCAACACGCGCACGGCGTGGTCGCGGGGCGTGTTTTTATTTCACCAAGGCCACTTTCTTCTGGTTAATATACAGTGCGGCATTGAGTGTGTGTCTGCATTGAGAACAAATGTTCATGCAGCGAAGAGCTTGAATGAAATCCGTCGCTAAACGGATACAAGTTCACGTACATTTATTTATATATTCGCCGGATCTCTCTGTTTTCTCCTCCAAGCATCGCATCGGGGTTTGAAGTGGTCATGCCTTTTGTTTTAATTTGGGAGACGAGACTGCGGAGCCATTTGCACGATGATGATGATTCACGACTGGACGGAGTTTAAAAAATGAGGAAGCATTTTTTTCTAAAGATACTAAAAAGATAGAGGAGAGGCCTCGTCGTCCCGCAGCCCGTGGTCTTTGCATGGGAAAAGGGAGAAGAAAGGAAGAAAAAACGAGCCTGATGAATAAAAATCGAGTGAAATGGAGCACGAGACACGCGCGTGTGGAAACATGGACCATATCAATAATGACGGCGGTGTGCGCGAGAACCAGATCGATCCGAACAAAATGAAGCACTTCGACTCTTGAGCATTTAAACTGATATTTTTTTATTTGCAATTTAAAAGAGAGGGGATTCCCGTGCTTTTTGAGAGTTGCAAACAGCGCTCAAGTTCCATGCAAGTTCTCCTCTCCGCCTTCTTTTGATTCCTTTGATTATTTTACTACTTTTTTTCGGCGGGTTTGAATTAATTTTTGATCCGGATCCATAGCGTTGATATTATTCAATGGAATTATGTTATCAGTTACCGGTTTTGCCTCTAGACAGGCCGGTTCCCAAACATGTTCTCAGCCGGAGGGGAGCCATTAGTTTCAGCTCCAGTTCCTCTTTATTCGGAGCTCCCGACCCGAGGCAGCTGTCACAGGTAAATAACAAAACAATTCTGGCTGTGTGTCAAAACCTAGCGAGCTGCCTACCTAGAGAAGAAAAGGTGGGTTCGAATCATTTCGGACCATCTGAACTATTCGAATGTTCGGAAAGCTCGAATGTTGCTCAAACATTTTGCCTGCTGTAGATATTGAACAGTTCTGGATCCGATTTACTAGAAGGATTTATCAATCTAGACTCTTCTATAGGTTTAGTACTGTTGGAGAAAGGAAAAAACCTAATTCAAGTTGCTTTTACTGCTCTGTTATCAAATGACTTTTTATTGAATGATAACACATTTCATTCATGTGTTTATGTATTTTAAAAAACACAATTCCTAATGTGTATGTTTAACTATTAGTTGCCAAATGAACTAACGTTATATCACAGGTCTCCGGTATCATAAGTAGGGCCTACAGCATTACTGCGAAAGTGATTAGTCTGTTTAATTCCGCAGCCATTCAGACTGATTAGTGCTTTTGGTTCACTAAAACGAAGTCATTTTTTTGGGGGGGAATCAGATTACTGTATGTTTCGTGATGTAGATTCAGACCGTTTTAGCAAAGTATACACATTCGTGAATTGTTAACGAAACAAAGCTTCTTAAAATCTTAAATTTCCGGTATTTATGATTAATGAAACCGAATTTTGGTCCTACTAGGTAGGCAGCTCACACGGCTTTGAGACGAGGCCCAATTTCTGTCCATGCCCAATTATTCTTGTGCTTGTTCAGGGTCTTGGTTTATTTACTCAGAAGTCCCCAAGTGTCAGGGCTTGACAAGAGACAGCGTTATTTCCCTAATTATCTGTTGTCGCTGTCATACTGCGGTGTTGGCAACACAAAATATGTTTTGTTGTCCCTTTGGGCCACATGCTGACGGTCTTTTCAGGCTGAAAGTGTGTCACTCTCCCCCTCACACACACGAGTTTTGGATTTGTTGGGGATTCTCTTGGACAGCCCCCTTGCAACTTGTTACTCAGTGTGCTTTGGGGAGATTTGAGGTGTTTCTCTGCTACTCTAACAAGCTGAATGATTCATCTGGTGCTTTTAACCCTGTAAGCCTGACATGTGAATTAATAGCCAGAAAAGAATATACGTTTATTGAACATTTTTAAACAAAGTTTGTATTTGTGTATATTTTGTATAACATTTGATGCATCAGGCTTTCATGGCTCATAGAGTGAGAATATGGGGCTCACATTTGTGAAAGAAATACCTCAGAGATCCAAACTGAACAAAATTATGCAATTTGGTGCAGATGTTATTTATATGGATAAAAATATAGAATTTTAGTGGCTTGTAATGTAAATAAATTTTTATAGCAGACTGCTGACATAATGCATATTAATATCAGTTGTCACTAGTTTTATGATTGAAACTCAGTAGTTTTTATTGTGGGGGCAAATCATACAATGCAGTGCAATACAATGATGATGCAATGCAGATGTGCAAATTAACTTTCCTGAAAAGCCTTTTGTACTGAAAAGTATCATGTTTCATGAAACACATTTTAACATGATTTGTCTAAAAAATATGGATGGTCAAGTAAATCTACATTTACATTTAATGTCAGTTTGTTCCCTGGGAATTGAACCCAAAACCTTTGCGCTGCTAACGCAATGCTCTGCCACTGAGCCACAGGAACACTATCTACTTAGTGATAAGTAAGAAATGTACATCATTAAATAGTACTAACAATATTACAAGAGCTGTATGTTTACTTTAAAAATCATTAAAGATTTCACAACAAAAAAACATGACCTAAAGCGGGATATTTTTAGAATTATACTAAAAGGTCTTTTACTTGCTAAGAAATTAATTCAGAAAATGTAGATGTGTTTGCAACAGGTTTTCAGCAAAGTTTTGATCATGTTCCTAACTGATAGGCTTAAGTAATGATATAGTAAGGGTTAAGTAGCCTTGCATCTCTTTCAACCGTGTTGATGCGGATGTAAAGTGTTGCATGCTTTTTAAAATAAATATAAAGTGATGAAGCAGTTAAACAGTTGCTTGCACTTTGAGTAATATAATGCTTTCATGTGCTAGATATAAAGGTGGTGCATACGCTTTTAAGATGAAATGTAATCTATCGTCGGCCCGTACTGAATCTTTAATGAGAGATAACGCATATCTCCAGGTCAAAGGATCGTCACTCACTGTATACTTGATAAAGTACATGATAAATGCACTAGTCTTGCAGCAAGCTCACACAGTGAGAGATAACATGCTTAGCTAGTGAAAGAAGCCCTACAGGGCTCCGAGGCCCAGAGTTTAAGATGTAGTCAGTCAATAATAAGGGTCATGTCACCAAGCAACCGCTTGTATTGGGAGTTAGATTAGATAACCCTTATGTCCAGTGTATTGCCTCAACTGCCCCTGGTTGTCTGAGTCTACCAGATGCTATCAGCATCTCTTAAGTCAATCATATGCAAATGTATTTGGCTACTGCTTTTCTAGTCAAACTAGTGATTGCTGATTGGTTGGAATTGTTATAAAGAACAACAATAACTGCATTAGCATTGCATCATAGGTTTTCTGACTCGCTCTCCATCCTAACAGGTGTTCTGCCAGCGGAATAATTGTTTCCCTTGGTTTTTAATACAATTTTAAGGTCCATTGGGAGTTTGACCTAGAATGCATGGAGAACTATTTGCCTCTCTTAATGGCATTGCTTTGGCGAGCTTTGTGCAAAATGCATTTGTCCCTTATCTCTGTCAGTTATGTTGCATGCATGAAAGCCCAGCAGCTACAACCGCCTTCTCTAAAAACACAATGCATGACTAAGTGCCTCCCAGAGAGCTTGCTCTGAAACCCACCAAAGCTCTGCCTAGATTTTCGCTGGAATTTCATCTGTGGGTGGAATGTGGGATAGACCCGGAGCGGCTCTTCTTGGCCCTCGGTCTTGACAAGTCCAGGCCTTTATGCTCCCTCCGTATGGAAGGGCCGCGTATTCGGGATTTCTGTAGTTATGAATAAACTGGTCACGTTCGCCAGCCTGTTCCTGACCCAGCTTGCAGTGCAGCCGCTATATATGTAAAGATGAGATCAGCCAGGTCTTGGATTTGTATGTGTAGTCCAGCTTTCCACCAAGTTAAGGTCACCATTTCTAGTCATGTCATATGTATATTCAGTTTAAATGATTTGTTAAATTACTTGAAAACCTCAAGTGTTCTTTCCTGCGTTGATGTAGGCTTTAGTAACGTCACTTTCATAAACCATGCAAGTTGCTATTCCTAGTCGTTGGCAGTTTGGTTTATTTGATAGGATAGTAAATGTATAGTGCAAAATGAGTCATCAATATTTTTGCTCTGCTCATCTGAAAGACAGTGTTATAATTATATTTTATATGTATAATATTTATTATCAGTTCAGTAGTAGTAGAAGCATACATGTTATGCAATTAAAAATAATTATTATAGAATCAATATTAGTATTATATTAATGGAATATTTGCATACACATTAAAATAAATAAAAAATATATAATGTATATATTTATATCTACAGCTATAATGTTAATATTATCATTTTAAATGGCAACATGTATATATTTAATGTATTATTATTGTATTTTAAAGGTGTATACAATTATAAAATTTACTGTGATAATATTAACATTTATAATAATACCGCTGGTGCCATTTACTATGATAATATTAACATATTGTTATTATTATTCCTATTAGAAATATTCATTTTTTATTATATTATTATTATTAGTAGTATGTTTCATGCAAATAATATAATATTATTATATTAACATTGTAAATGTATTTATAAACACATAATATATATTTAGTGTATTACTATTAATATTTTATGCAAACAACAGTAATACATTTTAGTATTATAATTGTAAATATATTTAGTGTCCCCATTTGTGTGTGCGTGTATGTATATTTATAGAAGTTTGTGTACTGCTAGAAGTTTTTTTTAGAAGAATACCAGCATATAAATGTCTTCAGAGCCAATTTAGTTTTTCATGGTTTTAAAGCGGTTTGCTATGTCGTGCCATTCAAACAGAATAACGTTGAATACAGTTTTTAGTTTTTTTCTAAAATTAAGAATGGTTTCTGCACAGTTGGTGATAAGAGAAACTGTTTTAACATCTCCATGCATCAGCTATAAAGCACACATTCAACAGATTGTTGTGTGTCACAAACAGCGCCTCAGAGTTGGAGCAGTAGCGTTTTAGTCAGTTATACACACACTTTGCAGGCTCATAGAGGCAGGGCAATTATCTTTTTGTAAACACTGAATTTTTGTGTTCGTGCAGTCATAAAACATAAGTGACTGTTGCAACGTTTGTGTGTGTGTAGGTGCCCCTTGCTGTGTTTGTTAGGCTACCATTGCAGAGGGAGGTAGTTAAGCATGTGCCTGGACTCTGGGGGCAGTGGTTTGGGCTGCAGCCAACATCACAGATGGCCAGGATCTCTCACTCTCTATCGTCATTCTTCTCTTCACTCTTTTTCCCCTGTCAACTTCTCCCACACTTGTTTTTCTCAAACATGCTTTTTGTAAACCAAGAAATGGCTTTCCAAAAACAAGGGTGTTGCGATGTCAGTCAGTCTTTGATTTTAGCAGCGTTACACATACATGCGGCCCAAACACACTTGAAAAAACAAAGACTAGGGAATGTAAAAACGCCACTCGCATTGTGTTTAGTAATTGCAATGTGTTTTCAAGAATCCAAATAACATGTCAGATTATGCCGTGCTTACTAGCAGATTAGGGCAGTTGCCGTATCTCTGATGTGCCTGTGCTTGTGATTCACACACTTATTCATGTGCTGCATTACTTTACTGCGTCAATGACTTATCAGCAGCTCGACAGCATGTTTTTGCCATTTAGGTAGAGCAGCCCCGTTCCCGAGCGTCATGTGAAGCTTTGCGGTCCTCCGGTGTGTCCGCCATATCTGCGGGCTCTCGCTGACACCGTTGGCAGCTAGTTTGCGAGTGGAGAGCCAAAGGTATATCACATATGTGTGTGTGTGGATGGAAGGCCGACATGCTTGCTTGAATTGCATGTGTTGGAGGTCATATCAGCCGTGTTTGGTGGTGCAGACAGGGCGAGGAGGAGTTTTTTGTTTTTGAAGGAGTTTGTTTATCTCACTCATGCGATACGTTTTTTTGTGCTGTGTTTAGACTGACGTAGTTTCAGGATGTGGTAAGAATGTAGAGGGAGCTGTTCGGTTTTCAGTATTTCACAACTTGCTACTGGTGTGTGTAAATGTGTGAGTAACCCTTGCACTGCCAAGACTGCTTTCACATTCAACATTAACTTTCAGTTGCGTTTGCTGTGTTTATTGTTTTTTGGGTTTTTTTGCCGTTCAGGTCAATAGGTTTAAAGACTGCGTTTGAATGGAGGCACGTCAGGATTGCGGATCTTGTGCATTAAAGTATTGAGTTTGTTTGGAAATGACGTAAATCCCCACCCTTGTTGACAAGCATTCAGTATCTCGCGTGATAGTTTTTCTTGCACCATCCTGATGTAATTTCCCTTACATATGGGCTTCTGAGATTTTGTTTGGGTGGAATTTTTGCAAATTAAACACATTGTAGCCTACGTTTTTGTGTAATTCTTAGTCATGATGCTACTCAAAAAATATGTAGTGATATTTTTTTTGTCTAGATATAATTTGATTTATTTTATCATTTCAAGTTTTTTATATCTGTATAAAATATTTAAATTGCATGAACAATATATAGAATTACATACAATAAGGTTGATATTAATGTATTTTTTTTTTTTAACGATTTGATTTCGGTTGATGTAAAAACGATCACTTGCGTTTAGCTCTGTTTGGTTTGTCGACTCCATTGTTGGCTTAACGAAGTGACCGTTGAATGTCATGTCACAATATAACACTGATTCACTTCCTGTCACATTAATCCTTGTTGCACTACAAAACGGCCATCAGCAAATTGTGCTGCAGTAAGGCCACCGGATTTGCCATGATTGAGAACGCTGAGTTCTGTTACACAACGTGTTGAGAAGTTTAACTGTAGGAGCAACAACAGCTTTGACACAGTTTACTTGTATTGCTTAATAGTTCATGCAGAAATGTCAGCATTGACTCACCTTCATGTTTTTCCAAACCTCTATGACTTGAGTCATACAGGTTTGGAACAATCGGAAGAAATTGAATATAGTTGCAGACAGTGTACTTAACTAATAAGTTACACACAAGAACAATGTTTTAGCTGTTTTTGTCTACACAATGAATGTCATTGGGTCCAAAACAACTTTGGACCCAATAGATGTTCCCATTGTATGCACAAAAAAAGAGGAAGAAAGTCATACAGGTTTGGCACCACATGAAGAAAGAAAAGAAAGCGCAGGTGTACTTAACTAATAAGTTCTTTTTTATTGTGACCTGACCGACTCTATAACCTGTGCAGTAAAAACAGCGTTTATGGCTTAACACTTACAGGAATGTGCACTACCGTTATCCAGCATCTCACAGCATGGTGCTATAACTCATGAGGACGCTTTGAATTTATGAGCCCTCTCCGAGGCCTGTTCCTTTAATCTGAGTGAGTTTAGAAGCACAGCGTCGAATAAGGTTTAATGGGAATCTCTCTGGCTTACTCTTTTGTTTGCTTGTTCTGTCATGAACCCACTCCTTTTTTTTCTTGCCTGCAATTAGACAAGAGGAAGAAATAAGTTGGAGCTTGACTATAAACTGACCATTATCGCTTTCAAGAAAAAATCAAATAAAAATGCAGATACGTGCTTGGAGGAATGAATGCTGCAACCCTGCGTCACACCCGAACTGAGATGAGCTTATTGTGCAGGCCTTTGTTGCATTTCATACTAAGTCAAGTTGGATCAATATGAAATAAAACAGTTTTTTTTGGTTTTTAAACATATATCAGCAGTAAAAAAAGTATTCCAAAAGACTTTTAGGGACTCTTTTTAGGCAACTTGGAAAGGCTTTATGGCCAAAACATGAGGATTTCATTCAGTTTGAGTCATACCATATTTTGCAGAAGACGCGTATAATTAAAATGCACTTTTATTAATTCGTATATTTATGTCCATGACAATTGAACAAATTGTACTTTGTGTCATGATGTTTCTCAGTATAATGGTTGGAGTTAATAGTGATTTTGTATTGATATCAGTTTATTTTTTTCATTGGTTACATAAAAAATGTAATGTAAAAAATTATATAGAATTACATGTATTGATGTTGATTGACTAAAGTATAAATCAAATATTTATATATGCATACAAATAATTGTATCAGCTTAGGGGTGTGCGATATGACAGTTTTTGATCGTTTCTCCACGATCTTTTGATCGTCCACTATCTGCAGTCGAACCGCCATACGCCGTGTAGAGTTAAGCCCAATACGCAGAGCCTACGCACGCACAGGCCTAGGGATGGGTACCGAAACCTGGTATTTAATCGGTCTCGGGGCTAAATTATGAAAGACCGGAGTATCGATAAGCTCTTACGTTAACAGGTTCCGCTATCGTTACTGGAGAAATTAAGAAAACATACATTTATTATTGCTATATATACACACATTATCTTGCAAATTCTATCTCATCAGAGTTGCCAGCTGTTTTTATGTGCAATAATATTCAAACATTTGTCTATGATGCATTTTTGCTATTCACAATTCAGAAGCGAGATCTCGTTCACGTGGAAGAGAGTTTCAGCACGCGCAACATGAAAGCCAAGTTTAATCATGATAGAAGAGAGAACTAACCATTAAAACATATGCTTACACTTTAGGCCCGTGGCTGTTATATTAAACTAAGTTTATTTAATGTTTTTTTTATTTTGGCTTCTAAGGATTATAGCCGCGTTTCTTCTAGCACAACTTCCTTCCCTTCACAGCGGTGCGCATTCGTTCCTCCCTGACCAAAACTTAACGTCAGAATCAGATCAATTGTTTGTCGATTGTTGTAAAATGCCGTCTTTACAGTTGCTAAATTGCTGGGCATGTTTGGTAATAAAACGTTAAATGTACAATCCACACAAGAGATGCTGTGAAATGTGTGTGCGTGCCTGCGCGGCGCGCTTTAAAACTGACAAGCAAAGTACACTTTGAGCTTCGGGCACATCCAAACGATCAAATACACACAAAATATGTAAAAACGGCCAGCTTGGAGATTATTCACTTAAACACAGTTCATGTCTTAAAGTGAACGAGAACAGTTGGGAGAAAATTGTCAATATTTTGTCTTAAAGTGACAGACTGGTGCTTCATCAATGTTAATAAAAGAACAAAAAGCAAAGAGAAAATCACCCACAGCTCTTAATCTGAATAAAGTTATAGCTTTAATAAGCATTAATCTATCAATACATATAGTGAAAACTATGCAGTGTTCATTTACATTTGATCACAATTAGATTTCTTTTGTAGCTATTACTTACCTGAACATTAATGTTAGTAGACCTTCATGGAAAAATGAAAGCACTGTTGTTGTTTTCATTTAATTTCTACATTTGTTTTATGGTATGACAAATGGTATATTTGTCAGTTTGTTTAACTCTGTTTCTTTGTTCATGTTCTTACTGTATCTTATCTTATGTATATAAAACACTAAACATGCCTGCACACTGGTGCATTTACAAACGTGTTTTATATTTATTTAATGAAATATTTATTTTACATTTCAGAATATAAAGCAATGTTAATTCAGCTCCTAATCTGTCACACACACACACACACACACACACACATATATATATATATTTTGTTAATGTAAAATATAATTATTTTAACTTTTCTTTTTTCTTATTATAAAAAAAGTGACTCAGGCAATACTTTGAGATTCACTCTATGCGATTTCACAAGTTGGCCACCCAAAAAGCATCTCAGACTGCAAAGTTTTAAATGTGGTGCTGATAAGAGCTCATTCTGGTTTTTGGTCCAAACCCTGATCTGTAACAACTGTAATCAGACTTCATGTTGGCAGACCTTGGACTAGTATCAAACAGATCACTCAGAAATGTTGAATGGGTTTTTTCTGTCCGAACAGGCTGTATTACATTGACGAAATGAGGCCGAGTTGACGCCCTTGACTCCCCTCATGGCGTGCTGTCAGGGATTTTTGTTTGGACCCGGGCCTGAGAGCCGAAAGCACGGGGTCAGGAACAGGAGCCTCATGAGGACCACGTCATGTTCTCCATTACACTTCCTGTGTTTGATTTAGGAATCCACAGCTGCGATGACCCCTCTCTCAGCCGTTAAGCTCTCGAATGCAAATACGCAGATTGTCAGCTGTGCGGTTTATTAGACATGTGACCCAGCATATCATTGATCTCACATTTACATGAGTGCCAGTAAGTCTGTACTGGGAGAAACATTCAAAGCAGAGAGGATGTTGGGTTTTGGACACAGCGGTGGGGTTTTCCTGGACTGTAAGCAGCAAAGATGTTTAAATAGGAATGATATGTGATTGTGGCGCTCATTCCACACATGCTATTGGCAGGTTCAAATTTAGTTAGCTTCTGCGAAATGGGGCCGTTAGTGTCTTTGAGTTGCGATAAAAGTCTGTTTTCTATGACTGTGGTTTGCGGGGGTTCGGCTCATCCAACTTGCCGTTCTGCTATTTATGGAAATGCTTCTCCGCAGATAGATGCGGTGATGTCACTGCAAAGAGAGGCCAACTTTGGTCTGAGAGAGGGAGCTTGTTACACCTGTTCCTAAAATGAGTCCAAGCCACGCTTAAAACCTGAAAACATAAATCATTATGCTTTTGGCTTGTGCTTAACAATAGATTCACTTCATTTAGTTAAACTGTGCTATTTTTATTAAAGTCCAAATTAAATGGTGTTTGGAACATATTTTATTTGTGTAAAGTGAATATTGTGCTAAAAAAGTTAGTTTTTACTTATTTTTTAATTATAGACCAGAACAATCATTTTAGAGTTGGAGCATTTTAGTTTATTTTGCTGAAAGATTTTGGGAACCTACATTTTCTTTAGAATAATGTGTACTGATTATTCTTATTAAACCATGAACATTTGTTAGTTATGATTTAATGCTAATGTTAATCATTACAATTAAATAAATTCATGCAAAATTAAATGTGCGCAGAACAATGCAGCCTGTTATTTGATGGACTGTGACTTAATATTGTGTAAAATTACAAGTTTGCATTGTCATAGTGGTGAATATGATCAAGTATTATACAATATTCATAAAATTAATATTATAGCGTATTCAATGTAACAATATTTTAATTTAAATTTATTCGATGTTGAGTGTATGTGTATACTGTATATGGAGCTTATATATTGACAATGTAAAAAAAAAACAAGTACAAAATAAATCTTGCTCCAGATCCTTGAGCCAGATTCTTATGAGAAGTGAGTCCTTGAGGTCACAAAACCGCAAATGAAAAATAAATATGCTCCATGATAGCAAGCACACATCTTTGATTACAAGGCGGCAGAGAAGCTGACAGTTTTATTTAGAAAATAAAGCATACAGTCTGCTCTCTGCACTGCTGATAAGGAGACTCTAACACGCTCTCCTCCTGCCAGCCCCTCCCACCATGTGCGTCAGTGGCACTGCTGGTCTGGTTGGCTGTTGCTAGGTGGCTGTGTGTGAGTGTGTATGAGAGAGAGAGAGAGAGAGACATTAGGTCTAACACGGGCAGCTCGTTTAAGTTTGTGTGTACAACTAAGACAGCTGCACTAAGCTCAGCACGCATTCTGTCTGGGCCTTGAGCTGGTCTCCGGCCATCTACAGTCATGCACACACGCAAACACACGTACGCAAATCCATACACCCACATACTGACATACACTGTAACACCTGCACACAAACTGACACCGAGACTATGATCCACAGTTTTCGCAAGGTCCAATGGGAATAGCTCTGATTTGGTCTATAATAACGATTCTTGTCAGATGGATTTTTTCTAAGGTAGGTTTCGGTGGATTTCCTAGTTGGCTCTGTGTTTATTACGCGCTAACCCTTAACAACTGTTCTCCGTATGTTTTGGAGAGAAAACAAACTCTGTTAATAGGCCGTACACTTTGTTTTGTGGTTCAAGATCAGAAACAGATCGTGACTTACAGATAACTTCACTTGGAAAGTTGCTCGCGTGAGGCTTGCTAATCAAGAAGAGATTATGAGTAAGCGAGGAAACCCCACCGAACCGCACACAGACCCGCCCGCCATGGCTCAAACATAGAAGTCACCTCGGAAGAGTGAATTCATTTTCCATTCGGTTATGTTCAGTATTTGATTTGTAAAACATCTTACACTTGCTTTCGTCTTTGTGAACATTTGATGTGGACTAATCAAACGGTTTATGGTTTAATTCTGATATGGTAAAATGCATTCTTTTGTTTCAGAGATAAACACAGAAGAGACATTATACATTTTGTGAAATAGATTTATTAAAGTTATAAACTTTAATGTTGCGATGCAGCCGAAGTACCAACACATCTTTTCTTCTGTATTATGATATCTTAATGAAACGGATTATCAGAAAAAAAAAATTGTGGTTTGAGGCAGAACTTAATGCAAGATTGTGTTTTTTTTGCTTTGGGAAAAATGATTACTTGAGTAATTAGATCAAATTTGCCATTAAACGGAAGTTGCAAAAGGTATTTTTTCCTATATTGTGGTCCAACTTTAACTGATTATTGAAAAAGAAAATACTGTAGGATGGGGGCTCAATTTTATCCATTGATTCTTGAGTTATTTTTGTTAAAAAAATAAATTAAACTCAATAATCATTTAAAATAAGATCAATGGTGATTGGTGTTTTCTCCTGTTTGAAGGCCTCAGTCGAACCTCCAGCGGGAGACGGCGGTGTGGAATGGAGTCCTCTGTGGTTGTGGCGTGTTACTGTGAAGTCTCTTGGTGAATTGATTGGGCTCCATCCCTCTTCACACAAGCCCTTAACTTGTTTCGCATCCAAACGCTGTGTCAATAATTGGCTTGTAGGCCTGCTAACCTGTTCAAATAGACCACTCAAAGCATTGCTAAAATTCCTCAAGAGCTTCATAAAAGGTGGCAATTGTGCCTTTTACCACCATCAAAGCAGTCCTCAGGTTTGCTGTAGCAAGAAATACATACATTTAATCATCATTTGTACATATTGAGTTGATAACCAGTGGTAGTCAGGTGGAGTCGGTGGCATCAAGGTTGTATGAAAACTTCCAAGGAATAGGAAATCACTAAGCTTGTCTATGATAACTTGGTTATCATAGTTCCTCTGAGCAAGGCTCTTTACATCAGGTTTTCCCAATGGAGCTGTTCCTGAAGTTGGTGTACTGTAGGGGTGGGAATCTTTAGTCACCTCCATCTCCGATTCTGGGAGTCACGATCCGATTCCAGAACGATTCTTTATCTACCCTCCCCACCTTATTAATTAATTAATTAATTAGTTTACTGACTTGAGAATCTTACAATCCTTACATTCACATATCCTTACATAAGTAATTAAGTTAAGTAAAATAATTACAAATAAAAAAAATAATTAAAACAGTTGTATGTTAAGAATTTTAAACTAATATAACTTCAAAACATACAAGCAAGCAGCAAATAATAAAAATGTGCATAGAAATATAACAAACAACAAACAAAGAGTGCTTTCAGTATTTAAGATTCTGAACGTTTTCCATTCAAGAACTGCGAGTGATTTTTCTTCATCTTTACTGTTGTTTTTTACTATGACATCATAGACAGCGGGAGATCTATTAATCAGCATTCACGCACGGATCTCTTTTGAAATATAAGTAGTAATGTGGTTTGTCCTGTCCGTTTAATCCCTTAAGACATAACTGGCTGTGTTTACATTAGTTTTGCATCATAAAACCATTTTGAGACGCAAGTGCATTAAACACTTACACGGAGTCACGCACAGCCGCATGCGCGAGCAGTCTACACACAAAGCGTGCGTCAGCATTTGAAATTGAAAGCAGCCTTCTGTTAGTGAGGTTCATATTTTAAATATATAAGTCCACTTTATTCCAAACCACATAAATGATGACTTCTTAGACCATTTGTAAGGAAAATACTGACGGACGAGACCGCACACTTCAAGTGTAACATCAAACAAAGCGTGCGTCTCTCACAGCGCATCCTGTGCAATGAAGCCCGTGAAAGTCCTTGAAATTCGCTTCAACCTTTCCGAACTTTATGAAAGATTATTTTATTTTACGGAAGGTTCGAGTGGTGTATGTGTGTGAGGAATTGAAAGCAAGTAGACATATGGGTGTTTCTAAAGCAAACTCAGCATCATCTCACATCTGGTTAAAAACTAAGCTCAGAATCGATTCTGAAATTCTCAGAATCGATCCAGAATCGTTGGAGAGAGAATCGCGATGCATCGATGGATACATTTTTTTTTCTCCCACCCCTAGTGTACTGCAGGTCGGCTTTGGGATTGAACCTTGAGGATTTGAGATTCTCCTTGAGTAATTTGATTATACAGATCCTTTCTTCTGTATTTTTGGTTGAGAAATTTTTTCCATTGGTTGTTGATTGGATTGAGATGTTGGTGCACTCAAAAATGAATGAGAGGTTGCAGTTGATATAAAAAGGGGTGTGGTTTAAACGGCCTTAAATGATTGGAAAATATGCCATAAAATCACCAGAAAGAAGTCTGATGTTTCACCAGAAATTCAAAAGAAAGTCAATACTATAAAGTTGATTTATAATATAAATGTTTAATTCATTATATTTATTTAGGATTATCTAATTATATTGATATCTATTCAATTACAGATCTATTATCAGCTAATACCAAATAAATAAATAAAATGTCTGATAACAAATCTTTACAGTGACAGTGAGTCAAACTATGCTGAAAGTGCAGATAGAGCTCCCCTAAAAAATGGCATATGTCAAACATTTGACAGCTACATATTAAAACTACGTACATGGTGGCAGCAGTTGTTTGTCCGCATTCTGAAGCCTAACGTATCACAATGGTCTATCTTGTAAACAGTTAACACACCCAGGATTCATTCTAGAGATAAAATATGGAATGTTTTTGCTTTTATGTCATTGTAGATAGATGTTCTCAAATTTATTTTTTTTGACTGCTTGTCCAGTCATGAGCATGTGCTGTGTTTTATTATGATTAGAAGAAGCCATTCATTTGCTTTGCAAATACCTGGTATCATGGTGAATTAGGCTTGACTACATGCATATTTTGAGACGTGAGATGTTGATCGTCTAAATAGTTTAGCTGAATGTGATGTCTCAATGAGGTATTTAAGAAACATCAGTGAATGACACACAAAAGAATGAGTTGTTGTACAAACTAGCTGGATGGGTTTGAGTTTCAGGTTCACCTGAGGCTATGGAGAGTCTTGTGTCAGACAGACGCAACAGTGTTTCGACAACTAAGAAACTTTTGAACAAATATAAATGAGACCGAACATAATACGGTTAGATTTTTGTGGCTAAAACGTGTTCTTAAATACATATTTTAGAGAAACCGTACAAATAAACAGTAACTGTAGTAGTACTTCTACTATCTGTAGTGCATTGGATTAGTCAATATTTTGGCTTATACATTTTTAACACCTTCTTTAAATGTATACTTTAAACTAAGTCTAGCACATTCTGCTCCATTTAACGCCATTTTACTAATTTTTCCACTGTATTTCGAAGCAAAAGTTTGTCTGGGTTTGGCTTGGTGACTAGGCTAAGTATGGAGTCGAAACTCCATATTTTGTTAAGTCTCATGTAAAGTAAGTCTTGAATTATACACATCCACCCATGTTGGTCTGGTCTTACTACTTGTACTACTAGACCTTGTACCTTTTTTAACCCTGTACAGAGGAATAAAATGTAGACTTATGGTATTTTTATGCTTCTTTGCAGTTAATTGTCAAAAATACTTGTTTTCGGGTATATATTTTTGCCTAAAAATCAAGACAGAGGTGCATTGTAAGCTGAAATATGTACACCTGAATATTATTAGTATTATTTTAGACTCTGTATTATTAAGGTATAAGTAAACTCTTTAATGCACTAATTTTTGCTAAGTATTTAGAAATATATTTTATATAGTAATATTTTATTATATATTTTATTTTGTTTTACCTAATTATCCCATTTTTATTGTTTATTATTTGTCATTATTTAATATTGCTGGTATACTGTACAATTATTCTGGTGTAACTCTTATTTTAAATGTGGTGTTTTTTTTTTTTTTACTGAGCTAGTCATTAAACTGCTCTCAAAAAATTATTTGCAGTTTGTTGTGGATAAAAGTTTCCATGAAAGGCTGAGTGAAGAGAAGACTGACGTTTTGTTTTCGTCTGTTGCGAGCTGAATTCAGGGAACTGTTTTGCTATAAATTTAAAATCAGCTTACTTGAAATATTTTTTTGATAATTTCTGCTGAACTCACAATTTATTATTATTATTTTTTGTTTGGGCCTCTAGCCACCTCTGAAAGTCAGCAAAACAGCACAGACGTTACGCCTCGCTGGCGCAAAGTGGCGTTGGTCTCTCCAAGAAATTCAACTCCTCCGTTCCCGCTCCGTGTCCGGCTGCGCTGATGCTGCTCGTGTGCTGAGCCCATATGGGCACGGCCGGGTGGTTTGACATGCCCCGCTCAGCCCCCTGGTAGAAATTACTCACACGCAAAAACACCAAGTAATGTGTGTAAACACTGAGTTTGTTGATCCTAAAATACTGTCGCGGCAATAGCGGATGACTCGAGTCTCATTTTTCACCGGCTTGGTGGTAGTTATTACAGATAAGGGATGTCAAAATGTCATATGAGGGTTACTGCAAGGTGCAGTTGTTTTTGTAGCCTGTATATTCACTTAACAGTTTTACAGTTGATCTGTTCCACTGGTTAATTACTTTACACAAAGCACTACCATCAGTAAGGCCTGTTCTCAAACTGCAGACTGGCCTGCAGCAACCTTAGTACCCTGACCGAATAGTGCCCGCCTGCAGATTACCAAACCCTCTGTCTTTTATTTTTAATAAATGCACTTGCCACAGGATTACATGAGCGACAAGCGCATTGTACTAAAATCATCTTTGTAGTTGATTCTCACTGTCGTGTTTAGGGATTTTAATAGTAAATGCTAGATGAAATGGGTGTGATTTGGTTAATATTTATTATGTTTAGCTTTTGAAATACAACCGAATGTCCATTAGCATATCATTTTTTGCTGTGGTATTAAATATAGATAGATAGTCTGTCTGAAATGACATGAAGAAACAGAACAAACTGAGACAGCCTAAATCCAGAAGAACTGTGGCAACATCTCCAAGATGTTTCAAGAACCTACCTGCAAAGCTACAGTACTGTTAAAAGTTTTAGGCACTTGTGTAAAAATGCTGTAAAATGAGGATACTGTCAAAATAATGTCATAAATAGAATTTCTTTATTAGTTAACTTCTATTAACTAAATTAAATCTAACATTTGGTGTGTGACCATCCTTTGCGTTTAAAGCAGCTTTTTCCCTAGGTGCACTTGCACATAGTTTTTCAGGGAGCTTTGCAGGGAGGTCTCTTGAAACATCTTGGAGACGTTGCCACGGTTCTTCTGGATTTAAGCGGTCTCAGTTTGTTCTGTTTCTTCATGTCATTTCAGACAGACTGGATGATAATGAGATCAGATCTCTGTGTGGAGCATATATAAATATTTCATACATATACAGATATAAAAAAAAAAAATATTATATAGAGATATATTGATTTATTTTTTAGTATTTTATATATATATATATATATCCAATCATCAAAATTAAAACAAATTTTTTTTTTTTTTTATGTTTTACTTTACATGTCACTAGGATATATGAAAGTTTCACTTTTTGAAACTTTTTCACGCTATTAATTTTTTTTAGATGCACCTGTGTGTGTGTGTGTGTGTGTGTATATATATATATATATATATGTAGTATTTATAAAATACTTGCATTAAATATGGCAACAGTTTTGGACCGAAAACCAGAACGTAAATGCATGATATTGTCACAAGGCTGAGATGTTCTTTGGCTATTATCACCCATCCTTAGTGACAGCCCTAGTTTTTGCATTTGCAGTTTTCTTGGGCAGAGGCTCGAGAGGGCTGTTAATGGATAAAAATCAAGTATGCAAATTGGTTCAGTCCATTGACGTCAGAGACTGAATTGTATGCCATCTGGGGACACCCTGACCAGCAGCCATCTAAAAGCTGCGCTCAAGTGCTTCTCTTTGTCTGCGAATGCACAGATTCTTTTTGCGTATATGATGGCACAAGATGTGCCAGGTCTTGTGATTTCACATTAAATCTTTCTCCACATCATCTTCTCCAAAGAATTCCCTTGTGATTTTAAGTTCACATGGATGAGTACTTGCCAGAAACAAACACAATACAACAGCGAAAGGTGGATGTTCATTAAGTCCTATTACAAAGCAGCCCTTATACTGTCGTCTAGTTGTGTTTTGTGCTAGCAGTGTCTGTGACATCTTAAAAAATAAGCCTGTGCTACCTTTAAGAAACAGCGAGTACGGAAACTACGTGTTCGGCACACAAAGGCCCGTTTCAAGTGCTGCAGTCATAGAAAGCTCCGCCCACCGTTCTGGGACAGCCAATCACACTTGCATCTGCATAATGAGCAGCGGTGCGAGTGTCTGTTCTTGAATTAATCTCTGAATGGCCCAGTGTGGAATCGTAATGGACAGGAGAGCAGATTATACTGGACAGATGATGCAGGTTTAATTCAGTGAAGCAGGCTTCTTTGCTCCCGCTGCTGGGAAATTGCAGTGTGTGTGTAGTGCACTGGAGGCTGGGCTGCTAACGGAGTTGAGCTCACGTTCAACCCTTTAGCATGTGTGTTTCTCTCACGGGATTATAGTGGTATCACTGGTTGACCAGTCAAATAAGAGGCTTTTATAGATATAGGACAACTTGCACACTCTTTTCTTTGCATGACTACTTGAATAGTTACATAAATTGAAAAGGAGGCCTAATTATTTGATATTTGTATCAATATATATATTTTTTTTATATGAAAGAGTGTGTTTAGGGATGCATTATTTATGTATTAGATTAGTTGTGCATGATCATTTGCCCTATTTATACAGTGAGATTATCTTTGATGTCATCTAACATTTCTTAAAAGTTAATCTTTGAAAATAACAATACTAGCCATGTTAAATGTAAATGAGCAAATAAAATATTAGCAAATATCAAAATGAATATCTTTTTAATACTGCATGTTTTAATGTTGTGATTCTTGTTCATATTTAAATGATTACATTCAATTTTATACTGATTTATTTATTTTTTTAGAGAAAATAATACTAATATTTTAATATCTGCCATTTATCAGTTTTAATCAAATAATTGTGGGATTATCCATAACGGTCTGACTTTTAATATCTGTGCATCCCTAAATATGTTTATTAGCATATTTGTAGATATGTATTAATGTTGTTGTTTTTCATACTGTACTTTTTAATATTGTGATGCATATTCCTTAAGTGAATTAATTTTATGCTGTTTTTATTTTTGATTTATTTAGACAAAATAGTGCAGTATTTCAATACCAGTAATTTCAGGTTTTTATAAAATAATTAATATCGGACAGACTTGATATCTCTTCATCCCTAAGAGTGTTCGAAGGCATATTTATAGATTTTGAATCATTGTATGCTGGTGTTGTACCAAATGTTACAAAATGCTAATAAATGATTACCATTTACTATGATATTTGTATTGAACTCTCACAAGTTGTCTTCAGGAGTGTACGTTCGTGTGTGGATTGTTTGTCTTTGTACTTGAAAGACACTTCTATTTGTCAAGGCCCTTTAAAAGCACATTTCTCCCTTTTTAAAATCCCATCGATTCAGTTAAATAATATTCAGTATAAAGCAATTTACAATTATTGGTTTTCATCAGAAGGTTCTAAATCACAGAGAAAAATATGAAAAACATTTATAAAAGAAAATGCACAATAGAGAACTATTATGAGCTGATTTGCTTTCTTGAATTTGTGGTGGTGGTTTTAGCCTTATTTGAATATACACTGCTGAGCATTTGGCTTGTATATGAGTTTTTCCCGCGTGTTTGAGTAAATGCAAATACTGACGTTTGTCTGCATCTCTTCCCCCGCAGAGACGCGGAGCAATCTCCTATGACAGCTCGGATCAAACCGCTCTGTATATTCGCATGCTAGGTAAGCATCATCTTCTCTGCCTAATGCACGCACGCACACACACACACTCAACCTGTAAACAAATTCAGACACACGGTAGATGTACCGCTCTGCACTGGAAGTTACCAAGCGCAGCATATTATACAACAGATTGTGTAACAGAGGACGGAGAGCCTCAACCATCAGTCAAAAAGCCTCTGATAATCTCTTCATTACATCCACAGCGTAAGTCATTCCTCAACTGGGAATTGCTTAGCGTTTCTGTGAATTTTCCTTTGATTTAATACTTATCAAGCCTCGACTCGGCCTGATTGCTGACCACAGGGACCTCCAAGAGTTTTATCTGTGCCCCTTTTGACTTCATAGCACTGAAAGATCTGACTGGGCCTGATGTTTAAACGTTGCGTATGAACAAAATGCACATCGAAAAGCGCTTATTCAATCCCATGTTGGATTAACCGAGGAATCAGCTTCGGTTTATGCTTAGTCATTGTTTTGTGTTAGGACATTTTGATTTCAGGTGAAGTATATTTAGACATTTTACGGGAAACTAGAGCGAGTGATTAAGAGTCGTTTTATTGCAGTTTATCATATCTTATCAGCGTAGGTGAAATTTACAACCTGTAGCAGTATTTTATTTCCAGTAAACGCAATAGTGTCACGTGTATAGATGGCAAAATGCAATAAAACCAGTGTTTTATTACTGTTTAATGCCAGTTTTGTCATTTTTATTAATAGATATTGGTCATTATTGGATATTTATCTATATATATAGCAAATCATGCCAGAAGGGAATCTTAAATATTTGTGTATAAATGGATGTTTTCTTAAAAAATTATATTGTTTCTATAGATGTAATTAAAAACTTAAAATGAGTAGTCTTATATTTAACCATAATTTGTCATTCGTAATACTTCATAGGATTGTAGTGATTTCCCTCACTTAAGCCATTAAGCACAAGCCATTAATCATGTATCTTTTTGTCTGATTTTCAAAAAAATAAAAATTGCTACAAATAAAAGTGTTTAATGTTTGAGCTGGTTGGCTTGGTTCATGGCTTATGAGGCTTTAACGAAAACTTTTAAATAAATCCTTATGGGAAAAATACTTTCAGAACCAGTGCTGCTAAAACAAGTTGGCAGACACTATTGCACTACAATTTACAGTTTATATAGTTTATGGCAAAAATGTAACCCCTTGAGAGCACGTTGTCTTTAAGAGTGCATGTCAAAGAGATGTCATGTGCATGCAATGTTCATTTTTTCTTGTTTTTAACAATGTTGTATTGATTTATAATATCAGCCGTACTTCAGCCATTATGTGAAAATAGTTATCAGTATATCATATTGGGCAGAATTTCAGTATCCGTGCATGAAACCTACGTAAATTTTACACATGAGGCCCGTGATCTGTGCTGTCAGAGATTTTGCACAACAGTGTACTTTTACTACAATGAATCACTTCCGAATCACACTGCCTGCTTTGCTTTCTGTCACTGTACCATGAATTAGCAAAACGCTAGAACATCATAACAACTTGGACTCTCTACACGTTCAGTAACATCACCTCCTCAAGCATGTAGCCAAAAACCTAGTAAAGCTAACCCTGACCTAATATTTGATCGTAATTGATTTTTTGTGTTTTGTTTTTAAGCTGTGACAAACAAAACAATCAAACCCTCATTCGTGTTTACACCAGGTATGAACCAACACATCTCACCAGGAGAGACAAACCCGCTCACTCGCTTTCACGGCCTTTCCCTTTAATAACTTTCCCACACCATTCCTCCTTAAAAACCTTCGTCAGTGGGCACAGTCTAATCAGCTGCATTTATCACGCTAAAATGTCTTCTAATGATATCTGTGGGTCAGGAGATGCGTACGAGAGGTTTGGCGCCAAAACCGAAGACACGAGCGCACTTTTGGTTTCCATAATGTGGTCTTGCTTCCTCGACCTCTGCTGCTTTTCTTCTGCATGTCCGAATAGCTTCCGTCTGTTTTTTAGTTATTTAAATTTTTTTTGTCCGATTCGCTTGTTGCATGTGTGACTTTGTGCTACACTCATGTACGGTTGTGGTTGTTTCGTTTGAAACACATGTCTGTCTTTTTTTTTATTCGTTTCAATCGTGTTTTTTATGTAATTGTAATTCACAGTTTTGGTATTTTGATAGGAGCTTGTGTAATATTCAAACAGCTGTTTTCAAGTAAGTAAATATACTGGTGGGAGGCTGTTTTATTGTGTTTGTTGACTTATTTGCGCGTTGTTGACTACTTTTTTATTGCACATTAACTCAAATCATGACATGTTGGAGGCTGCCATTACTCAGTAAAAGTTTATGCATCCCCTTCCTTCTCCCTCTCCACGCAAATACACGCGCACACACAGCCAGAGTTTGATGAAAAGGCCTATTGAATGACTTTTTAACAGATGTGACTTAAGAGCTTTTGCCAGCCTCGTAGAAGTCCCTCTGATTTCCTCTCCATTCTGTCCTGGGCTGAAGCACAAGCTTGTCTTTCTTCCGTGCGTCCTCCTTTGCTCCTAGCCTTCTGAATACTAATGCATAAGTCCCTCTGGCATGGCGATGCATGGTGTGTTCCCTGTCCTCCCCTTTCCCCCACCCATCGGTGGTGTGTGTGTCTGTCTCTCTGTCCCCCTGTATCCAGGCCTGTAATCTGCTGTATGTTGTGTTGGCTAACAAATCTCTTGAGGACTCGTGTGTTGATGCCTTCTAGGAGATGTGAGAGTGAGAAGTCAGGTTGGCTTTGAACCTGAACG